>BSBM01000145.1:14937500-15485000 GCA_027924585.1 Larix kaempferi
CTCTAATAGAAGTAAAGTTAGATCTTTGAGGCAAAAGGCTAGTTGGAATAAGTTGCGACGTCAAGGCATGGTTGTAATCTCTCCCTTTGTACTTGCTTTATTACAATATTATATACTCTTTCCATAAAGGTTGTTTGCATCATATCTTTAGAATTAGTTTCCTTGACCACTAGTTTAGATTAATCAATATTGCATATTTCTGTTGTTTGTGTGTTTCCACTTGTTTGTTGAATATTATTTTGCAACTAAATATCAAAGGCTACATCAAGCAAGGAGACCATGCTATGGTTGCAAGGTAAGTTATTTCCTTGCATTCTCTATAATTTGATTAATCTAGGAAAGTTTATATGTTCTATTTGGGCTTTGTTCTATATCTACACTATTTAGACTAGAGAGATTTGTCCTTGTCCGCATAGACGAAGTGTCTTGAAACACTAGAGAAGTCTCAAGCATTTCACTATTCACCTTCCCATTTACTTCTCCATTGAGTTATTCATGTAAACCACATGGTATTTTATATCTTGTGTTGGTTTCCAAAGATTCCCTTATGCTTTGGTTCCAACATGATTTCCTATTGAAGTTTGTAGCTCAGACAAAGATTTCCACATAGGTTTATGTCTAACCTATGGAAATAGGAATTAATACCTCTCAAAACTTTGGAAATTCACTTTATTAAGATAATTCTTAAAGTGAATGTATTTTTTAGATTAATTGAGGCTAATTTAATCAAATGACTAAGTGTTTTGGCATTGGATATTTAAGTTAATTAATTGAATCTCAACCATTGATCTCAAGTGGCAAGGAGATCTAATATTATCCATTGATCATTTAGGAGGTGTTGGCACGCGGTTTGGTAAGGTAACATCGCAGCATCTCTAATGCTTCGACAAGTCAAAAGATATCGCGGAAGGCGAAGAGCTGGGCGTAAAGAAGATTATTTTATGCATTTTTGGGTCAATTGTACCGTAGTTTGCGGGTTTTGGGTCATTTGGACCGTATATTATGTATTTTTGAGTCATTTGTACAGCAGTATGCGGGTTTTGGGTCATTTTTGGACTATGTCAGTTAGATGTTGGGTCATTTGTCCAAAGTGTCGGTTAGGAAGTTGTTAGTAAGTGGACAAGCATTGTAAAGGCGAAAGCCTATATATACACATAATTTGTAAGTGGTGAGGCATCTTAGTATGGATGTTAGATGTGTGCATCTGTGAGTCTGTATCTGAGATCAAGAGTTACTGGTGAGATCTGTGGTTTTGCGAAGATATTGTATCAGGGTTTTGTTGAAGAAATATGACATGACGAAACTATTTGGTGAAATTCCATGTGTATCTTTTATGATAATGCATGTTGTGATTCATGAATGATGCTATGTTTTCTTGCTACAATTAATGCTTTACTATTATACTTGTCGCGATGAATGTTTCTATTGAATGATGATGTGGATACAATGTTGCCAAAGTTAAATGCATATATTTACTTCTAAATGTCGCAATAAGTTTAAGTGATTGTTGCCGCAAACATCCTCCTTCATTCAGCGGAAACATGGTTCCATCCACTCTCCCTTGAACGCCTCGGGTGAGACCTCATCTACTCCGCAGGTGTTGTTGGATGGGGTAAAACCTATCTGGGTCGGTGCTCAGGGAGATCGTGGTGGGTTGGTATCGACAGCGATGGGAAACCTTGTCTACTGGGTTTGAGTCAACAAATGGTTTCGTTGTCGGGATCGTGTGTGAAGTGAAAGGAGGATATGTTGTGGCATCCGACGCAACCAGAGATAAAGAGTTGGTTTGATCAGAAGTTGCAGGAATTTGCTGAAAGAGAAAGTCGGAAAACTCGACTGACAGTAGATCAGTGGGTGGATAGATATATTCATGATGGTCTGCACGAATGGTTTTTCTGTGAATTCCTGGTCCTTTTATTGGAGTGGTTGGAAAATTTGACCTTCCAGAAGAGGAACTTCCAAGGCGGTGAATCGACGACCTGGACCCCAGAGCTGATCCAAGAACTGCAGGAAGTCGACAACAAAGCATCACGAGCTATCGAAGTGTGGCTTGATAGCATCTTGGAAGGGTATATCACTAAATTCGTGGTTGATACGCAAAATTCCTATAGTGAAGCTGAAAGATATTTCTTCCGTGAACCCCGGGGAAGGTTTCTGCTATTGCTTCAACTGTCCATTAAGATGCTTATTTGCGAGAAGGGTATATTGAATATGGGCGGAGGCCATGGGTATCGCGATGGCAGGGGGGCAGTACATGGAATGATAAGGGGTAGATGGGTGCAGGTCATGACGGGATTGTGAGTGAAGCCGAGGAAGAGAGTGTTCTTACAAGGGGAGGAGCGAGGTTTCGATAGGAAAAGAGGCAGAGGATAGGAGAAGGTCCTGCTGCGATCAAACCGCAAGTTCGCGAAGGAAGACCACATAGGACGAAGCGACTTCACAGTCCGGACAAGGATAACTAGGCTACGCCCAAGATAGAGGCAGGACCAAACCCCAGCGGCAACATACCCACACCTCCGCTCACTATCTGTCAATCGGTAAGAAACACAACTTCGACCCCACCGGGTCAACAAAATTTGATTGCTAGTAGTTCAGCGACTGCAGGAAGAAAGCCCAAGATGGCGGGTGAAGATGCGAAGTTGCCACTGTTCCATGGAGATGGAAAAGACAATCCTGAATAATACTGGTTCTTATGTGAGGCAGTATGGACCATAAAATAGATTACTGATGATGACGCTAAGAAAGACCAGTTAGCGACAACTCTGCGAGATCGCGCATTAGATTGGTTTATGAAGTTTGTTCTAGTCCCTACAGGAGCTCCGGAGAAGACACTGGATGATATCAGGAATGACTTGATTGCAGAATTCAGAAAACCCAAGTATGAAGCACAGTATATTACAGAATTGAAAGAAATTAAGCAGTATCCCAATGAGACGGTGTGGGATTTTGACCAGCGGTTTAAGACGCTGATGGCGAGGGTTAGTTTTGATATGAGCGTTGTCCAACACAAAGAGTGGTTCATTGCGGCACTGCTACCGCACATTCGACTACCACTGATGCAACAGAACATTACAACGCCCAGTGAAGATCTGGAGATTGCAATGCGGTTGGAGGCGTCGTCGATTGGTGAAAATGCAGTTGGGATGTCGCAGATACAGACACAGCTGGCTAACTTGACCATACAGCTACAAGATCTGAAGAAGTGCAAGGAGCAGCTCAAAGAAGTATGGTGTACGCGATGTCGAGGAGAAGGGCATACTAAGGATAATTTCCCTGACTTCTGCAATTATCTGGTTTCAGGAGCATCGAACCCATTGAATGGTGGTGGCATGCCATGGTGTTTCATTTGTCAGGTATATGGGCACCTCCATGAGGAATGTCCATACATGCAGAAAATGGTCACCAAACCGATGAATTTGTATTGCACATTCTGTAAATCTGTGGGACATGACGATAAATATTGTCAGGCATATGGATTGCTTCAGGAGAGAATGTATGATGCATTCTATGTAAAGGACGATCAGCGTGTCGTACAACAACCACAACCGCAGCCGCAAGTAGGCCAGCCGCTACCTCAAACGCAAGTACATTTTGTACCACAGCAGCAACCACAGCAGTTTGTGCCGCAATATGCTCCAATGCAAATGGCTCCACCGCAACCACAGTACATTCAACAACTGCAGTATGCGCAGCAAGGGAAGGGCATGCAACCAACTCCTATGTAGCAACAGTACAACCAACCGTAGGTTGGATTCCGTGGAGGATTCTAGGGTGGACGCGACGGAGGATTTGGTCATGGAGGAGGACGAGGAGTTCGAGGACCGGTGCAATGCTATCACTATGCATTATGGGGACATTACTAGCACGATTGCCCATTATTACAGACACAGTGTACATTTTGCTTTGTTATAGACCATACAGTAGAGAACTGCTCGTAGTTGATTGCGCGATGGAAAGAAGGGAATGTTCCACAATTGCAGAATCAAAATCAGGCACAGCAGCCAATACAGAATCAAGTGCAACAACCAGCGCAGAACCAGAATCAATGCCCGAACCAAAATGCTAATCAGAATGTGAACCAACCGGGGAATCCATCAACGAACCAGAATCAGGGTGCAAGTGTTGCAAATATTTCTGTGGAGCCAAGACCATAGGATGCGGCTGTCGCAGTCATCACGCAGGGAGGTGCAGTAACAGGAGGAGATATCCCACAACCACTCATTCATTTGGTCGGGAAGAAGAAGGTATCATTCAACGTTGATTCTGAGCGCGATCCATTCTTTCGGGTGCGTCGTGCGATGGACCAAGATCATGGTAAAGCTATTATCTGCGATATGCTCCCTGTTATTTACACTACTTCAGAGGCTGATCCGTCGGCGCCGTCTGGAACCTTGCAGAAATTTTTTGAGAGCTGCTTATTATTAGCAAGGAATCCTGCTACTTTAGTTGAGATTGAGGGGTTCCTGCAGTGACCAACCAGCGGACGACAGTAGTCCGTGGTAAACTCCTTACAGCAGTGGAAGACAGCTAAGGAGATGTGCATGAACATACAAATTGGGGACTATGATGTTGATTCAGTTATTCTAGATCTTGGTTCAGATGTCGACATCTTAACCAAGAAAGCATGGTAGAAAATGGGGAACCCCCCATTGAGATGGTCTCCTATACAACTCTGGTTAGCTAATCACGCTAAGGTAACATCGATTGGGAGAGTCCCACTCTTGGAGGTGGACATTAAGGGCATGAAGACTTGTGCTGACTTTGATGTCATCAAAGTGGTTGAAGGAGGAAGCTCATATCCCACGTTGTTGGGGATCGGATGGGCTAACGACAGTGGAGCGGTAATCAACTTCAAGCGGTGGATGATGACTTTTGAAAACCGCGATCTCAGAGTCATAGCCCCATTGGATCCAGCTGAAGGACACAGATACATTGAGCCAATGAAGGACGAAGATCCCAGTGGATGGGACCAAGCATTCAACATTTCTGAAGACTATATTCATCCGACCACCAATGGTGAGCTTGGATGGCACAGTGAGAGCTCTGCGTCTTCTAACTCTGATGATGTGTTAGAACACTGGCAGAACCGCTTGCACAAAGTATCGCTCCACAAATGTGGATTAGTCATGCAATCATTATGCCGCGTTGCGACTGAAACCATCACACTACTAGTATATGAGGGGTTGCCTGGTCTATCTGACTTTCTGGCAAAGTTTGAGGAAAGATTTTTTGCACCACATCGATTGTTGGCATTGGAGGAAGCACTAAAGGCTGCTCCAGCATGCTGGTGGGCTACACATAAGAAATCAATTAATGAATGGTCGCAGTGCAGAAGACTGATGATGGTTCATTTCGGCAATACCGAGGTCTGCCACACAGGGAAATATGATGGTCGAAATAAACCTGGAAGTCATCTGAGGGAGTGTTAGACATTGTGGGCATCGCGATTGCGAGATGAGTGAGTCCATGCCTTTATCCATACTTTAGATGAGATGTCACGCTCATGGTATACTGCAGCTGAGTTGGGAGGAGAAATTACCACTTGGGTGGAGTTGACAATATGCTTCACTCATACGTTCACTTTCGCGAATGCCAATAATGCTTTGCAGCTCATCCGTGATGTGGTTCTGAAGGTTGTTCCGATAGCATATCCCGCGGATCGGCATGTGCACTGCCAGATGCAATCCATGATGGAATGTTACAATATCATCGGTGGGCCCAAAGACGGTGATGACCCGCGCAATGTCAATATTCCCGAGTCTGAAGGGAGTCGCGATGTGATAGCACCTGATGCGCCAAGTGATCCGATCAGCCAGCCATTGAAGCTCCGTAAGATCAATATTGGGACGGAAGCCACTCCCAAGTTCGCGAATGTTGGAGATTTAGGATGATGAGATGATGGGGAATGTCACTGATTTGCTGCATGAATTCCAAGACTTCTTTCCTACCAAATTTTCTGAGATGAAAGGTATTTTGGGCGATTTAGGTGAAATGAAGATCCGCTTGAAACTGGATGCTAAACCGATCAGACAGCGACCATACCAGCTGAATCCACAACATAAGGAGAGTGTCAAGGTAGAACTTGATTGCATGTTGGATGCTGTTATCATTGAACCGGTCGAAGAGTCAGAATGGATCAGTTCTATGGTGGTGCAAGACAAGAAGACTGGCGAGGTGTGCATCTGTGTCGATTTGCTGAAGTTGAATGACGCATGCTTGCATGATCCCTTTCCGACTCCGTTTACTAATGAAGTACTCGAAGGTGTGGGTGGCGAGGAGATGTATTCCTTCATGGACAGGTTCTCAGGCTATAATTAGATTTGCATTGCGAAGGAAGACTGCCACAAGATGACCTTTGTGACAGAATGGGGTTGTTTTCAGTACACCGTGATGCCGTTTGGATTGAAGAACGCACTTGCAATCTTCTCACGGGTTGTTGTTGCTACGTTTTGGGACTTTATTCAGAATTTTTTGCAAGTATATATGGATGATTGGACAGTCTATGGTTTCATCCATGACCATCTGTCCAATCTGCGGTTGATGCTTGAGCGATGTCGACAGCATCAGATATCGTTGAATTTAAAGAAGTGCATCTTTTGTGCGTCGTTTGGGATATTGCTGGGGCACATTGTAGGTAAACAAGGGTTATTAGTCGATCCAGTAAAGATTGTGCTCATTTTAAGTTTAACACTGCCAACTAATATCAAGCAGTTGCGGGCGACGTTGGGGCATACTGGGTAATATTGCAAGTTCATCAGGGGATATGCAGCGATTGCTGCCCCTATGGAGAAGTTATTGAAGAAAGATGCAGTATTTCAATGGAGCCCTGAGTGTCAGGATAGCTTTGAGCAGCTGAAGGCTAAGATGGCTTCAGCACCCATACTGGTCTTTCAAGACTGGAGTAAGGATTTCCATGTCCATGTCGATGCATCGTCGATTGCACTAGGAGTGGTGCTAGCGCAGCCAGGAGAGGGGGATCTCAATCACCCTATTGCTTTCACAAGTCGGAAGTTGTCATCCGCTGAAAGGAATTATACCACTACCGAGAGGGAAGGTCTGGCAATGGTCTATGCGCTGCAGAAGTTTCGACATTACTTATTGGGAGGCCATTTTAAGATGTTCACAGGCCACTCCACGATGAAATACCTAGTCAATAATCCTGTGTTGGGGGGAAAGATATGTCGATGGCTACTTCTTGTTCAGGAGTTTGATTTTGAAGTAATTGTGAAGTCAGGGCGGTTGAATGCTAGCCCTGATCATCTATCGCGGATTGAAACAGGAGAGGAGCCAACTAACATTGAAGATGGGTTTCCTGATGCGCAATTGTTTAAGGTTGAAGTAGTTGATGGCTATTTTGAAGAAATCATTCAGTTTCTGGTGACAGGTACTGCACCAGAAGAATTCACCACTAGTCAGAAGAAGCAATTGGTAGTCAAGGCTGTAGATTTCCAGCTAATCGCAGGAGAGTTATACAAGATGGACGCAGATGAGATATTACGACGGTGTGTTTTTCCTCATGAGCAAGGGTAGATCTTGTCAGAAGCACATGCAGGAGTAGCTGGAGGGCACTATGGCGGTCGTGCGACTGCCAGGAAGGTGCTTCGTGCGGGGCTCTGGTGGCCCACGCTGCACAATGATGCAACCGACTATGCGCGGGCCTATGATGTTTGTCAGAGAATCAGAAAACCATCCAGGCGAGATGAGATGCTGCTAATGCCTCAACTAACACTGAAGCCATTTGACAAATGGGCAGTGGACTTTGTGGGACCAATCAATCCACTGGGGAAGCACACTAGTGCAAGATACATCATCACGACGACATATTATTTACAAGATGGGCGGAAGCTGCACCAGTTGTTGATTGTTCCGCGGCTACAACCGCAATTTTTGTTCGACAATATTGTCACTTGCTTCGAATGCCCCAAGATATTGTTGAGTGATCAAGATAGCCACTTCCTCAATCGCACCATCAGCGCATTGACGAAGGAACTGCAGATACAGCATAAGAAGAGTACGCCATATCATCCGTAGGAAAATGGTATGGTGGAAGCTTTCAACACGATCTTGGAGCATGCGCTAACAAAGGTGTGCAATGCGAACCGTGATGACTGGAATTTGAAAATCCCAGCAGTATTGTGGGCATATCGCACCACGTGTAAAAGATTGACAGTTCAAACACCATTCAAGTTAGTGTATGGACAAGAAGTGATTATGCCAATGGAATACATAGTTCCGAGTCTGCACATAGCGGCAGCGACAGGCCTGGATGATGCAGCAGCACTAGAAGAATGTCTAGCGCAGTTAGTACAGCTGGAGGAAGATCGCTTTATCGCAGGATTCCACCAGGGGGTGGAGAAGGATCGTCAGAAGGCTTGGCACGATCACCACATCAAAAACAAACAGTTTCAGCAAGGTGATTTGGTGTTTTTGTATGACAGCAAGTTTATGAAACATCCAGGAAAATTGCAGATGCATTGGCTTGGTCCGTATCGCATCAATAGCATCACTTCAGGAGGCACAGTACAGTTGCAGCAGTTGGACGGAGCGATGCTCTCAAAGTTGATTAATGGCAGTAGGTTGAAGCCCTATCGCTCGGGCTTGGAACAGCGCGATGCTTGAGTCGCATTGGCAAAAAAAAATAAAAAATTGCAGGTTCATCGGTGGCAGGATGGCGCACCGACAAAAACGAGAATGCGTAGGCAGAGAGGCTTGTGCCGTAAGTTAGGAGCGGTCTGCGACAGTGGCAGGGTCGCAACCGGGTCAAATCAGTAATAAATGCCAAAAGTTAAGACAATTAATTAACGACGCTTGTTCGAATGATGGGCATTAATGGAAAGTTCGGTCGATTGACTGACAGGATCGACGGTAGATTTGATTCATTAATACAGAATTTCGATCGAATTAATGTGGGATTTAGTGATGATTACAGAGGATCAAGTTGGATGCTATAAGAACGGTTCGAAGCTGGTCATAAGGTACCACGAGAATTTAGTTGTTAAGTAAGCTTGTGAAGTATTGAAGAGTATTGTTGTTTCCCGGTGAGTGCAGTTGTGAGCTGGGCAAACTTTGCACCGAGTAAGATTGCGAGTGGCGTTGCACAATCCCTTGAGAGTTCGGCGCATTGAGCTAGGTATGCCAGGAGAGCTGGAGATGGTTGAAATCTCCAGCAAAGTAGAATCTCCCTTCAACCTGGTTTCTATTGAGGAGGAGGAAGTGAATCTGGAGGCGGAAGTTGCCAACATTTCAGTTGGAGCGTCGGTGATTGCCAAGAAGCATCGGGGAGGTCAGCATTCTGAGTCGCCGCAGAGCAAGAGACAACTTAGATCATCTACTCCGGTGATGGCAGTGGTTCACGTGTAGGTAGGACATTCTAGTTGCAGAATTGACGAGTCCATCGCATGGGAGGGATTGTCTGTTGCCGACATCCCTGGGTATGTGTTAGGACTCAGAAATGTCGTATTTTCATCCACCTTTCCCTTCACTATTCCTTACATTTCATCGCCCTATTAAACCTTCATCATATCATTTGCATAAATACATTTGGGTTTCACATTATTATTTTCCACTTTATTCATTTTAGTATTAAGAGTGAATTTATGATTAAATATTAGAAAATATACATGTTTTCATATATATCTCAATTATGTGTGAGCTTTGTAATGTGTAGGAATATGTGAATGATTAAATCAAAGAGACTTCTCAAATATCTCTTACACCATTCCAAAGGAGATAGTTATTCAAGCCTATTCTTAAGGAGAAGATCATGGAAGATTTGGTTGGCATATCTTATCTAGGATTCATGAGAGACATGTGGAGGATTTGAAGGCACCATATCTTGTAATAATAGGAAAGTGGTTGAGAGTAGTTGAGAGAATAATGGATCTGTAATTAATGCATTCTTATCTTTTTCTTAAGGACTCTCATGTATAAAGGAGAGTGCTCCTTCTCCATTCCATCAAGTTGGAATTAGGTTAGATTAAGCTTGTAAGAGGGTTGTAATGAAGTTGGATTGGATTGGATTTTGTACTTGTTAGATTAGTCTTTGATTTGAGATTCTTAATGTGATTTAAGCTTCCATTGTTATGCTTTCATGTTTGCCATTTGATTATGGATTTATAGATGTGAGCTCACTTATGTCATTGTTGTTAACTCTTCACATGTTGTATTTCTCTTACGCAATTTCAATGCTTTCCTAGTTAGTGTTTCCATGCTTTCCTAGATTAATTTGATTTTAGCAAATTAGATTAAGTTAGATTAGATCTACTTCAGTCCTGCACAAACAATACACGTGCTTCGTCAGTTTACGTACCCTGGATTGACAAGTAAATAGTTGGGCAACTGTACTGCAATGTAATTATTACGAAATATAACTCACCTAACAGTATGTTCCCTCGAGTCAACTGGGCGCACCACAGCGTAAGGTGACCCAGAATCAGAAGTATCCACTGAAGATGCCAGCGCTCCCGGCTGGGATGGAGTTCTCTATTGATATTGTGTCGACGTTGATGCGCCTGAAGTATGATGACCATGATATGGTGGCATACAAGGAGATTACATCGGACGCTTATGAGCCAGAGTCACAATTGAGCGGTAAGCCGATTCCGTGTGATTGGGAACGGGGTTTGAACCAGGCCGACCTGCTAGGCCTTATCAATATGCCACGTTTCGGACGACAGCCGGAGGTCAATGCATGTGTGAAGCAGCTGCTGGCCTACTTTCATGGCGTTACGTTGTGGTTGGATGAAGCAATTCCCGTCATAGTGCACTTGATCACAGAGATTATTGGGTTGCCCAAGGATGGGGTCGACCCATCGCAGTATTTCTGAGGAAAGGAGAACGACAAAAAGCTAGCTGCGTAATTGGTCAAGCACTATGCCTTGGAGAAGGATGGTCGTGGTTACCGCACCGGTAGTATCAATGATAAGGCAGTTCTCACTGGCACCAATATATTGTCCTACAAGGTGGTTCGGGGTGGTCAACCCAATCAGTGTAATTCAGGAATTGTGGCATGTGCCAAGCAGTGTGCGGCCGTAGTGCAGATGAATTAGTCATTGTTTCTACTGAATCAGTTGATGAAGGATGTTGTGGTGGTTCAAGCCGGTAAGGGCTCATTCACACATAGCTGACTTCTGTTATTGATTGCATTTGTGGCCTGGAAGGAGCCCGACGTGTACCAGGGTATGGAGATTGATGCCGTGAAAGAGTGTCGCGGCGCGTGTTATCAAAACCTTTGGTTTGTCCGAGAACAAAAGTGGACTAGGAAATGCATGTTGTTGTTTTGGTTATATTGGGAGATGCTCTGTGCGGCTGCTACGAAGATGCCCCGATTGTCCTAAGAAATCGTAGCACAGTTTAAGCCAGTCATGGTGTTTGCAATCTGACTGCATGTAATTTATGTACAAGCCCGTCGTGACCCAGATAGGCAATGGTTGCTGACACCATATAAGGTGACGACGACAGAGTTGGAGGCTATTGTGAACGACTGGCCAAAGGAATGGCGCGAACCCACAGGGTTGGTAGAGATTAAGGCTGGCGACCCAGTGAAAGGCCCAGACGATCAACTATCGGTGCAGGATTAGTAGAGTCATCATGACTCGGATCAAGACTCCACCAAGACGCCGATGGTCGATGACCGCATTCTGGAAGAAGGTAGGACAAAGATGCATCATGAATATGGTATGATCAATGGGGCTTCTCCAGTCATAGAGAGTCAGTTGGGTCGACTCATAACGACGGTCACCAATGCGACGAATACTGCTGCTTGGGCGATGACCACGACAGCAGATCAGGGTTTCCATGAGGTCAGCGCATGCCTGGATTCCCTTTGTGACATCATGTTCAGAAAGGAACTCGAAGAAGCATTGGCACAGCCAGTCGGCGCAATCAGCACTGAGTTGCGGATCTGGAATGTTCAAATTTCGTCGACTGTGATTGCGACCGACGATACTGCTCTCAGGACCATGCTGCAGCAGTTTGAAGAGTTGACGGTAAATATCAATGTGTTGTCTTCTCCAGCATTGGTGTCCATCCAAGCAGTTGCCAGTCAAGAATTGGCAGATAGAGAACAGGATGCACAGAGTCAGCTAATACGGTCGCAGGAGGTGGATGCAGCAATCCGCAAGGAAGCTGAGGCTCTCAAAGGGAAGGCCATGGCAGCATGGGAGGTGGTTGACAAGCTTAAGGAGATGATGGAAAACCTCCGGGATGAGAAGGCTACTAAGATCACATAGCTGAAAAAGGAGCAGGATCGTCTGACGGTGGAAAAAATGGCCTTATGGGCGACTCAAGCGCTATTGGAGGCAGCCATCGAGGAAGCCTGTAACCATGTCTTCGAGCCCATTGCAGAGTTAGATCCGGTCGCATGAGCGCAGAAGCTGGGGGCTGTTATCGTCCAATTGTGGGAAGACAATGCAGTATTAACCCATGCTCTGAAGCTAGCCACACTGCAGAAGGAATTTGAGGAACAGAAGAGTGCCATCGAAGAAGTGGCGACTCATTTGGCCAAGCTAGAGCAGGAGGCGACAAGGATCACTACGGAGACTGGGTTGTTCTGGGGCAGCATCGTTCAGGATGAGCCGCTGGAACTATTAACCAAGCAACGACATGAGGCGGAAGAGCAGCTGGCTACACTGAAGACCGCCATGCGCACCATGCCATTGGTGGCGCAGGTCTCCAAGAAGGTAGAGATCAAGGACTTGCAACAACGTGTTGCCAAAGCAAAGGAATGACAGAAGCAGCAGTCTGCATAGTTGGATGAGTTCCAAGACGTTGGGGCCGAGGTTAATGCTGCCGCCGATTCTGCACTCCAGGCAGTGTAGGAAGTAAAGCAGAGAGTGGACACACACCTGTGCGCCCACCCTTTGGCCACAGACGTCGAGGATAGTAAGGAAATTACTGCAATGGTCATATAGCGGGTCAATGAAATTCGACAGCAGTATGAGGACTTTCGCGTCAAGACCAGTGAATACACCATGTCCAGTTGATGTGGATTGAGGGCAAGCCACAAGATTGTGTTGGGGGCCTGTTGGCAGGCGGTTTGGTAAGGTAACATTGCAGCATCTTTGATGTTGCAACAAGTCAGAAGATATCGTGGAAGGTGGAGAGTTGGGCATAAAGAATATTATTTTATGCATTTTTAGGTCAATTGTACTGCAGTTTGCGGGTTTTGGGTCATTTGGACCTTATATTATGTATTTTTGAGTCATTTGCACCGCAATATGCGGGTTTTGGGTCATTTGGACCGTATATTATGTATTTTTGAGTCAGTTGTACTACAGTATGTGGGTTTTGGGTCATTTTTGGACTATGTCAGTTAGGTGTTGGGTCATTTGTCCAAAGTGTCGGTTAGGAAGTTATTAGTAAGTGGACAAGCATTGTAAAGGCGGAAGCCTATATATAGACATAAGTTGTAAGTGGTGAGGCATATTAGTACGGATGTTAGATGTGTGCGTCTGTGAGTCTGTATCTGAGATCAAGAGTTACTAGTGAGATATGTGGTTTTGCGGATATATTGTATCAGGGTTTTGCTGAAGAAATATGACATGACGAAACTATTTGGTGAAATTCCCTGTGTATCTTTTATGATAATGCATGTTGTGATTCATGAATGATGCTATGTTTTCTTGCTGCAATTAATGCTTTACTGTTATACTTGTCGCGATGAATGTTTCTATTGAATGATGATATGGATACAATGTTGCCAAAGTTAAATGCATAGATTTACTTCTGAATGTCGCAATAAGTTTAAGTGATTGTTTCCACAAACATCCTCCTTCATTCGGCGGAAACATGGTTTCGTCCACTCTCCCTTGAACGCCTCGGGTGAGACCTCATCTGCTCCACAGGTGTTGTTGGATGGGGTAAAACCTGTCCGGGCCGGTGCTTAGGGAGATCGCGGTGGGTTGGTGTTGACAGCGACGGGAACCCCTGTCGACTGGGTTTGAGTCAACAAGAGGTTAGGGTTTTGGTTCATCTCAACAAGATAAAAGGCAACTAAGATGAGAGGAGAAGACATAAGAGAGAAACTCAGTTTGAAGAAAGAGAAGAAGGACTTTCACTTTCCAGATTTGGCAGAGATAGAAAGGAAGTAGTATCTTAGCAGGGGTGTCCGAGTTGCAAGAGGAGGCCATACAGGTGTTGTACAACCCAATAGAACCATATGGAATAGGACTTACATCCGTACAGTATCACCACAACAGGTATGTATAGTAGTGGTTGTACAATAGTCTACATCGGTTGTACAACAACCCACAGTCAATCGTACAGACTGTACAAGTGCCTAGGGGTAGTGAGCAGCTAAGCAGGGGATTTTTTAGGGCATATTTTCATTTGAAGATTTTTCTCAGGAAGGAAATTTGCTAGGTTTGTTGATTGTAATTTTCTCAGGCCATGTTTCGAGTAAGGGAGCCCTAGTAGGCTTGGAAATTATTTGAATGAAAAACTTATTCGAAGGGTAGAACCTTTGTGTATGTGTATTTATTGAGTAGATCTTTTTTTTTTTTTTGCTTGCGCTATTTTAAATTTATGTTAATAAATCCCAGCAAGTACAAATTATTCAATGAGCAGCAATTTAATTTTCAGCAAGGAAATCACTAGGATACTATTTATCTAGAGTTGGGTTAGAAAAATTAACATTCCCCCCATCAATATCAACACATTCATTATAGAGGATTGATTTAGAGATTCAAAGTGTACCTTGGTCCCACTTTCGTAATTGTAGCTCACCTTAGACCAAGCAAAGAGATTCATCATTGCTCTTTTCCTTTGTAGTTTCTCACATGCTTGACTCTAGCTCCTCATAGCATAATTGAGGTTCGTACATTTTTGTGGTCCCAATGTATCAATTGTTTTCTCTAGACATGGAAACATGTGTAAGTTTTTTCATCCCTCAGGAAGGAGCTTCCTTTCTGTTGATGCTCAAAACCACCTAATATATTATAAAATGAGAACCCGCATGAGTTCTTGTTTTCTTGGAAGTCACATTTAGTAGTTGTTTTTACCTTCATTTCGAAAAGTGGTGTTACCAGTAGCAACCTTTTTTTCTCAAGCCTAAATTTACAAATTTTTTGAAACCCCATCTAGTGCCCTTACAATCAAAACCATAAATCAACCCTCAAATTGAAAAGTGATGCTACCAGTAGCAATCAACCCCCAATCGAGGGCTAGAATTACAACTTGAATGAAATTGTCGCCTTAACGACCAACATCATTGCAACGAAAAGGACAAAATCAACCCATGACCCAAAAAGAGGTGGTACTAGTAGCACCCCTTTTCTTATTAGGTTACATTTTCCTAGAAAAAAAATAATTTCTTTTTGAAGAATAAACAAATAAAAAAGTACACAAATGTTAAAAAATAAAAATAAAAAATACTTTAAAAACATGTCAATTATAAAAAAAAACTAGAAAAGACAAAAATTAAATGCAAAAATGAAAAAAAAATTACAAAACAAAAAACATTATAAAATTTATTAATTAACATTTTAAAAAATATTAAAAAAAACAAAATATAAAACATTAAATTATGATAAATACAAAACAAAAACATTACATTATAACGTCATAGTGAATGAGGGGAAGTGGTGAAGGGGTGGTGGTAGGGTGGCAAAGGGGTGGGATGGATGAACAGTGCGATTCTGAGAATCGCGCCGCTCATCCATCCCACCCCTCGTATGCAAAATTTAGGCTTCCAGGAAATTGATGTAAAAGTTATGCCTAAAAATACCTTTTGGTGCTATTTTTAGAGAAAATACTTTTTGTCATTTTGCCTCCTAGGTTTAGGGTTTTGGACCTTTAGGGTTCTTTCTTTATGTTAAAAGGTCATCTCTTCGATCTCTTGTATTAAGTTGTGTGAATGAGCGTAGTTGCTATCTCTCTTCCTTCAAAGAAAAGCTACCACCATTCTAGCCAGTGTATGTTCTATAATATTCTGCTATTTTATTCATTAATAGAAATTGGGTTTTTATCATATTACTGCGCTCTCTGTTATACTTCTTTGTGTGTTTCATTTCACTCCCTATACAATCTGTATCATGTAAGTATCCATGTTGGTCAAACCGTGAGGCTGTAAGCTTGTAGTTTATGGATCCCATGTATTTTTAAATAGGTCATCAAATGAAATGAATAAGTGCCATCTCAGGGGCACTTTATTGAATTGATGAGACTATCATTTCATTACACTAGGCTACACTAGTTTAAATGGATTTGAAAATAAAACTACAGGGCACTATTATAACAAGACTTATTCTAGCATACATGGTCAACTGAGTATTGGATTCATAAACCTAGATGATAGTTTCCTCTCATATTAGCATTGGCTCTAAAAAATAGAGCATTGTCAAACAAGAGGGACTCGTGCCTTGAAGCAAAGAAGTGCATTCCTTCCTTGTCAAACTACCTAGTGAAAATAACATAGAACCTAACTCAGGACACTGATCATTGCTTGCATTATAGCTAGTTGTTGTGTGTAGGCTACACTTCAAAACATGCCTTGAGGCCATTTTGAGGGATAGATAACTTTATATAACACAAAGGACAAAGACTAAAAATAATTTTTCTACATAGTATCTATGTTGGTGAGTTAAGTGGGCTATAAGTCCCTTGATTACAGATCATTCATTTTGAATCTCATCTTGTTGATTCCACACTCTAGTGTCAACTTGTTTGTAGTTTGATGTATCTAACTCATAACATGAATGATATATCCTTTAATGTTAGTATGGTTTCAAGGTTTATGCAAAATCCTCATGATAATCACTGGAAATCAACTCAAAGGCTCTTAGATACTTCAAGGAACTCTCAATTATGTTGTTTTCTATTCTATCAAGGATTATGTTTCACTTCTTGGTTATACTAGTTATGATTAGGTAGGAAATATCGGCAATAGAAGACCTACTATAGGATATTCCTTTTAGCTTGGTTTAGGCCCAATTTTATGATCCAGTAATAATTTAAGAACACTTTTTCTTTCTTCGTGTGAAGCAGAGTATAAAGCAACGATGGAAGTAGCTAAAGAAGTAGTGTGGATTTGACATGTCCTTACTAAGTTTGGATTGGTTCAAAATGATCTTAATGAGTTGAGATGTGACAATCATAGTGCTATTAAGCTTGATTATAATCCAGTGTATCACTCCAAAACAAAACACATTGACCTTGATACTCACTGCATTTGAGACCTAGTTGCAGATGGTGTTATTCATTTGGAGTATTGACCCACTAAAAATTGATGTCTTCACCAAATCCACGACAAAGGTGAAGTTTATTCATATTCACAACTTACTAGAGATGCGAGAAGTTTTGATCAAGGGAAATTTTAACATAATGACATCTTGCTCCAACTGTGTCCTATCCCTCTAGTCCATATTAAGGGGGAATGTAAGAACATGAATATTTTTTGTCTAGTGGTCTTATTTAAAGTTTTATAGCTTGTCATAATAAAAATGCATTTTGTAAACACAATAAGTCATTATTAGAGTATTGGTCATGTTATTCTTCTATAAATCACTATTTTATAAAGTGATTTTATCCAACATTCATCACAAGATATGTTCTCATGTTCCTCTAGCCTATATAATTGAGGTGAAGGAGGATTAATTGTAATGTGTGGTGTATGCATGTGTGGAGAGCTCAAGTGTTGTAAGTTGGAGAGTTTACTTGAAGAATAAAAGGCCTATTTCTGTGGATATTTCCCCACATTGGGGTTTTACCACATAAATCTCGTCTCCTCTCTCTTGTCTCTCTTGCTTATTAGATCTTACTATTTTGTTTTGATGTTTTGCATAGGTGTTTAGATATGTTAGATCTTGTGGTTACATGTTATTGCATATGTCCTTGATCTTACATTCCAACTATGGACCTTCTTTATATATGCATACAAAATGGTTCAAATAGTTGGGGCTCGATATCAAGGTTGTACAGGTGTACTACCTTGGTGATCTTTGCTCGAAGCCCATACATATTCTATACTTTTTTTGGGTGGGGGGTGGGTGGTAAATTTAAAGAGTACATGAGGTTTTATAAGCAACAACTTGCACATTGCATGTGATTTACAACATTGTAGGGCATGTGCACAATACAAGAGGCTTTAAAACTTGGTTGGGAGAATTGTAAATTGTTGGCTCAAAGTATGAATGTGACTTGGTTCAATTCAAAGGTACATGAGAGGCCAAATTTAGATATAATATATTCCCCCTAATGTATGAGGGAGGAAGATGAATTGATGGTTTACATATGTTATAAATCACAAAGGAATTTGATATGTGAATTGAGGAGAAGTCCAATAGACATTGTATCAGGAAGTTTCCCATGAGTAAAAATAGAGTATTGGAAAGTTGGCCATGCCCATGCTCAGGTTAAAAATGAGCATGGGTGCCAAATCAAAACACTAAGAATTGATGTAGTATATAGAATGTAAAAATAATGTCCATGAAATAATATTACATACTGGATCCATGCAAAACCAATATCATAACTATGTGCATATACAAAGTGGATCTATGTCTTAGTGTACATACTGAGAACAACTAGAACTATGAAACCATTAATATGAACCTCCAAAGTACTAATGTTGCATGGATTGATGGTACTATAAAATAAACTTGGGAGGTAGCACCAAAAAGGGAGGCCACCATAGCCCAAAATATTTAATCCAAAACCATCAAAATGTATGAATCTACATCATGTGAACAAATGCATTGGGATTGAACATGAGAGAAACCATATAGTTACAGGTCATTGATTTATACCATTTCTAGATGTGAGGTAACCCATTAATGATGATAATGGACACTGAGGTACATAACACATTTTATAAAGTGCTCGTATCAAACACTTGTAGAATCAATTGATCAAGGGTCATTTGTGTATACCCACTATCAATTGTGAGAGAACCCACCATTGATGACTACATGCCCTAAGGTACTATAAGGGTCTCTAAATCTCATTTCCATAGCAAATGAGTTGAAGTTGATGTGAAGAGATAAGTCAAAAGGAGGGAATTAAGGCATCCCACACCAACCAACACAAGATAGGAATAGGAACATGGTTTGATATGATTTCTTGGACAATAACTTGAGAGAACATACTACTAAGTGTGGCTTTCAAATACATCAGATGAAACTAGTGCATAGTAAAGACCCTCTAATTGACAATCAATGAGGAAAATCATTTACAGAGGCAAGGAATTCCACTAATGAGATAAATGGAATCCATGATACAACCTGAATCCCACTATGTGAATAAATTTCTTTCCATCGAACATAGGGGAAACCATAAGTCAATAACCAATGATGAATGCCATGGTTTAGTGCAAGGAAACCTACTAATGATGAAAGTAAGTTTTGAAGTGTTATTGATCTCTAGGTCTCCCTCTTAGAGCAATGTGTTATGGTCGATATGAGAAGACCCACTGGCACTAATGAGAAGTCAATAATGGTTCCTTCCACGCTAGCACAAGAAAAAAAACATTATATGTAAATTGGAGACAACTTGACTTAGTGAATTCCCAACATAGACAATTATAGTAGTTGAGGAATGGTTGACACATGATCATCAACTTAGAAATTACCTTGAAGAATAGCACGACACGGTGATGACTTGGGTAGAAACTAATGCCAAAAGAGATCAATGAGGTAGACTAATAAAGGTATATCTTTGTAAATATTGGAAGAGTAATCAACTTGGAGGAGTTCACATTCAATCAAGAGAATTGCCTCTATGCCATGTACTAGCTAGAAAAGAGGAAAGCTCATGTCATCCTTGATCGAGGTTCTATATGCCCAAAGAGATGAACAAATTAAATGCCAATTGGACTTATTCTTATTGAATACCCTTACGTGTCATTTCAAGCATAGTCTTTGTTGATCAATTTATATGCAAATCATGTTACATTAAATTATGAATTCAGAGTTTGTAAACTTGCGAGATGTCATGCATTGCATATATAAGATACAATTCCTAACTTGCACTAGTTGACTTAATATGCTTCTAAGAAATGGAAATGCGTCATTAATCTACAAATTTGGAAAGGAAACACCTCACACTTCATAAATAAAAAAACTAACTCAACCACCCTTGGCAATGATAATGTACTTTGAGCTTCGATCATGCTACTAGGACCCTGCTCACCAATTTATCTCTTTACATGATTTAGGTAGTTCCCATTTCCATAAATTGTCATTCTTGTTGTTGTTAAGTTCTAATAAAAACTAAATGAGAATGCAAGAAAAGAAACACGCTATGCTTGCATCAATATAAAAATTAACTATGAAATAAAATTACATAAAGTAAATAAAAGCTTAGACAATGAAATAAAAGACCACCATGTTCTCATGGAGTGAGCTCCATCTCCTAATAATTCATGGCAGCAAATTAATCTATAACGTCATGAAACCAAATCATAATACACATAAAATTATAAAATTACAATCCATGTTAAAAATCTCAAGAAGTCTTACTCTATTCCATCATAAGTTAGACATATGCTCTAAGAGTCCCCCCATAGAATGGACAAGGAACTCTATTTTATACATGAACTTACCTAGAAACTAAAATAACAAATCATAAATTCAAATCCACAAATCTCTCATGTGGTTACAACCATTTACCAAAAATCAACAATTAAAAATTAACTCATAATATCTCCAAGATATTTGCTAACAAATCTTATCCAAAGCTCCAAGATTCTTTTTTATCCAATATACATGAATCATGATCCCAAATCCATAGCAAATCTTCAATGGGTGAAGAAGAAATTCAAATTTGAACCACGAATGTGGAGTAAGACCAAAAACTGCTCAGTTAGAGGAATTCCAATTCCTGTAACAACTAGTAAATTGAATTAGTTTTCAAAAGATAAGTGAGAATACATTCTTTTTCTAATGTTTAATCACAAATTCACATAAAATACTAAAAGAAGTGCATTGGAAATCCTTTAAACCTAAAATCCCACATACACATTAAAATGGAATAAAATAGGGTTACGGGAAAGTGAGACAAGATTACAAATAAAGAGAAAAGGATGTGAAAGGATGGTAATATGAGAATTCAACATCCTTCAAGATCTCATTGATGGCCTCTACTTAACCATTGGTTTGAGGATAATATGGCAATAAATGCTCCTGGCAAAAACCCAAATGAGAAACTAGTTCCATCATCATTTTGTTTTGGACATGATAACCATAATCAGTGACACTCTCTTTTGGTACACCAAACCTAATGATAATATGATTGAATATGAAGAGCGATGTTGTCTTACCATTGTTTGCAAAGGTTGGCATTACTTCAACCCAATTGGTGAAGTAGTCAACATACACAATAACATATTTATGACCATCCACTGAAGTAGAATGACACTCCATAAAATCAACCCACATTTTGTGAAGGTGTTGATGATAATGATAAGATGCAACATAATACGGTGAGCACACATTTTTAGTAAAAAAATGATAGGGGTGGTACTTCTTCACAACTTGAATATGATATTTAAAGATCGATGGCTAGAAGTACCCCACACACAATATTGTATGTACTATTTCCATACTAGAAAGATGATTGTGTTGGGCCTAGCCCAAGGGGGTCAAATTCTGAACACATTAAGTTTTTGGGAACTGCGAAGCTGAGCGCAGCATGGATGGAGACTTTTTGAGAAAATCAGTTTTTGGAAGCTGCAAGGAGAAGCGCAGCACAGTTTTGGTATGCTGAGACGATTGTGTGCATCACACTGTCGGAAGAGCTGTGAGGTCAGTGCTGCGAGGATTACATCGTCGCGATGTGCCACATCGACGGAGATCCAGCTAAGCAGAGCGTTGGATGAATGATGAAAGTTATTTTGGTTAGGTCACAGAAGACCTATTTTTGGCAAAGATCGTCGATAACTACTAAGCAGTGGGTAGGTGCAGATCAGGAGGTAGGTGACTGATCACACAAACAGAGGACTACTACTACTTGAACCAGTCATCTAAGGCCGTGAAAGAAGGAACAGCTCAGCGGAAGCAAGCTGTTGGTGCGCATGACAAGGGGGCGGATAGCAACGTGTCTACACAGAGGATAGACACAACTGAAGATTCGCTACCAGACACCTGCAGTCTGGTTTTGGGAAAACTGTGATAGTTTTGTAAGCCTAAGGGTTTCTGCCTTCGTAAATGTAAAGACATGACCTACGGGTATTGATCTATAAATAAGGCAATTTTGTAAGGGAAAGGGTTAACTCTTAATTTTGTTGATTATTATTAAATATTGTTGGATCTGTAAGATTGAAGCGTTGTAAAGGCCCTGCAACTAAGTGCGCAGAGACCTAATTTTGAGAGGTAGAAGAGCGTCTGCAGCTGAGTGCGCAGACGAAGAACTATTGTACCCTTCCTTAAGATAAATAAACAACAGTTCTTGTGTACGTAGCTTCCCATCCGAGGGGGTGAACCACGTTAAACCTTGTGTTATGTGATTGTTGTGTATGATTGCCATTATTTTTGCTTGAATTACTTACAGTGTATGCATGAAGTTACTGTTATTTGATATATGTTTACTTTTATCTGTATTCACCGCGGAAGGGATGAAATAAGATGTTAGTAGTCCATGTATGGATGAATGTTAACAGTCGAGCACCTATAAGAACTTGAATGAATGGATCTGTGAGATAAACACAAAGATAATCATTAAAGTTGAATCGTGATATCAGAGCACACAGCATCGCACATATAACTCAATTGCATAAAGTTATGATGTTTATCAGTCTAAGATTAAGGATTATCGAATAAGATTGAGTAGAAGTGATTGGGTCTCATAAACGGTCGCATGGTCTAGTGACGCGCCGATCCATCAGTAGTGCTACGTGGTAAGCTATTGATAACTTATCGTCGTAGAGTGGAAGTAATCCCACTGCGCAGTCCGTGAATGTGCTGGTCGTGCAAGAATCTTTGCTTGCCGCAGCACTCGACAAGGGTTAGAGGACCTCGCACAATCATTAACCGCAGTACGCAATCTATCACCGCACTGCGCATTAATCAGTTGAAACACTCGCATCACAAGGTTGTGGAAACCTACTTCTGCAACCACCCCCGCAACTTCGCCTCGGGTGAGATCTCAGGCTGCTTTCTATCTGTTGCCGAAAGGGCCAGTGAATAGGGGTTTTGTTGGTATCTTGCATCGCGAAGTACCTAGGTCTACATTGGAAAACCTCTAGATCAGAATATACACCAACAAATGGTTACGTTGCCGCCCTAAGACTCAGTGATGCGATAACGTGTTTCAAAAAGTAATGTGCGAAGAACAGCACGAGTTCCCATTAGGGTCAGACAATTGGAATTCAGAAAAGAAAGAGATCTGGGCTTGGTGCGATAAGATCGAAAGAGATTTCGCAAAGAAAGAAAACAAAAACCCATGTCTATCTGATGTACAGTGGTTGAACAGATACTTGTGGAGGGACATCCATGAAATTTTCTGGGATTCGTTTCCGAATGAGCTACACGAGTGGATATTGCACCTAGTAGAAAGAAAGAATTGTTTTCAAGGCGGAGTACTTACACGGTGGACTCTCGATCTTACTGAACAACTCAAAGCAATAGACAGCCCACTGTCACGAGCAGTCGACTTCTGGGTCGATAGCATACTTAAGGGATTTGTGATCGAGTTTGTTGAAGACACGCTGAAATCCTACAGCCAAGCTGAAGCATACTTTTTCAAAGGATTCAGAGGTAAGTTCTTGAAAAACTTCACTCTATACATTAAAATGCTTTTAGGTGAGAAAGGTGTTTTAAGAATGCAACAATAATTCTAAATCTGTCATGGTAGAGAATACACTCATTGATTCTGACAAAGAAAACCATACTTTGAGAAGTGGAAAGAGATATAAGCTTACTCACGAAAAGAATCCCAGACAATCTAGAAACCGTATAGATACCGAAATTCCATGTGACCTCAATAATAACAACACTCAGTTATCAGCCACAATCCAGCGTATTACACCCTAGAATCCATCAGTCCAGAACCCACCCGCCACGAGCATTGCGCAGCCCATCCCACAGATCAGTAATACTAGTAACACCGTAAGAAGAAGTGCTCACAGCACTATGACTCGGACCATTCTGCAGAATACTATCCTTAGCACAATCCAGCAACCTATGTCTACTTTTGTCGCAGGGAATCAGTCCTAGAACAGCACACAATCCGGAAGGAGAATGACAGATAACTGTAGTGTCCCTCCTATCCTACAAGGCTATGGAGAGGACACTAACAATAATATCGGACATCTAGTCCCATACTTAATCAAATAAGCATTCATATAAATTGTAGATGGAGATATGCAAATGCATAAACATTTCAAAAAAACAGCAGAATTTAATTCCATTACACATCCATCATACATTCCATATTTTCATGTCATTCATTAATTAAGCAATATCAAATTAGCAAATGAGAATACTTATCTTAAACCAAGTATTCCCTGAGCAAATAGCTATGCTTCTGCAACGTTCCACCCAGCCGTAGGCCAGTGTGCTCCTCAATCTCTCAGCACCACTGCCACCCCCGAGCTGGGCATGATCTCCACAAGGAAAAGGGGAAAGCATGCTCTCACATAGCCAAAGATACACCAGAATCAGCCAAGCCAATTAGCAGTTGGGTTTCTCAGACTGCTAAGAGATGGACAGAGGTGAATTACTAGGCTAGTGGCTCAACCATTGAGCTATGGATACTTCAATGGGCTCATCAAGCCAAATCTATCCTCTTCCACTCCTGAATCTCCTGCTCACAGGTTCAAACTAAACAGGGAGGGACATAACAGCCAGAAATGCAAGTGCTGGGCATTTTTGCAGTAGGATTCCCAACGATGGGATTTCAACCAGTTCAGAAAAACGTGGGAAAGCCCAAAACAAAAATTGGAAAATGGGAAAACAACCCCAGGAGCATAATCATTTTCATAAAAACGTCCATGGGCATTTCATGGGCATAAACGGCCTCTATAACCCCAGAAAATCGTGGTTCTCTTCTCCCAACCACTGTGTTAACCAAAAACGAGTTCCCAGGCATAGGAGAATGCAGAGAAATGGTGAAAATGTGAAGGAAAAACCCCAATTCGCCCCAGGGCTGCATGAGAGAGGAAAGACCGTGGTTCAGAATGGCTTGGGAAGGCAAAAAGTGGGTGATTTCTTGCCTTGTAAGCAAAAATTCGAATTCCCAGATTGATGGCTTGCCCATACCCGAAATTGGCTGCCATACCTCATTATTCCCAAGGCATTAACTGCCTCAACCAACTCTTGGAAGAATTTAATGATTGGGGCATAAACCAAAATGGGTAGTTGGGATTTCATGGATTTTGTCATTGACACATGGATTGACTCCATTGGATCAAGGGTTTGGTTATTTTTCCTCCCTATTCCTTGTAAGATCATGCCCCATCTCTTTGTTGCATTGCATAGCTGGTTGTGGATTTTTCATTAAAATTGCATATTTACATGATGTCTGAATTTACATTGTGCACGGCTAGCACAAGAACCATATGCATCTATTCTAATTGCTGATACATAGAACGATAAATCAATGGCGGGGCTTTGGCCTTAAGCTCCTCACCATGACTAAATAACAATATTTACATCATTTACAATATTAATGCAATAGGGTCAAGATGGGGACATTACATTCCCCTCCCCTTGGAATAACACCGTCCTCGGTGTTCCAACACTTCGGAAATAAATACCCACTTTACATATGTCCAAAATTCACAAAATGTGGTAGGTCTGTCCTACATTTCACCCTTTACTTGTGTTTTTCAGGACTAAGTCCTTTGGTCTTTACAAACTGCTCTTGTTGGCTGGGACCTTCTAGCTCTGCATGAAGACATCGTTCCAAAACAATTCCTTCCTTTTCTTTTCCTTCCAACTGGTCCACGAACCTGGGGAATTTACGGTTGCTACCCTCTTGATATTCTCTTGTTGGGCAGTCACGAAGGCAATGATTTCCTCCACATCCCCAACATTTCATTGGCAGCTTTACCTTTTCTTGGTCCATTTCCTTTGAGTCTTCCCACCTGGAACGTTTCTTAATTGGACGATTGGATGAATGCTTCTTCATTGATCCACTTTCCTTTCCCTTGCTAATTGCTCCCAGAATGCTTTTTACCTCTTTTTGCAGACGAATAGAGTCCTGCAAAGCCTCATGGTTTATCTCATTTTGTTGCCTCTGTAGCTTGAGCATCTCCCCAAGATTTTCTTAGGTCCTAACAATTGTTTGAAGAAGACTTTCAGCCAACTCTAATAGCCCTCGGTCTGCTGCCATGGTCAATGGGCACAACTGAACACACTTTGCTTATTAGCAACACTTTCTTGTGCTGGTTGCAACCAATTGTTTCACTTTCTTACCTGTGAAATTCATCATGGGAATTCTTTGTTAGGACAAGCATAACATAAACATTAAGATTAGTCAATTATTTTCCTAACTGACATGGAATGTCCATGCTTTATTCATGGGACTTCCACACTTTTCATGCTTTCCCAACATACACATGAACTCATTCATGTTCATCCTTTTACAGGAAATTTACTATTTCAGCATTCACAATTCATCTCAATCAATTAAACACAATCTATTTTCAGCCATGATATGCACTCAACAATCTTTTGTTTTATAAATGCATCAATCAAAAGGAAAGATAAGAGTGGGGTTTCTCCCTCTTAGTCTTGTTCTATTATGGAGCTACACCATCGCTGTGGTTTCATGCTCCTTAGTCTCTTTCACTTCAATGTGAATGCTTTGACTTTCCTTTCTTGGATATGACACTTAGTGTCTAAGGTTTGTATATGGATTTTCAACTAGGGCGCCCTTCCCATTATTGCCTACAAAACCTTTGGCTGCTAGGATCCACTCGTATCCACTAGCACCATCTTTCATTACTGCTCATACTGAGCTCTTTAGGACGGTCACATGTCCACATGCATCTCTAGGATGCCTTCATAATCCTTGCTTCCAGCAATACCTACACTCAAACATTGAATCAATTCACATGTTTAGTTCATTTTCATAGGGTTTATCTCTAAACAAGAGTTTAGGAAATCATAACCAAATCATATACACACGTATATTCATAAGTAAGAAGCTGCAAGGTAACTAAATACTTATCTGTATTGGATGTCTTCACTTTATTCCACGGGATCCTTCTTTGCTTTACGAGCCTTGTATTTCCCGTGAACACAATAATGAATGTTGGGCCAGCACGTAGGCTACTCCACAATCATTCGAATAGGCAATTCCAGGCCAGTATGCCGACTGGGTTTATCAATCATTTCCTTTAGCAATATGCTAGGCCAGTGCTCTGACTGGTTTTTATCAATTGTTTAAGGGGTGTTGGGCCAGTGTACACGCTGCTTTACCATATCAAGTAGTTAATGCCCAACTAGTCACTCTTTGGACTTATCAAGAACTTTATAGTGTTCAACCAGGTACTCCCTGGATTTCTTAATAATTTATATCGCCCACTCATTTACTCTCTGGATTTACCAGCAATTTATATCAACCACTCATTTACTCTCTGGATTTACCAGCAATTTATAGTCTTTCAGGGTCTTGCCTTCCTACAATGACCAAGGTTTCCAACAAAGAAACAATAGTGTATCAGCTTAGTTGTTAGAAGACTTATACCTGAAATCTTCATTATTCCAAACAAGACATAAATGAAAACGAATACTTATCTGTATTGTGCGTTTCCCCTCTGGTCCACAGGATCCTGCTTCGCTTTGCAAGCCTTGGGATCGCCTATGGACTTGGATATAGTTAATGCTTAACCAGTACGCCTCCCCATCGGCTGGATTTACCAAGCATTTGGTGGTGCCCAACCAGTCCCATACCTGGTTGGCCCTGTCCAGTGCCGAGTCAGCACATTCGTCTGGGTCATCGACCAATGGAAGGAAACTGCGCCACCGACCATTATAGGTCAAGGCTCTACTATGGAGCCATAGGCATCTCAGGGTTTTCATTCATTCCTCGGCGCCCGCCCTCCCACTGCTATCCCAGTAGATATTTTATGCCTTTACCAATGCCACCACACCTTCTTGCACCGTAACCCTTCACACACATCAACTCTTCATTCATACAAGGATGCCACTCCTTCTCTTGTGCAAATCGGTGGTTCCTTTTAGGAACTTTATAGGTGACTTTCTTGACTGCAGGTTAACATGACCCCTACTCACACAAGGATGATACCTTCTCTTATTACACAGCTCTTCGGGCCTGTCCATTCCTTCTGGTAATATTTCACGTGAGCATAGAAAGGTTGCCAATTCCCATACAGTCCCTTTGCGTACCCTTCTTCACTTTGCCCTTTAATGTGCAGTATCAATCTGCATCTGTGTAGGCTGACAACACAAGAAGGATAAGCAAGCTCATCAGTATTGTTGTTCAATTCTTAACCACATTCCATATCATTCACTACCAAGTATTGAAACACCAGGAATGCGTCCATTCCCTTAGGGTGTAGTCAATATTGAAAACCCTATCATGACCCAGCACCAGAAAAGGTGTGCACCCCCTTTCCAATGTGCACCATGTAGGCCCTAATCATACTCAAGAAGTCTGCAATGATATAAATAAGATAGAGCATGCTCTGCATATTAACCCTAATAATTTAGACATGCATGTTCTTGTCTAGGGTCACATAATACTCATTCATTTTGCAGATGTGTCTCACATGCCTTCTGGGCATAGCTTTACCATCTCACTTTCATGGTTTACCGACATGCAGTTTGGTTGAGACATTATCAATGGCGTTTCACCCGAAACCTGTCAAGCACTCTATATCCAGATAAATTGTTACCAATACACACAGAGCATATGAGATTTATTGTCAACCCGAGAAAGTCTTTTTATTTCAAAGGATAAGTGCACAATCTATGCTTAAACACCAAACCATTAGAATTGAATACTTTTATCTTCTATCATCCATGTTCATCCCAAGAATCTATGCAATCCCAATTTCCTTCTAATTGCTACACTTCAATTCCTCTCTATCATGCATCAATAAGAAATGATATAAGATCTAATCGACAATTGCAGGAAAGAAACCTCATTCATATTCTAGAACAATCACCTGTCTGATCTAATCACTCTGGAAAACCATAAGGCATAAACTGAACATTAATCTAGAAATTCAATTGCAAAGGATTGAGTCAACTGTTCTATGAAATTGAATTACAGAATGGAAATCAACAATCATAACAGAAAAGATAAATTGCAAGGGCTCATGGGATCACAACTTAGCTGCAAGATGAACAAGGCTGTGTATAATCGTCACACGAATTGCATAAAGTCTCTACTCAGTCGACTGTCACTCTGTATTACTTGCCAAATTCAAGGAACCCTAATATTAATTATACTGAAAATCCACACCATAAATGTCGTTGCTGCGTACAAAGGAAATATCATGAACAAAGCATCACACGACAATGAATTCAAAATCCTATTCTAACTCAGCAATCTCTGTGGAAGACGGGCCCAGTCTTCACACAGAGACACTGGCTGAACAACACGAATTCCTTTAACTCAGAAGTAACCCCTTATATTAACAGAAGAATGATTACACAGTTTTGCTCAACTGCCAATACAATGAATTAATTATCTGTTGTTCAACTCCCTGGGTCGAGGCAACTCCACATATTTATACATACAAATCATAACATCCAGTCCTATAATCGGGCAGCCATGAAGATCTCTGATCTTCAGGTGCCCTAAAATAACTAGCTGTTACAATACGTGGCAGAACAGAGACATCAAAATATGAGAAAGTTATCAATTGACCCAAGAGTGGCGATCCTTCCAGATCACAGCTAGACTCGAGCAGCAACATACTCAAGATAGCGCATTCTGTTACAGCTGCCCTGTCACAGTTGTGCCTTAATTTGATGATTTGAGCCCCGAGGATCCCTTTGCAAGCAACGAACATCCCTTCTTTCACGACTTGTTCAGCCCCGATCTTCTTGCAGTCCATTTATCTCAACTACCTTCATAAATCGTAACATGTTAGCACAATTGAGAGATACCTTGGTAATTTGGGGAAATAAGGTGAGGACAACAGGTCTGATTAGCATGATAAGTGGTGTAGGACAGGGGCAGGAAAGATGATTAAAGATGATTAAAAAAGGCCAATTCTGGGCTCAACATCTCCCCCCAACTACCCTGTTGCATGTCCTCATGCAACAACCCGCATCTGAATCATGTACTGATCTCTATCCAAGGAGAGAGGAATAATTGTAGGAAACTCAGGCACCTTATTTATCTTTTGAAAAGCCTCTGTGAGTAATCCAATACCTTCCAGCATCACTGTTCCCCTTCCACTGCTACTTGCTGGTGTCTGGAAATGCAGTTGGTGTAGTGGGAATCTTCCTGCAGTCTCATTATGTTGTGCTTGGGGGGTTAAAAGGAAATTTTTAATCTGAATCTAAATCAATGACATTTCCAGGAGGTAGAAGCACTGGTTATTGTGGGGCAGTGTCTTCTAGCACATCTAAATTTAATAAAAGAGTTGCTGGTTCTTGTGTAATAGCAACATCCTTTAAACTCTCTTCAGCAGCTACCATCATTACTTTTAGAGACACTGGTTCTTGTGTAACAATGTCTTCTTTGTCCTTCTGCTGCTGAGATTGAATATCTTTCTCATTGTGCAGCTCCTCCTCCAAGATTTCAGTGTCACCTGAGCATGGTGTTTGTACCTGTTCATCTTCACTCCACTGTGTATCGGGAATGATATCCACTCCAGGATTATCTTTTAAATGAAGTTCAGGAGTTCCTGTTGCAGCTTCCAAGGATGTTGGTTCTTGTGTAGCAACATCCCAGCTTGCCTCTTCATCCTTCTATTGTTGCGACTCTTCTCCTATGAGCTCTGTGTCATGGGAGTCCTCTGGGGTTACAACCCAGAGTTCATCATTAAACTCCAGAGTGTCCTCTGTCCCAGGTTCTTCTTCCATATGTTTGGCCAATTGGACAAGTATATTCAGGTTTGTTGGTTCTTGTGTTACAGCATCCTGTTCCAGTTTATCACTGTCCTGCCTTTGTGTCTCTTCTTCTAAAATTTCTATGTCCTGGGAGCATTCTGGGGTTACAGTATAGAATTATTCATTGGCCTCCAGAGTAACCTCCATTCCAGGTTCTTCTCCCATCTGCTCTATAATCTCTGTATCATGGGAACATTCTGGAGTTACAGTATATTCCTTATTAAGCTCCAAAGTGTCCTCCATCCCCTGTTCTTCTCCTATCTGTTCTCTAATCTCTGTGTCATGAGAAGTGGCAGCTTCAACAAGGATATTCAAAGATGTTGGTTCTTGTGTGACAGCACCTTCTTTTTCTGCTACTTCCTCTATTGTGGCCGCGGGCTGTTGTGTTGAGTAAGTATTGAGTATAATTTTGTGGCCTGCTTCCTTGAAGATTTCTCCACAGGTGGGACAGAGTATTCGTTCATCCTCCTGCCCAGCTTCAGCAGAATCTGATCCCTCCAGTTGTTCTGCAGCCTCTATCAATGTATACATTTTTCTTTCACCCTGCTTTCTGCAGGTTTCCTTCCAGATTTCCAACTCCCTTCTAAGTACTTGGAGGTCCTCTTTCAACATTGCGTTCTTAGCTAGAAGTCCTTCAATTCTAGGTTCTTCCTCCACTGGCCTTTGTGGAGCATCCATTGGTCTTGGTACAAGGATTGGGGGCTCAACCTGTGCCTCTAGGGTTGCCCATATTTTCCTGGCTTCCTCTGCTGCTGTAGCTGATCGAGTTCTTTTCTTTCTGATTGGTGATATTAGATTAAATTCATTGGTGGCTCTCTTTCTTTTCTTTTGTGGTGTTTTCTTTTGTGGAGCTGGGACATAGGGAATCACAGCTGAGGTCGAAGGAATGTTTTCTTGCTCCTCATGTTGTTCTTCTTCAATTACAACTCCTCCTACTACCCACTCAGGTGAAGACTCAATTGTTACCAGCTCAATGTCTTCTTCCATTACCCTGGCTATGTCATCTTCAGGTTCCATTGTCGCAGCATTTGATGCTGATCCAATTTCACCTTCTGCTGTCGGAGCTGCCCTGTTATCTCGGTTTCCCACAAAGGTTTTATCTACACCATCGCCCAATGGCTCTGTTTGTGCCTCCAATTGCTCTTCTTCAAATGCAGTTTCATCCCCCAATGGCTCTGCTTGTGCCGGAGGTTCATCTCCCCCGAATGGCTCTGATTGTGCCCCTGGTTGTTCTTCTACTGTGGTTTCACCTACCTCGGATGGTCCTGCTTGTGCCCCTGATTGTTGTTCTTCTTCCATTTCATCCCTCCCCCCAACTCCAATGGAGGAACTCCGGTCCTCCTGTTGTGGTGGAACCTATATTTGCTGTAATGGGACGACCCGCAAGGGAACGGGTTGCTGAGGTCGGGTTATGAATTGTTCCCAAGTTATATGATGTTGGGAAAGGGTTCTTACAATGATTAATTTGATAAGGCCATGGTGGGTGAGAGAGGAAAGTGGGTGCTTAGCAGACTGAACAAATGCCGCCATATGACGCAAGTCGTGCAGTAAATAATATGGAATCTTCAATAAAATGCCATGGCGGAGATGAGAAAGCAAAGGAAGTTCAGAGTTATACATAGTTTGATATCTACCTTCACAAGTAATGTGCTTCTTGAGGAAGACAGCAACCTGGTCCCATGGCCATGGCAGTGAGTTCAGTGCAATCCCTCTTCTGGATGCTTCAACTTGCTCCCCTGCGAGTAAAAATTCTTCTCGTGCAATCGTTGCAGGGACTCATCGGTTAAACCATGGTTTTCCCACCATCGGGATGGCTGTAACCTCGGATATAATGGTCTCGGAGACTTCTATGTGCAGCCCCCACACCATGGAATGAGTTTTGGTAAGATTCAAAGCAAATTGCAGGGCTGCATCCCGATCGAATCCATCTAGTCGCTCAAAGAATTCGAGCCAGCCGGCAACTTGAAAGATGGCAAGAACTTGAAGATTTCTCCTGAGTTCCCGTGTATTGAAAGGTTCATGACGAACTAGAATCCCCATGATCCTGGCTGCAAGCTGAAGTTTCTATTCCACAGATTACAGGATCCCAAAATGGAAGTTGCAGCACAGAGGATGCACGAATCGCTGAGCGGAGACGTTGAAAGAATGGGCAAATTTGGAAAGTTGAGCACAGAAAAATGTTTGAAATTTCCATGCCGAATTGGGGAAGGTGGCAGTTATTAGTGTTTACGTCGTACGAGGGAAAGGTTTAATCAGGTATAATGGTGGTACGAGTGAAGGTTCAGCTAATATCATTTAAATGATATCAATACTTAATCACGTGATAAATGAAAGCCATACCTCATAAGACTGTGCGTCGGAATCCTGCGGAGAATGGTGGAGCGTGCAGTTGGTGACGTTGCGGAGCCGAACTCGTGCACAGTCAGAAGTGTGATCATGATGACTCGGATAAGGCAATAATTTCTTTCGTCGGTGAAACACAAGCCATCGCGTCCTCGGGGTCGGAATGATGAGTTCGCTGGCTCGACTGAGGTGAATCAGCACCATGATTTAGCAGGTTCGGAGCAATTCTTCCGTTAACACAGGAGTTACCACTGCAAGTTGCAAAAAAAATGATATCACGACCGACGAAAAAGATGTTGCAGCCACCAGTAAAGAAGTTGCAGCCGCCGGAGGGTATGTTGCAGCTACCGAAAAATAGTTCACGGCAGCCGGGAAAAGAATTTACGGCATTGGGAAAAATTACGGCTGTAACGGAAATTTTTTACGGCGGCGGGAAATAAGTTGCAGCCGTCGGAGGGTATGTTGCAGCTACCGGAAAATGGTTTACGGTAGTCGGGAAAGAGGTTTTACGTCCGTCGGAAAAATAATATTGCCGCCGCTAGAAAAATGGTTCACGGCTGCCGGAAGATATGTCGCAGTCGCCAGGAAATAAGTTGCAGCCGTCGATGTTGCAGCCGCTGGAAAACAGTTCACGGCTGCCGAAAAAGATGTTGCAGCCGCCAGAAAAGATTCACGGTAGCCGGGAAAAAGGATATTACGGCCGCTGGGAAATGATGTGGCAATCGCTGGGAATGAGGTGGCGGCCGCTGAGACATGGTGTTGCAGCTGCCGATGTTGCAGCTGCCAGAAAAGATTCACGGCAGCCGAGAAAAAGGATATTACGGCCGCTGGGAAATGAGGTGGAGGGCCGCTAGAAAATGAGGTGGAAGCCGCTGGAACATGAGGTGGCAACCGCTGGAACATGAGGTGGCAGCCGCTGGAACATGGTGTTGCAGCTGCCGAAAAAGATGTTGCAGCTGCCAGGAAATGAAAAGATATACAGCTGCCGGAAAAGATGTTGCAGCTGCCGGAAAATATGTCGCACCTGCCGGATTTTTTTTTTTTTTTTTTTTAGCAAAACAGAAATACAGCACAGGACGGCACAGGGAGATTCTCGCTTGACGGGCCCAATCTGGTCGTTCTCCTGGCGCTTCCCTGAAAAAAAAATTTGAAACAGCAAATGAAAAGATCAAATGCAAAGAGAAAGAAAAAAAACAACAATTATACGCTACAGCAGGAAATTATTTATGTACAGCAAATACGATTTTCAGTTTAAGGATTGGCAAAGGCAGAGAGAAATTCCTGCTCTGGTGCCAGCTGATAATCTGGATCGGCAGCAATTTGCGAAATGAATGCATCTTTCAAGATGGGCTTACGATACAGTCACAGTCTGTGGCCATTAGCAAGTAATGGTATACGGTTTTCATCAATGGTCACCAGGCGAACAGTGTCGTTGTCAAATACCTTGTCGACCAAATATGGACCCAGCCATCTTGTACATAATTTACCTTTAAAATCTTTCTTGAATCTGGAGTCGTATAATAGCGCCCAGTCTCCCTCACAGAAAATTTTCTTTTTAATAAATCGGTCATGCCAGTTGGATCTCTGTTGCTGAAGCAAAACAGTCTGATCTACTGCAGCTAGCTGTTTCTCATCTAATTCGTTTAATTGATTTAATCTTGTCTTCTGGGCTTCTGTTACATCCAGACTCATTTCTGTGGCTGTTTTTCAGGGTTTTAATCTCAAACGCAATTGGAAAGATGGCACTCTTTCCATACACCAGATCATAGGGAGAAAACCCTATGGTGTTGCTCCAAGTTGTGCGATATGCCCACAGTGCTTCTGGAAGCCTGTCAGCCCAATCCTTTCGATGGCTTTTAACTATTTTAGTAAGGATTGCTTCAATAACTTTATTAATACTTTCCACCTGACCATTGGCCTGGGGGTGGTAAGGTGAAGCTATCCTATGCTGCACATGATACTTCCGGAGCAAGGATTCAAATTGATGTGAGATGAATTGCGGTCGCCCATCGGTAACTACTTCCTTTGGTACCCCAAAGCGGGTAAAGATTTCACTGTACAGAAAATCAATCACCGCCTGGTCATTAGCCTTAGCCAAAGCTACAGCTTCTACCCACTTGGTCATGTAATATGTACACACCAGAATGTAAACCTTCTATCTGGAAGGAGGGCTGATAGGGCCAACAAAATCCAATGCCCATCTATCTAACGGTTCTAGTACCACTTGGGGCTGTAAAGGCATCTGATCTGTTTAATTAGGTTGGCCCATCCTTTGGCAGCTGTCACAAGACTGAACATATCTTTTAGCGTCCCTAAACAGTGTCGGCCAATAGTAGCCCATCCGCAGCGCTTTATGCCCTGTTCTTTTGTCTGCAAAGTGTCATCCACAAGGTTCATCATTACAGGCCTTCAGTATATGAAAGATCTCATCTTCCCTTACACATCTCCTAATCTCAAGATCGGGTCATGTGTAAAAGAGATGACCATTGAGCCAACAATACCTGGCACTTTGCTGGATGATTTTTCTCTTCTCTCGTTTAGACATATGTGGCGAGAGCTTTCCTGCAACCAAATAATTAGCAACGTCTACAGACCAGGGGGAATGAGCTGAGAGTGCGAATAAATGCTCATCTGGAAAAGAATCCTCAACAGGCGAACTGTCATCACTGTTAGTAAAACGTGATAAAAAATCAGCAACAACATTTTCTTTTCTAGGTTTATCTATAATGGTAATATCAAATTCCTGCAATAACAAGAGCCACCTGGTCACTCTGGCATTGGTGACAGGTTTATTCATTAAATATTTAATGGCGGAGTGATCAGTGTGCACAAACGTAGGATACCTAATGTAATGCCGAAATTTATTAATAGAGTAAACAATAGCAAGGAATTCTTTTTCGGTAACAATATAATTAAGTTCGGCAGGGGCTAAGTTTTTACTGACGTAATAGATAGCATAAGGTAGTTGACCATCCTGCTTTCCTAGTACTGCTCCAATGGTAGTATTAGAAGCATCTGAAGAAATGTGGAAAGGTATGGTCCAATTAGGTCCCCTTAGGATAGGGGCTGTGGACAGCTTCTCTTTAAGCTTATCAAACGCTGTCTAGCATGCTTCACTCCACACAAACTGTGCGTCCTTTATTAACAAAGAAAACAAAGGGGAAGCAAGTTTGGAGAATTTTTCTATAAACCTCCTGTAATATCTAGCATGTCCCAGAAAACTTCGCACTTCTTTCTGCGTTGAAGGAGTAGGTATATTTTTTATCACCTTAATTTTTGAAGGATCCACCTGAATGCCATCGGTATAGATGAAATGTCCTAATACCACCCCCTCACTCATCATCATATGGCATTTTTCAGTGCTTAATGAAAGGCGAGACTGTTCGCAGTGAATTAAAACCTTCTTTAAGTTTTCCAGTGCTTCCTCAAAGTCCTTGCCATAGGGAGTAAAATCGTCCATAAAGACTTCCATGCTATCATTAACTAATTTAGAGAATATGCCAATTACAGCTCTTTGGAACGTTGCTGGTGCATTACATCAACCAAAGGGAAGCACCCTGTAGGCAAACGTTCCCCAGGGGCAAGTGAAGGTGGTCTTATCCTGGTCCTCAGGAGCAATCTGAATTTGGTTGTACCCACTGAACCCATCCAAGAAGTAGAAGAACTTCTTCCCTGATAGGGTATCAAGTACTTGGTCAATAAAGGGCAGAGGGAAATGATCCTTTTGCGTATCTTTGTTCAGCTCCCTATAATCAACACAGACTCTCCATTTACCATTTTTCTTGGGCACAATTACAAGTGGGGAAACCCACTCACTATCTGAAATAGGGTAGATAAATCCTGCTTCCAAAAGTTTCTGGATTTCCTCCTTCACTATATCCCTCAGATTGGGGTTCATGCGTCGTTGGGGTTGACACACAGGCCGGGAGTCATTTTTAATGTAAATATGGTGAGTGCACAGATTAGAAGGGATACCCCGCATGTCTGTATACTCCCAGGCGAATGCCCCCTTATGTTCCTTCAAGAGACTGATTAGGCGCATTTGTTCTTCTGAGGAGAGACCAGGGTTGATGTTCAAAGTTCTTCCAGGCTCTACCTCAATAGGAATACTTCTCGAGTTTTTCAAAACTGGGATTATGTTTGCGTCACCGACTAGTGTTTCCTCCGTAAGATTTTCTTGTTCTTCCTTACCAAGGGTAATGTTCAGGATTTGATAGACTTCTTTATCCACTGAAGCAGGTTCGCTAATGAAATTACTGATGGCATCGTCTTCTGTTTCATTTTTAAAAGTTAAGGCCTTCCCTATTGTTAATAGTGGTTGAACATCCTCCTCCTCTTCCTACTCTATCCAGAGAGAAGTTTCAGCCTCTAAACTTGGCTGAGCTGGAGGATACAGGGTGAGGTTTTTAATCTTTGTACCATCAGATATAGTCATGGACCCAGATCGACAGCTAATGCAAGCATCAGCTGTGGCCAACCAAGGCCTCCCCAGGATCAATGGATGTCCCCCCAGCTATGATTTTGGTTGCAATATCAAAAAGTCAGCAGGGTATTCCCATGAATCTACTGAGATGACAAGGTCATCCAGAATCCCTTCGGGTCTAATGGTGGATCTGTCTGCCAATTCTAAAATGGTAGGGGTCGGCCTAAAATTAGTGAGTCCAAGCTTCCTCACAGTATCAATTGTTATGACATTGATCGTTGCTCCTAAGTCGACTAGCACGTTGGGTATCTGCGTTTGTCCTATATGTACAGTGACAGTAGGATTTCCAGGGTCGTCATACTTGGTCACAGGGGTTTTTCCTGTTATTACAGCAGATAAATTCCCTATGACGTGAACAGTGGGAGGGTCTCTAGGTTTCCTCCCTGGTTTCTTAGTGCACAGGTCCCAAACGGTTTTAGCATAAATAGGCACGTCTTGAAGGGCTTGCAGAAGGGGGATTTTAACGTAAAGATTCTTCAATTCTCCTAGGAGGTTGAACTGAGGTTGCCCCCCTATTTTTGGTAGCATTAGTCTCTTAGGGTATGGTGGTTTCCTTACCAGCTGGGTAGGCTACATATTATCTGATTTCTCATTTAATGTTTCAGCCATCCCATCTAAGGGATGCTCAGCACCTTCAGTAATAGGAACCGAATCGGATGGATGCTGTGAACTCTCTCCTTTTTCATGCACAGAAGGTGGAATATCTTCTGTAATTACAGGTTCTATTATCTTCCCAGATCGTAGCCGAATATCATTACAAGGTACAGGGGAGAGAGAGTAGGCCGGCATATTGACAGTTTCCAATTGATGGACTATTTTATTATTCGGGTTAGGATTAGGTTGGGCAGGCAGCTGAGGCCGTATTGGTATATTAGGAACAGGATTATTCTGTAGTTATAGCTGCGACTGCTGAGGTGGGTATTGAGGATATTGAGGAAATTGAGGAAATTGAGGAAATTGAGGGTATGGAGGAGAATATGGTGACTGTTGAGGTGGAGGTGGTTGAGGAAACTGGTTCCCAAGATGGAAGTTCCTCCATCCAGGAGACCATGACGTAGGTTGATGTGGTGGCTGTGTCCAAGGACTCCATGAGTTATAATTTTGCATTGCAGGCTGAGAAGGATTCCACTGAGCATAATTTGAAGGGAATTGTGTATTCACATTTTGCATGTTATTATTCCAATTGTTCATATTATTCAAAAATGGAAACGAGTCCGGAGGCATACCTTGATTTCGAGGCTGCCACGGTTTCTTCTGTGCAATGAAATAGGCTGATTCCACTTCTGGAGTTGATGCCTGCAGAACAACCTTCACTTGGGGAAGTGTGGGACATTCCTTCATGTCATGGTTCAGCTCACACAGCTGACATACTTGTATTTTGTCAAGAGGACATTCTTTCAGCAGGTGATTCTTTCTACATCGGGGACAGAACACACCTAGTGTGAGATCTTCCACTACCTGTTTTTGTTTGGCCTTCAGGACATCAATCTCCGAAGAGATGGAGCTCATCATTTCTGTTTTAAAATTTTCAAGGAGATTGCCTATCTCTGCACGTGTAGCTCCTCCATTGGATGACTTCTGAGTTCTGTCGAAGACATCACGTTCCAGCTTATCCCATTTATCCCGCTTATTATTCCTGGAAGATCCCCTGGAGTATCTCTTACATAATTCCACAATCGTCTCGAAAGGTTCTTTGGAGATATCTCCCTTTCCTAACAGATTTAACATGTTTAAACAATCATCCCTGATCCCTCGAAGTAAGATTATCTTGAGCACATCCAGCCCCATGTTCGTCTGCCCGGCTCTTTGCACATTGTACAGTAGCCTTTCTACAAAATCCTACAGACTTTCATCCTCCTTCTGCACCATCTTGAATAATTCCTCTCTTTTGTCCCTGGTGTTGCAATATTCTTGATATTTCTCCAGGAATACTTGCTTCATCTTATTCCAATTAGCAACAGTTCCTCCCCCAAGGCTCATGAACCATCGTAATGCATTGTCCTTCAGGGTGGTGGGAAAAAGTTTCAGCTTTTGGGAATATGTGACATAATCATAGCTGCGACAGAGGATATCAAATTCAAACAGGAATTCGTCTGGATATTTTGCCGCCCTGCCATGGAAGCGAGGCAACACCGATGGTGAGATGTTCTTCATAGGAGCTCTCCCTTCTGGCTGCTGAATTGGAAATTGTAATGTAGCCGTAGTTCCTTCTGGCAGGGAGTAATTTTCATGATGGTATTCTACCACTGCCTCTTCCTCTTCGGTCTCATGTCTGTTACTCATCTTTTCTTCTGTATCCTCTTCTTCGTTCGTTCCTGTGTTCTTTTCCTCAGTTGTAACAGCTACGTATTCTTCAGTTGTAACAGCTGCGTACTCCTCAGTTGTAACAGTTGTTTATTCCTCAGTTGTAACAGTTGTGTATTCTTCAGTTGTAACAGCTGCGTCAACTGTACCTTCCTTAGCAGGGGTATATGAGTGAGTCACGGCTGCTCCTGTACTCTCCACCGTGGATCCTGACGCTGGAACCCCAGGATCAGCAGGGCTTCTTCTGATAGGAGTTTCTCGTTGATGAGTCCTGGTAGCTGAATCAGTTCTGTCAACAAGATCGTCGATGAATGTCCTTCTGCCCAACGGTGGTCCTCGACCACGACCCGAACCACCTGCGCTGTTAGTATTTTGTGGGGTTTTGGGAGTTGGGAGGTGATCGCATTTTACCCTCCTCGTATTCATGCGAAGCAAATCATTTCAGCAAAGAAGAGACTGACTAAAAACAATTATCAGATGCAACTAATGACTAGTGTTTAATTTTTATCCTTCCCCGGCAACGGCGCCAAAATGTCAAGCACTCTATATGCAGATAAATTGTTACCAATACACACAGAGCATATGAGATTTATTGTCAACCCGAGAAAGTCTTTTTATTTCAAAGGATAAGTGCACAATCTATGCTTAAACACCAAACCATTAGAATTGAATACTTTTATCTTCTATCATCCATGTTCATCCCAAGAATCTATGCAATCCCAATTGCCTTCTAACTGCTACACTTCAATTCCTCTCTATCATGCATCAATAAGAAATGATATAAGATCTAATCGACAATTGTAGGAAAGAAACCTCATTCATATTCTAGAACAATCACCTGTCTGATCTAATCACTCTGGAAAATCATAAGGCATAAACTGAACATTAATCTAGAAATTCAATTGCAAAGGATTGAGTCAACTGTTCTATGAAATTGAATTACAGAATAGAAATCAACAATCATAACAGAAAAGATAAATTGCAAGGGCTCATGGGATCACAACTTAGCTGCAAGATGAACAAGGCTGTGTATAATCGTCACACGAATTGCATAAAGTCTCTACTCAGTCGACTGTCACTCTGTATTACTTGCCAAATTCAAGGAACCCTAATATTAATTATACTGAAAATCCACACCATAAATGTCGCTGCTACGTACAAAGGAAATATCATGAACAAAGCATCACACAACAATGAATTCAAAATCCTATTCTAACTCAGCAATCTCTGTGGAAGATGGGCCCAGTCTTCACATAGAGACGCTGGCTGAACAACGCGAATTCCTTTAACTCAGAAGTAACCCCTTATATTAACAGAAGAATGATGACACAGTTTTGCTCAGCTGCCAATACAATGAATTAATTATCTGTTTTTCAACCCCCTGGGTCGAGGCAACTCCCCATATTTATACATACAAATCATAACATCCAGTCCTATAATCGAGCAGCCATGAAGATCTCTGATCTTCAGGCGCCCTAAAATAACTAGCTGTTACAATACGTGGCAGAACAAAGACATCAAAATATGAGAAAGTTATCAATTGACCCAAGAGTGGCGATCCTTCCAGATCACAGCTAGACTCGAGCAGCAACATACTCAAGATAGCGCATTCTGTTACAGATGCCCTGTCACAGCTGTGCCTTAATTTGATGATTCGAGCCCCAAGGATCCCTTTGCAAGCAACGAACATCCCTTCTTTCACGACTTGTTCAGCCCCGATCTTCCTGCAGTCCATTTATCTCAACTACCTTCATAAATCGTAACATGTTAGCACAATTGAGAGATACACAGCTTTAATTATCACAATCATAAGCATTAATAAGATAAAACAATGATCAGTCATACCTTGGTAATTTGGGGAAATAAGGTGAGGACAACAGGTATGATTAGCATGATAAGTGGTGTAGGACAGGGGCAGGAAAGATGATTAAAGATGATTAAAAAGGGCCAATTCTGGGCTCAACAAAACCCATTTCCAAAGCATGGGGTCTTTCCTATCTGGTTTGGCTTTGGCAGACCATCACTCCTGGTCTTCCTGCAATGTGTCTTCAGAAATTGATTCGCTTAGCCATGAGCCTGTTCTTATATCGTTTGGCTCTTGTTCACGGTAGATTCCAATCTTCATCATGGACTTATCCATATTTTCCATGCCCAAAACAATCTACTTGAAATCTGAAACTTCAATCAGCCAAACGTTTTGTAAGTTTCTATGCATATAATATTTCATTGCTGCCACAGTCACTGAAGCATTTTAATATCACCAAAACCATTTACTTCCTGTGAATTATTACCATACTAGAGTTGCATGGTTCGATTTCATCATTTTATGCAATTATTCTCTTGCTCTTAAGATTGATAATAGTTCACCATTCCATCTATTATCTAATTGCAATGAAACATACATCACAATCATGCATTCTCACAATGCATCTCATCATGTGCACCTATACCTATGCATGCACATTTACATCACTCACATAATCTTTTAATGTGCATTCACTCAATGCTTAACCACAAGATTGTGCATAATATCTTAATGCACATTTCCTCAATGCTACCTTGCATTAAGTTATGAGTACTATGCGTTCAACATAATTCAAACATAGTTGAAGGGATCTTACCAAATCCTCTTTCAACATTCATGCAATTTATGCACCAATAACCATTACCTGCATGGTTGTCATTAACATCACTTGATGTTACCTGATCAGTTGGCCTCTTACCAAGGCTACACAGTCCTTTTGCCAACGTGATCATAGATTTGTTGCACCATCCCTTCCTCATACGGTTGTTGGTCGTATGCAACAATAATCATCCACATCTTCAGCCATGCTTCGGTTGCATTTGATCCTACGACCAATGCGAACATAACTATTTATTAGCATCCACAATGACTATCTTAAGTGGCTCGTTGCATATGTAAAACCTCACTATTTTACCAAGATGCAATATCATATACATGCACAAACATTTTCACATGCACCATGCAATATTTATTTTTAATCTATTACTCTCTTGCATTTCCATCATCCTTATGCCATAATTTTCCAGTATATAAATACGATAGCGAGAGAGGAGTTAAGGAATTCTTCCCAATTCCTCATTCTGTCATGGAGTTCCTCATCCACATCATAGCTAATCCTTTCCTTGGCTTCCCTACCAAGCATACAAGCAATCATTAGCTATGATATTATCATGAATTAGCAATGCAGCATATACATATGTGCAATTATTCATTCTTGTTGTTTTCCAATATGCAATTCTTATGCTATAAACAGAATTAGTTTTAAGGTGAGGAATTTCCCCTTTCATCTTCCATAATGGATATCACAACCAATTTCTCTTGCTGAGAATTCCACCACCCTTTATGCAATCCGTGATCCTCATCCCAAGAGTGCATTTCACACTTTCAATGAATGTCTCCGGGGGACGACGGGGGTCAAGGGGGATTGCCCCCTTGTGGCTTCCCTACACCACTGTAGGGCAGGTCGAGGGCAGCGCCCTCATTTTTTTTGTAATTCCTTCAATTTCGCGCAATCTGGCGCATAAGTTCATGGCCATTTTTAGCTTTTAGCGCCTTAATTTCACCCTAGAAATCCACTGAAATTTCTTGTTTCGGCAGACTTGGCAATCCTCTCTCAACCATTGCGGACAAATTCACCGAGCTCTTCCAATTTCAGGGATGGATTCGCTGAGTTTCTTCTGGAACTTCCTCCAACGCCGCAGATGAATTCATCGGGTCCCTCCAGCAATGCGGTGAAAACTCGCCAGTTCCTTCCCGCGCTGCGGACGAAACTCGCTAGTTCCTTCCGGTGCTGTGGACGAAACTCGCCAGTTCCTTTCGGCACTGCGGACGAAACTTGCCAGTTCCTTCCGAAATTTTCTCTTAGATGCTGAAAAACACTTAGAAAAACTTTTCTGCTGTCTCTGCTATTTCGGATCATCTCGGTGAGTTCTTCAGTCGTTTCGGACCAACTCGTCGATTCTTCCGAAACTTTCCTTTTGACGCCGAAAAATACTTAGAAAAATTTCTTCTTCTTTTCGCCAGGCACTTCTGCAGTTTTGTCGACGCAACTTGCCGTTGCGGGCGAACTCGCCGAGTTTCTCCGCCGTTGCAGACAGACTCGCTGAGTTCTTCCGACCGAAACTCAGTTTCTTCTTCCGAAAATTTTCCATCTTTCCGTCGAACTTATCGACTTTCTGCCGCGTTGCGGAACAACTTTGCCGAGTCCTTCCGCAGCTTCGGGCCAATTTGCCAATTTCTTCCGCTATTGTGGAACAACTCGCTAAGTTCTTCCACAGTTTCGGCAAACACTCGTAAGTTCCTTTCGTCGTTGCGGATGAACTCGCCGATTTCGGCGCAAACTCGCCAGTTCTTTCCACCGTTTCGGCGGAAACTTACGAGTTCTTTCCGCTATAAACACTTAGATAATTTTTTTCAAATTTTCAAAATTTCTTAATGACCACAGTTGAGCAGGAAACATACTTACCTCTGCAAGCTATGATAGGTAGCCCATGAAGGCCCAATGCTACAACCAACAACTTTGATACCAAAATGTAGTGTCCCTCCTATCCTACAAGGCTATGGAGAGGACACTAACAATAATACCGGACATCTAGTCCCATACTTAATCAAATAAGCATTCATATAAATTGTAGATGGAGATATGCAAATGCATAAACATTTGAAAAAAATGCAGAATTTAATTCCATTACACATCCATCATACATTCCTGGTTTTCATGTCATTCATCAATTAAGCAATATCAAATTAGCAAATGAGAATACTTATCTTAAACCAAGTAGTCCCTGAGCAACCAGCTACGCTTCTGCATCATTCCACCCAACCGTAGGCCAGTGTGCTCCTCAATCTCTCAGCACCACTGCCACCCCCCGAGCTGGGCATGATCTCCACAAGGAAAAGGGGAAAGCAGGCTCTCACATAGCCAAAGATACACCAGAATCAGCCAAGCCAATCAGCAGTTGGGTTTCTCGGGCTGCTAAGAGATTGACAGAGGTGAATTACTAGGCTAGTGGCTCAACCATTGAGCTATGGATACTTCATTGGGCTCATCAAGCCAAATCTATCCTCTTCCACTCCTGAATCTCCTGCTCACAGGTTCAAACTAAACAGGGAGGGACATAACAGCCAGAAATGCAAGTGCTGGCATTTTTGCAGTAGGATGCCCAACGATGGGATTTCAACTAGTTCAGAAAAACGTGGGAAAGCCCAAAACGAAAATTGGAAAATGGGAAAACAACCCCAGGAGCATAATCGTTTTCAGAAAAACGTCCATGGGCATTTCATGGGCAGAAATAGCCTCTATAACCCCAGAAAATCGTGGTTCTCTTCTCCCAGCCACTGTGCTAACCAAAAACGAGTTCCCAGGCATGGGAGAATGCAGAGAAATGGTGAAAACGTGAAGGAAAAACCCCAGTTCGCCCCAGGTTGCGTGAGAGAGGAAAGACCATGGTTCAGAATGGCTTGGGAAGGCAAAACGTGGGTGATTTCTTGCCTTGCAAGCAAAAATTCGAATTCCCAGATTGATGGCTTGCCCATACCCGAAATTGGTTGCCATACCTCATTATTCCCAAGGCATTAACTCCCTCAACCAAATCTTGGAAGAATTTAATGATTGGGGCATAAGCCAAAATGGACAGTTGGGATTTCATGGGTTTTCTCATTAACACGTGGATTGACTCCATTGGCTCAAGGGTTTAGTTATTTTTCCTCCCTATTCCTTGTAAGATCATGCCCCATCTCTTCGTTGCATTGCATAGCTGGTTGTGGGTTTTTCATTAAAATTGCATATTTACATGATGTCTGAATTTACATTGTGCACGGCTAGCACAAGAACCATATACATCTATTCTAATTGCCAATACATAGAACGATAAATCAATGGTGGGGCCTTGGCCTTAAGCTCCTCACCATGACTAAATAACAATATTTACATCATTTACAATATTAATGCAATAGGGTCAAGATGGGGACATTACAATAACGATATAAAACTTCCGATATTCAAAGGAACGGGTCAGGAAGACCCTGATCAGCACTGGTTTCTATGCGAAGCCGTGTGGAGTGTCAAGCAAGTTACGGATGATGCTATAAAAAGAGCACAGCTCATCACTACTTTTAGAGATAGAGCACTGCATTGGTTTATTAAGTACTCTCAAGCACAGCCGAGAACCTTAGTAGACATCAAGACCGCGATTGCAGCAGAATTTAAAAAGCCCAAATCAGAATCACAATGCATAACAGAATTGAAAGAAATCAAGCAGAAACCTACTAAATCGGTCTGGGAATTCAACCAAAAATTCAAAACATTGTTGGACCAAGTGAGCTTTGTTATAGCTCCACAACAACATCAAGAATGGTTCATTGCTGCGCTATTGCCCCATATCAGACAACCACTGATGCAACAGAAGGTTGTATCTCAAGCTGAGGCCTTGGAGATCGCAATGAAGTTGGAAGCCTCACCAATTGGAGAAAGTAGCTCTGGGATGATACAGATCCAGAACCAGTTGGCTACCCTGACATTAGAATTACAAGGTATGAAGAATGGAAAAGAATAGAGACACGAACAAAGACATGAATTTTGGTGCACAGGATGCAAAGGAGAGGGCCACACTAGAGAACATTGCCCCTTATTTCAAGATTATCTTAACAGTGGCGCACCAAACCCAATGAATATGAATCAGAACCAGGCACCATGGTGTGAAATTTGTAGAACTAGAGGACACCTCCCTGAGGATTGTTACCTCCTACAGAAATATGTCAAAACGTCTAAAAACTTATACTGTAATTTCTGTAAATCAGTTGGACATGATGAGTCCAACTGTTGCGCTTATGAGTTGATGAATGAAAGAAAACGAGATATGGAAGCAATGCGAGGTGTTGGAATGTACCGCTTCCAAGAGGGAAATTAGCCAAAGCAAGAGAACACTCACTATGATTAGGGAGGATATAGAGGCCACGGTGGTGGATACCGCGAGAGAGGAAGAAATGCTGGCCAAGCTCAAGGAAGAGGACAAGGCCAGGTAATCTGCTATAATTGTGGCCAGCCAGGTCATCTATCCAGAGAATGTACTAATCCATGCACCACATGCAACTACTGTAAATCGTTTGATCATGTGAATGAAGACTACCCCGTGCTTGAGGTAGAAATGCAGAAGCGGAGAAGAACAGAAGCACCGAACCCTAACATCCAATTGATCGCATCAGAGAGCAGACCTATAGGTCGGAATGTCAATGCAGTAACGCGGAGTGGTGCTCATATAGGAAGAGACAAAAGCGCAGAAGCCTCGACTTCTGGAACAACTGATCCTAAGAAGAACCCTGGAGAAATAGTAGGGATTAGAAAAGCTCATGGGAAAGCACCTCCATTGAACTTACAGAAAAATAAAGAAATATTTAAAGAAGCACGGGACATGTTTAAACAACCACCACCTACTTCACCAAGGATCCCGTTGCGCAGTCAAGAACCGCAAATAGAAGATATGCCACTGGCATATGATCAGACGCGCGCTGCACCAGATACATTTATTTTTTGTTACGCAGTTCCTACACAGCTGCATCAGGTTATTAAAAAACAAAGATACTCTTATGGAATTTGAAAAACTGATAAATCAATATGAATTAGGTAATAAGAAAGCGACTGTACATGGTGCAGTACATAACATTAGGAGTCCCAAAAGAACCAAGAGGGAAATGTGGTTCACCGCACAAATAGGAGACTACAAGATGGACAAGATCATTCTTGATCTCGGATCTAAAGTGAATGTCTTGACCAAGCATACATGGAAGACGATGGGGATACCAAAGTTACAGTGGTCACCTATACAGTTAAGAATGGCTAATCAAGGCATAGTTATACCGCTAGGAAGGTTAACCAATACCATTGATGGAGTGTGAAGTTATGCAGACTTCGAAGTAATTGAAATTGTGGATGATAGCAATCCTTATCCAGCACTGCTGGGCATCGATTGGGCAATGACGAACTCCACTATTATAAATCTAAAGACAATGAAAATGATATTTGAAGGTAATGACACAAGGGTCGTCGCACCATTGGATACTTCGCGGGGGAAGCGATATGTTGAACCTATTCAAGAAGAGTACAGATCTCAAGACCTTGATCGTATTTATAAGATGACAACAAATGCTACGGATTATACTCATCCTCCGCGGATGGAACGCTCAACTGGCGCTGCGATAGTTCTTGCATCTCAGACTCTGAGGCAGGATTAGAAAATTGGCAACACAAAATGCATGAAGTATCTGCTAGGAGATGCGCGACAATTACAAAGTCACTCCGCTGGATTGGAAAGCAGGTAAGTCCAATCCCCACTTATGATGGTACAGCTAACGTCTATTCATTTATCAAAGAATACACTGCAGCAGTTGCAGATGAACATCGTGTCTCAGCATTAGACATGGCACTCCGCGAGACACCTGCTAGATGGTGGGCTACGCATAAAAGGACATTGACAACTTGGGACAAGTGCAGAATCAAACTATAGATCAGATTCGCTGATAAGGTTACACTACCATTTGAGAAATATAATAGCCAGACGGATACAAAGGATCATATTGCAGCCTATGCAAAAGCATGGGAAGAAAGACCACAGACAGAATGGGTACATCTCTTTGTGCATACGCTGGAGGAGCCTATTCCAAAGAAATGGTACCTGGAGGAGGAGCTACGCAGAGGAACCATGGATTGGTCTGCCCTCATTACGAGCTTTCAAAAGGACTTTAACTTTGAAGACGACCATCCGACTATCCATGACGCGCTGTAGCTTATCAAGGAAAAGATATTTACACCAAATTGCACGAAGGAAAACATATCATTAGAAGAGTTTTTTGAAGCAAACAATGTACTTGCGAGTCTACATCTAGATTGGGCAGAACAAGTAGAGCAAGTCTTGGAATGCTATAACTTAGCTGGAAAAAATGAAGATAAGGAAGACAACGATGAGGAGGACCCGCGAAATATAAAGATCCCTGAATCAGAAGGAATGCGCGAAGTAGAAGGACCTCCACTAGAGATTCCAGATATGAGTGCACTAGTCAAAACAAAGAAACTGAACATCGGTACCAGTGAAGAGCCGAAGTTCGCAGCAATAAGAGACTACTGGGATGATGATACAGTCGCGGAGATCGCGGCTATATTACAGGAATATCAGGAAGTATTCCCGACAAAGTTCACAGAAATGAAAGGCATCCTGGGAGACTTAGGAGTGATTAGAATTCCTCTTAAGCCTGGAGCGAAACCTAGATCCACAGAGGCAGCATGCAACGAATGAGGTGTTCCACACCTACTACCATCAACTGCGCGATGTCATCACCGTCACGCTGCGCATATCAAAAGAGGTAACAAGCAAATACATACAAACTGTAAATTTTTATGCTAACATGCGTTGCATTGAAATGTCAGCAAAGGCGCAAAGGAAGAACATAGAATGGTTCGAGGGGCGCTATCACATGACAGAGGAAGACATTGATCTTCTCATGAAAGAATGGCCAGCGCAGTGTCGGGTCTAGATATTTGATGTCCTAAGCGATGATGGCGAGGACAATCCAATTCCATGCCCCATTAATGAAGAACCACCGAAGAGGAAGGAACCTGAAAGTTGACTACACCCGAAGGGACTACGGAAAAAATCCAAAGCAAATAAGGAAAAGATTGATATAGTCCTTAAAGAGGACGATTATGAAATAATTGCTCAGGTCGTCAATGAAAAAATGGAAGACATGATGATCGAGGAAGGAGAAGAAGGAAAAGGTGCTTCACGAAACCTTGAAGGAGAACATTAATAAGTTGGAGGTGATTACGGAGAAATTTGAACAGGTATAGCAGAGATTTCCAGCGCAGAAAGACTCAGACTCTGAGGTGAAATCGGGAGGCACTCCACAGAAACAAGTGCTGTAGTTGACTTTGGTGGCACCGAGGACGTCCCGCATTGTCCATTTACAACCATTAGCAGTAAGGTTGCCGCTACTTGATGAAATAATGTTGGATACAAAGGACGTAGAGCGCGTGGAACTCGATCTTGCAAAGATCCCATTACCAAGCCTACATTACTTGTAGTTGCAAGTTTTTGAAGAGATGCATGAGAGAACCACTGATGCAATGAAAGGGCAAGCAGAACTGCAGACAAGCTACAAAGAGTTAGAGGAAACTAGCTCGTGGAGAGCTATGGAACTTCAAGATGAACGTGATCGTCGAAAAAGGCTAGAATCCACGACCACTGCGGTTGCAGATGAGATACCAGAATTTGAAGTACAAACGGAGCCCGCGTATACTATTATCAAGATGGGCCAACTGGTGAATAAACTTAAGGAAGACATAGACGATATGGAGATCAACCATGAAGCTGGCATTTCTGCATTAAAGGGTCAACTTGAGCAAAAGATACTACCAACCGAGGCAAAAATAAGGGCAAAAGAGGTAAAATCTACGGCAAAAAGCATAGCCAAGGAAGTATCTAAATGTGAAAGTTGATTAGAGGCGGCTTCTAAGGCATTCACTACCCTTGAGGAAGACCCAGAGTGGCTAGAAGCAAATAATGCTCTCAAGACTAAGCAGACAGAATTCGAAAAGTTGGATGAGGAAGTTAAAGCGTTACTAGCACGAGAGCGACTCCACAGATACAAAGAAGTCAACGCGCTAAAGAAAGAAGTGCAGAATTTACGAGTGAAGGAGGCTACAATTGGAGATAAAACACAACCCTTCCTAGAGAAAGCCAACCTCATCTCACAGGAGATCGAGGACAAACTGAAAGAGATGCAAGATGGTCAGCAGCAGGTGGAAGAGTAGGAAGGACAAGAAATAACACCTGAAATGCTTGACACAGTAAGGCAAGTGAAAAAGGACACGAAGGAAGCAGTCAAGAAGTTGATTGTTGAATACAATGACTTCGCTACGTCAACCAGTCCACCGGAGGAGGAACAACTAGAAGATGTCGAAGTTGCAGGTGGCTCGGTGGCGAGCCACATGTAAGTGTTAGGGGCCTATTGGGCCTGGCCCAAGGGGGTCAAATTTTGAACACATTAAGTTTTTGGGAACTGCGAAGCTGAGCACAGCATGGATGGAGACTTTTTGAGAAAATCAATTTTTGGAAGCTGCGAGGAGAAGCACAGCACAGTTTTGGTATGCTGCGACGATTGTGCGCAGCACACTGTCGGAAGAGCTGCGAGGTTGGTGCTGCGAGGATTACATCGTCGCGATGTGCCACGTCAACGGAGATCCATCTAAGCAGAGCGTTGGATGGATGACGACAGTTATTTTGGTTAGGTCACAAAAGACCTATTTTTGGCAAAGATCGTAGATAACTACCAAGTAGTGGGTAGGTGCAGATTGGTAGGTAGGTGACTGATCACACAAACAGAGGACTAATACTACTTGAACCAGTCATCTAAGGCCATGAAAGAAGGAACAGCTCGACGGAAGCAAGTTGTTGGCGCGCATGACAGGGGGGCAGTTAGCAACGTGTATACACAAAGGATAGCCACAACTGAAGATCCGCTACCAAACACCTGCAGTCCAGTTTTGGGAAAACCATGATAGTTTTGTAAACCTATGGGTTTCTGCCTTCGTAAATGTAAAGACATGACCTACAGGTCTTGATCTATAAATAAGGCAATTTTGTAAGGGAAAGGGTTAACTCTTCATTTTGAAGATTATTATTAAATAGTGTTGGATCTGTAAGATTGAAGCATTTTAAAGGCTCTACAGCTGAGTGCGCAGAGACCTAATTTTGAGAGGTAGAAGAGTGTCTGCAGCTGAGTGCGCAGACGAAGAACTGTTGTACCCTTCCTTAAGATAAATAAGCAATAGTTCTTCTGGATGTAGCTTCCCATCCGGGGGGGTGAACCACGTTAAACCTTGTGTTATGTGATTGTTGTGTATGATTGCCATTATTTTTGCTTGAATTACTTACAATGTATGCATGAAGTTACTGTTATTTTATATATGTTTACTTTTATCTGTATTCATCGCGGAAGGGATGAAATAAGATGTTAGTAGTCCATGTATGGATGGATGTTAACAATCGAGCACCTATAAGACCTTGAATGAATGGATCTGTGAGATAAACACACAGTTAATCATTAAAGTTGAATCGTGATATCAGAGCACACAACATCGCGCATCTCACTCAATTGCATAAAGTTATGATGTTTATCAGTCTAAGATTAAGGATTATGGAATAAGATTGAGTAGAAGTGATTGGGTCTCATAAACGACTGCACGGTCTAGTGACGCGCCGATCCATCAGTAGTGCTATGCGGTAAGCTATTGATAACTTATCGTCGTAGAGTGGAAGTAATCCCACTGCGCAGTCCGTGAATGTGTTGGTTGCGCAAGCAACTTTGCTTGCCGCAACACTCGACAAGGGTAAGAGGACCTCGCGCAATCATTAACCGCAGTACACAATCTATCACCGCTACGCATTAATCAGTTGAAACACTCACATCACAAGGTTGTGGAAACCGGCTTCTGCAACCACCCCCGTAACTTCGCCTCGGGTGAGACCTCTGGCTGCTTGCAGTCTATTGCCGAAAGGGCCGGTGAATAGGGGTTTTGTTGGTATCTTGCACCGCGAAGTACCTGGGTCTACATTAGAAAACCTCTAGATCATAATATACACCAATAGATTGCCACATACTCCACTGTGTTAATCATTCAAAACTTTCTTATCATCCTCATGGATTAGGAACTAAAGTAATATCAAGTCTATCCCTTGACGATACATATGTCACCAATTATAAGGTATTTTTGAGCTTGGTGGTGAATATGTTGATGCCCATCATGAGAGAGATGAGAACCTAACTTTTGAGTCTAAAGATACACAAGTGTGTATCCATACAAGGGATTAGTGGTAGCAATAAGGAAACGATGTTCGTCTGGAAAGGAGTATTAACTCTAGGTTCCTCAATGTCACAGGGTAATTTTTACATCAATTCAACAAAATCCAAGGAATTCTTAGATTTTGATGAAACAAATTCCAATTCAAACTCTTGCAATATGACTATCCATTTTACATACTTGCCCTCGAGTATTCGATGAGATGAGATATGTTGCATTGGGTTGGAATCCAATACAACAATTGTATATCTAAGAAAAATGTAATGTCAAAGCCTATAGATAGTATGGACGGGAGCTAACTTCTCATTATGATCATATTTCAACTCTAGTCTAGTGAGCCCTTACTTAGGTAATATGACATATTCGGTCCATCTTCCAAAACCGATACCATAACTATGGTTGATTCAAACATTGCAACATTTTACAGGAAGCCCCAATTGTAATCATGATCAAAGCTTTCCAAGTCTTGGTCTTGATATTTGGTAAGTCAGGCAATTTATCTAGCACTAGATTATATTTGATAGTTTCACACAAATAAGAGAAGACTCCTTTCTCAAACCTATTTAATCATTTCAAATGAATACTACGAGTTCAAAGCAATTTCTTACCTAACCTGGAAATAATTCCACATCAATTCTAACATTCACATGTAATAACTTTGACAATAATAGAAGAACTAGGGTTCGTGGGAGTTGGGTGGATAAGAGAGATCTATATTAATGTTATTGCAACTCCTTCACCTAGGCTTGGGTTCCTCCAATGTTGGCCTTTGATCATCAAATTCTATATCATGTGACAAGGACTCAAATCTCAACTCATAGAGGAATTGATGAGAGTCTTGATAAATTATAGAGGAAAATAGGTCGAATTTGCAGAGGATGTATAAATCTTCTTAACATGAGGATTAGGGCCAATGGATATTGATAGAGAACAAACTATAGTTTCCACATAAAGGTGAACTGGCCCCTCCTCCATCTATGGACCTTCTTTTTTATATGATTAGGAAGTGGCTTCAACAATCAGGGCTTGAGATTAGGGCTATATAAGTGTACAACCAAGGTGATCTCCACTCAAGGCTCATACATTTGGCATCATTTTTATTCTCTTGGGCCATTTTGAGTGCACACATGGGTTGCTAACTAGAAACTTGCATACTATTCATAAGTTGCACCATTGCAGGGTGCATGCACAAGGTAAGAGGCTTTAAAACATGGTTAGGAGAATTGTAAATTGCTATCTCAACTCAATTCAACTCATGGGTCGATGAGTGGTGAAATTTGGCTATAACAATATATCCCAGCGAGCATGGATTTTCCATGTTGAATTGATCAAACAAGAAGTTAGATTACTTGTATTTTTAATGTACTCATGGTAGGAGTAATTGGGGTGGCCCCATTGCTTCCAAGAGCTAATTCATTAACAAAAAAACATGGACACAACTGGTCAATGTTGGAAGGTAACTTCCTATTTCCCCCAATAAGCATATCCATTGGAGTACAACATATGTGATTACAATTTTTGTTTTTGTGATGAGATTAAAATAATTTTTCTTATTATTTTTTTGGTCTTAAATGCACACACTAATGGGTCCATGGTTTTGATTTTATGGGTTGGAGGGATAGTCATCGGTTAGAGATTGAGGGCGTTATCAAGTTAGTGGTTAAGGGTTAGGCTCAATATAGGTTAGTCACGGGTTAGTGGAATATGGCCTAGGATAATAACACACTCATAACCTAACATACCCACTCACTAGACCCAACAACCTACATAACCCACTAACCTACCCAATTCTAAACCAACTAATATATATAACCTACCGCACTAAGCCAAACAACTTACATAACCCACTAACCTACGCAACCCACCCCACTAACATATATAACCTATTAACCCACCTAACTTATAACACAATCCATAAACCTAACCCACCTATCACAACTAACCTAAATACCCAAGTAGCCTAATTATACTCACACTAATAAAATCTAACTCACCTAACCTTCCAATCCCCATCTAATCTACATAATCTCCCTCACAAGCACACCTAACCTACCTCGCTCACTTATATTTCCCATAGGGTATTCTACCCCACTGATTCAATTAACCTTCTCCACCCATATAATGCACTAACCTACCTAACCCATGTAATCCCTAATGTATCCCACTAACCTTCTAATCCACTAATTTACTAGCCCACTACCTTAATAGCCCACATAACCTTATCCTAACCCACTAACCTAGTTGACACATGTAACCCAAATCAACCTCCTATCTTATACACGATGGTAAAAGGTTGCTAGATGAGGCTAAAAGGATGTTATGTGGACACTAAGGAGATGCTTGTTGGATGTTAAGGGAACTCTAAAGATACTAATTAGATGCTAGAAAAGGATGAGTTGATATTTAAGATGTTATGGAGATGATAGTAGGATTCTACTAAGATGATATTAAGACATAATACAAACATAAGTAAGACATAAAAACTAATACCGGTATGCCAAAGGACCTAGTGGATTCTTTCTTTGAATTTCAACACATATGTATGCAAAATTTCCTATTGTAGTAGTGAAGGTACATAGCAAATTGTTTTTGTTTTTATGGGGTGGCTGAATTTGGGGAGTCTTTGTACCACATGTGCATTATTCATGAACCATGGCTGAGCCTAATAAGGGTATGAGATATGGATCAAATTTCTTTGAGACTTATGTTTGTCCTTTGTGTGTAGAAGAGCTTGAATTGTGTAAACATTTGGTTGTTTTCAACATAATGCTCCTTGCTACAATTGGGGCTTTGGGTTTAGATGAGAAGCTTGGATGTTGAATTACAATTTTCTATCTTATGAACAAGGAGGCTAGAGAGGGATTTTGGGTGTCATTATTGGGTATATGATTTTTATAAGGTATTTGGTGGTATGGGTGAAACTAATTCTAATGCAAATTTGAGTATAATTAAAGTTGTAAGCTCTTGGTGCCATGATCAAATATTAAAACAAGTTGGAATGATGACACAAGGGTTGGGGATGCTTTTGGTCACAAGCCTATGTGTTCCTTCAACAATTTTTGGAATTAAGACCAATAGATTCCCCATGGTTGATTACAAGCAAGATGGGTAAGAGTGCAAAACATCACATGCTCAAATCTAAACCAGGGGCAAAACGAATGTTAGTTTGAAAGATGAAAGTTACAATTGAAGACGCTCTTATGTTTTTGTTGGTTGATATATACAATTGTTTTTGGTGTACTACCTAGGTTTTTGATTTATTTGCAAGGAAAGGAATTTCTTAGTAAAGATGAGCAATTTTCTAATACTAGTAATAATTTCACAACCAACATGCCATAAGCATACAAGTTTCACATTTAAACTTTTCAATTTTAATCAAGTTTCACATTTAAACTTTTCAATTTTAATCAAGTTTCACCTTTACACTTAAATTTTAATTTTACTGCTGGTAATGCACTCTATAATCCAATATATTTGAGACATTACATTGTGTTTAATGCTTATATATAAAAAGAATGCAAATAATTTAGCGATAAATAAATTTGAGATTAAAATAAATATTAAAGTTTTAAGATTTTGATTTTTTTTCATTTAAAATCATTATTGAAATTCTAGATCATCTTTATTAAAATTGCAATTTTGTTTTGATGAGATAAGTCATTTTAATGCCTAAGCATGTTCAACATTCTCACTATCTTATTGCACTTAGATTGATTGTGCAATCTTAAATTCTCATATCCACCATTCCAACAAATTTGAAATGATTCATAATAGTTTTAAGGAAAAAATGTTTTTTTTTTATTCATTATTTTGAATGGTTTAAAAAAGATTTGTAAATGCAATAAAAACATAAGTTATGTGATCATAGATCCATCTTAAAACCAATTTATCAAGCATAAAAAAAAATCTAATTTTTTGAGGTGTAATTTTTTAAATCTTAACTTCAAGAAATTTGATCCCTCTTACTTGTAGATCAAAGTTTAAGTTTTAATTTTTTATTTTATAAATATAAATTTTTTAATTACTTTTCATAATTTTTTTATTTTGTAAAATATAATTTTTTTAATTACTTTTTATTTTTTAGTAATATTTGATTAAGCAAACAACCCCATATGCCAGTCTATAGCAATTCCATTCTGTAGCTGCAATGTAAAATTAATGTTCAACCAATTATTTATGGAAATGAACATCGAGTATTGCAACATGGCACGGCTATATGTGCTTTTGTGTTCGTGGTTTAGGTGCGGATTTGGCCACATGAAATCATGTGATCCGCGTAATGGATTTGTGCGAAGCATGTTTCATCGCATCAGGAAGCTGTCTTAGAATGCATAGTTCACATTTTCCCCTCCAACCCAAGCAGAGATGCGGTCATGTTTTTGGATGAAGTCAAGAGGTTGCTGTTTGAATTCATATTCAGATGCCCAGTGAGTCGTTGACCCATCCTCCGGTCTGCGTTTAGCTCGTGATAGCTTTGGGCATTCTTAAAAGGAGATTCAGATCATGCACGATTTGATCTAGGTATTTTCAGAGCCGAAGTCCTTTATGGTTCCATTCATTGGTTTTTTTTAATCCTTTTCTTTGCAAGCTTCCCAATGAAGTTTGTGGGTTCACTTTGCCTAGATGGGTTTCTAGCAAGCTTGCCAAATGTTTTAACAAATTCGATTGCTAAATGTTATAACGAAAGTTGGGTGAACTGTGGTTTAGCAGTTGGTGGGAGGTTTTTATCACTCGTCCAGGTTCTGGTTCTATTCCTAAAAGAAGAATAGTGTCTTAGAACGTTGTCCCTGAGAATCCAGGTTCAATTCCAGAGGAATGGTGTCTTAAAACGTCGCCCCTGGGAATCCTGTATTTTAGAATTATATGTTTCAGGAGTGGTACTCAGTTAACTTCAAATCTCAAAATCATTTAAATCTCAAAGCTGAAGCCGACCCTGATAGATACTAATAGATTCTAGTAATATGATAGGATGATTTGGGGAAAATAAGTTCCCAGACTCCTGCCAAAAAACTAATATTGCCAAATAAAATAAGGAATGTAGGTGTTTAACAGAAAATAAATGTGCTATTTGATGCTATATGATGAATGCCATGACTGATGAATGACATGCCTGTTGTTGTGCAGATTCTTGAGTTCTTCAAAGCCATTGCAGATGAATCCAAATCATTCGGTTGTAGGGATTTCAAAATCCCAAATTTCTGGCGGACATAGTGGAATCCATAGTCGGTGCAGTGATTTTTGACAGTGGGTTTTCTGCAGATCGAGTTTGGGAAGTACTTCATGATTTTATTTTACTGCCCAAATCTTGAAGTCGTTATTACAAGTAAGATTATTGTCAGATTTGGGTTTGTGACAAGGCTGGAAGGGTAGGCGACCCTAGGATAGAGGCTCTCCTCTGCATAAAAGGTCTTGAGACGTCTTGACTCTGTCACAAGTTTCTGGTATATCTGACTTGCTGGCTGTTGGATATACCCTTGGGAGGTTGTTGTTCCATAATTAAAGAAAAAAAGATTATTGTCAGATTTGTAAGCTGAGGTGCAGGTGCTCGGGCCTTTCTTAGAATCACTGTTGAGTCCAGACACACTTCGGCTGCATCCTGTGTGTCTTGAAGGTAGTCACGGGTTGTAGCTCAAGTGTTTCTGGACTCACCAGTGGTTCTAACACTGGCAGGAATACGTTCAGCTCACATACAGATCTGAAATTAATCTTTCTTGTAATATGCCCATGGTCTCAAAGTATTAAGATGAGACAAGAGGAGAGACCTATGAGAGATCACGAATCTAAGGAATGATTCAGGATCCAAAAATATTTAGATGCAATCCCTATATAGCGAGGAATGCATGTTCCCAAAATTCTTAAGAGAGAAAAAAACATGCAAAAGGGGTTCTAGGTTAGTAGTAGGTGAACGCAGTGTTCGTTATTTAGAGTTAATTAGCGCATTGACATTCTATGCGTTTATATATTTATACAGAAACTCCCCAGTGTTTTGGTCAGAGTGGGATTAATCTCTTGGGTTTGTAGCTCTCAGGGGTTTCCGAGTTGATAAAAGAGGGTTCAAGCACGAACATGCCGGAAATCAAACCTAAACCAGTGGAGATGAACTCCCATGGGTTGATGGCTAAACCATAGCCGAACTGACGACATTCTATGTGTTTTTACTATTCACTCAGCGTTACTTTCTAGTAAATGAGGTGCTCTAAAGATCTTTTGTCTTTGGATAAAAAATGTGTTTTTTAGACTTGAGAATCTGAGATCAATAAATAAATTATGAATCTGTGCTCATGTACTTACTGTATGTTGATTCAGGTTTTCTTTTATTTTTGAGTTTTTTTCTGTCTGTTGTTATGGAACTCAAGGGGTTACATAAACAGTTTTGGCCAAACTTGCATGATAACCAGAACAAGATACCCATCTAAAAAACTTTTAACGTCCTCGTGTGCAAAGGATTACCATTTTGACTGCAACTGCGTGTTTACTAACCCCTTTGTTTAGAGACAAATAACCATTTTAAAATATGTTCATGTTTGTATAGATTTCAGTAAACTGGATTTAATTATCAACATTTCTTTGTATCTATATCTGTTCTTGAACTGTTGTCTGAGAATCATGCCTGCTTGAGATTGCTGTGCCTCTAGACAAGCCAACTTCACTGAAACCCTTCTGTCTTGTTAAGTCTCCAATCTTTTATTTAAATTTGACTGTCCCTCTCTTCATGCTTAAAGCAATTGGAGTACTTTAAGAGAGGTCAGTTGAGATTGTGCTGCACGTTATTGTCCTCATCTCTTGGTTACAAATGGTTCAACTCTTGGAAAATGAGCAGTCACTGATGTTGTTAAGGAATGATGACCTCTATGAGTCATAAGCAAAGGGAAAGGTCTCCAGTGTTATAGGATAAAATTTGAGGCACTGGGAGGATGCCTCCAAAGCAACTGGGCTGAGAGTTATAATTAATTAATCATGATGATCTCTATCACCATAGGCAAATGGAAAGCACAATCAATTTTGAGAGGATATCTGAGTCAATAGGAGAATGTATCCATGATAGTTGCAGTTCTTTAGTTTAGTAAGTATCTGAGTTTTGGCTGTTATAACATGGATTGGGTCTTTGGATCAAATTTTGTTTTACTCCGTTGAAGATTTTATGTGCAGGTATATGCCGGTTTCTAAACTTTTGAAGTTTATCATTATTCTAAACTTCTGTGATGCGATTTCGATTCAGTTATTCAAAATTTCAATAGTAATCACAGAGATAGTGAGAAAGTTTATTGGAGTAATAACCACTTTTTTGTTGTCTGGTTTCACTTGTAACGACGTGGCTAGCATGGTTAACTCTACGTAGGAGTGAGTCCAACCAACATCATTCCAATTGGAATCCTTTGGCTAAGAGGGGCTGCAGGTAAGGCTATTGCAAAATTACTGGCGTACAACTAACACGAGCACGAGCACAAGCAAAGCATGTCAGGTGGATAAACTTGAACCCTGGTGGGGCATTAACAGTGCCCCATTTTCACTGAACTGACAAGCTGCCGTTGATTGGATTAATAACCTATGTTGCGTGGAAGCGCTCCCCCCTCCGCCCTCGCTCCCAAAGCTCGCTTCCGAAGGAAGCATCCAGGAAGCTAAAAACATCCAGGAGTGTTTTCAGGAAGCTCGCTTCCTTGCTAAAAAAACGCCCTCTTCTATATTTTCAATTTTTTTTAACAAAAAAAACCAAAAAGTTAAGTGATTGGTGGGGAACTAACCCTAGGCCCATAGTGATGCTTATAAAGGAGGAAAAATCTACTCTAATAGAAAAAAACCTAACCTTAGTAATCATTAGCATTAAATGGTAATATTAAATTCTTAGAGTAAAATGATAGAAAATGAAAGTAAAAAATTAAAATGAAAATGTGAAAAAGGTAAGTAAAAATTGACATTCTCCTTATCTTTAATTAAATTGAAAATGTTAAAAATTTAAGTAAAAGTTGACATTCTCCTTATCTTTCATTTTCTATCCTTTTACTTAAATTTTTAACATTACTATTAATTGTTTCAGAACGTTTGAGAGTGGTTCCAACCTCATCAGACTTCAAATGCTAAAAGTAGAATTTTTTATCCCATTCAAAATTCAAGAGTGGCTCCAACCTCATCAGACTTCAAATGCAAAAAGTAGAATTTTTTATCCTATTCAAAATTCAACAGGCTTAACCGTTTTTAGGATTTCAAGATTGCAATGTTTCCACTGGATTCTATCATGTATGAGGGTATGGGATTGGCATTTAATCAAACACATCATCCCCTCTATGTACCGTTGATGGTGCTGATTGTTTAGATTGATGTTGGTGGCCTCAAAACTAGTTTTAGAAGAATCCCTAGTTTATAACCTATTTATTGATGTACTTTGGTTTATATATGGATTGTATTTGGTGCTATTTTGGTTGTATGCACTCTTGCTATATACATGAGAAACTTTGCATATTTGTGTATAATGTTTGAATTCCAATAGATGCACATGGTTTTGTTGACATCTGCATCAAAATATATATTATATAAAAAACGCTTCTGAAATGCTTCCAAACCAAAAGCTTTTGAAAATTTAGCTTTTCATTCCCACTCTTGCCCTTGCTCCCAAGTAACCTCGTTAATAACCACTTAATGTCAAAAATGTCTAAATTTCTGTATAGTTAATCTTATGAGATAGTTATAGATTAAAACTTGTCTTCAATTAATCCATATTCTCTTCTGCGATTGTTATAGGGTAAACCTTGTCTTGAATTAATCCATATTCTCTTCTGAGATAGTTATAATCAAGGTCGCATTTTTTGTTGCTTGTATGATACTGTTGGCATGGAATAAAATAATCAACCAAACAAAAATGTCAAATAAAGAATTAAAAATGGCAAATATATGCTATATAGTTTAAAATATATAATCACAGAATGTTTGACATTATGTACCATCCTTAGAAGAAAAGCAGGTCTGCAACAAAGTGGGATGTTCTCACTTGCTAATATGCTCTAGGTAATGATAACTAATCGCTGAAAACCCTAGCCGCTTATGGTGTTTTGGCAGTTTGGCCATGGCGTCTGATCCGGAAGGGGGCCGTATTCCCCCTCCTTATGTTGAGGCTGCTGCTTTTAAGTTTTCACGCCCCCATTGCCTCCTTGGAGAAATCGATTCACAAAACCCAGGCAAGTTGCTTTGTGAAAAAGATTGATCACATTCCTGTAGTTGTTCTTCTTGTGACCACGTCCAATGATATGGCGTCAGCTCTGGCTGAAAGAGGGCTCATTGGTTGATTCAGAGGTATTTGGTCATCACTCAGTTCCAAGGATATGTAAACTGGAAAGTTCTAATCAAACTTAAGCTTACATAGTACCTCTGTGGAAGAGGGTTTTATGTCTTCTTGTTTGAAACCGAAGAAGACTTGGGATCTTATCTTAAAAAATGACCTTATTTCCTCGACTCAATAGGGATGTATTTGAATGGATGGACTTTAGACTTTGACCTAGAGCTGAATGTCCCCTCAGGTTTTCCAGTTTAGGTCTAATTACTCCATCTTCCTCTCCACTGTTGGGGGTGAAGGTGCCCTCAGATGCATTGGAAACTCTTTTGGGAAGTGCATTGATAAACTAGAACCTAAGGTGGGTATGTTTGCTTGTGCATGAATATATGTTAAAGTTGATCTAGAGAATGGTCTACTTGAAGCCATGTTTCTCAATCTGGATGGCTGGAAACATGTGCAAAAGCTAGATTATGAGCAGCTACCCTTCAAATGCAAGACTTGTCACAAATATGGACACTTCACTAAAGACTGCAAGAAGAATCTCCCACAAACTCAATCAACCCCTAAAAAGGAAGAGCAGTGGCAAGTTGTGAAGAGAAAGATTGCCTCTAAATCCTTTGAAACAAATCAAGCTCCATCATCATTTCAAGAGGCTCCTTCTAATCCAGTGCATGCAATTCATTCTTCTTCAAGTCAGGATGCCCCCATTTCTCAGACTGACCTTTCTCACTTGGTCGCTCATTTGGCTCCTCCTGCACCTTCGGCTGGAATCAACTCTCAAACCTTGATCAACACACCCAACATATTTGATATTCTTGCCCTGGAAGAGCCTTCTACAGTGATTTGAAGTGATTGCCCATTTAGTCAAAGAGACAAGCTCTATTTTTCTAGCTAGGTTGACTCTTTTCTTTGACTCTCATGTGGATACCCTCTTAACCTCAGAGGAATATTTGATCTCTGACAGACTTGAAGAAATAGATCATGCCCAGAAGAAAACCTACCATAAGCCTGTGAAGTTATCATCAGGAAAAAAACCCAACACCAACATGATGAAGAAGAAAAGGAAGATGAAATAGAAGAAGATTGGCCATCCAAGGTGGGGCAAAGGCCAACCAAGGACAAGTGTGAGGAATTGACAAATAAGGACAAGCTTCTGGGGATACAGACCACTATGAAGAGTTCAATGGGATCAGGTGCAAAGCTCTATTTATGGAAAAATCCTGGACCTCAAGTACCACCACACCCACTAGGTGGTAGTCTCAAACCCCCAATATTAAATAATGAAACTGGTTTCCTGGAATTGTAGAGGCTTAGGTAGTAAGTTTAAAGAAGAGGCATCGAGAGATCTAATTAAAATCAAGAAGCCATTTGTACTATTATAGGAGAACAAATTGGGAAAGGCCCGAGGCTCTGGCAATTGGAAACAAGTATTGGAAATCTAGCTCAGGAGTTGCAGTTCAAGCTTGGGGAGATTATGGTAGAATATGCACCTTATGGGACAACTCTGTCTTGAAACTGAACTACACACATCAAACGCAACCTTGGGTTCTTGCATGTCTAACTCATCAGCTGTTAGGTATAATTTGCACAGTTTCAATGTTTATATGTCTGTTTTATATAAGGAAAATGAAGACTACTGGAGATCTTTGCAGGTTTTGAAGGATTCAGAGTTCGTCAAGAAAAATGTAGTGGCTAGGGACTTTAATCTTGTCCTATCCAACAAAGAAAGAAGGTGACAGTATAGTTGAGATCCTTACAGAGAGTATATGGGAGACCTTCTCATAGATTGGGATCTTATGGATATAAACGTTAAAACCGATCAGGGGTAAATACACTTGGATCAATAGAAGATTTGGGCCTTAGCATATTGTTGCCATGCTTAACAGATTTCCCATACATAGTATATCAGATCAAGACATTTACTCCAAGATTATTTCTTCTAGTATATCAGATCACAGGCCCATATCCTTGATTCTCAATCAATCTCAAGATTTGGGGCGTATCCCCTTTGGCTCTAGAATCCCAATGTACTAGATATTATTGTAGAAGAATTGAAGAAATCTATTTTGGGTCTCCATCCTTTGTATGGGAATCCAAGCTGAAGCGTGAGAGTAGTCAAACATGCATTGAAGGGGTGGGCAAAGACATCCTTCACGACTCTAGCAAAAGAGAGACTCGAGTTGCAAGTTCAACTGGCAAATCTGCAAAATAAAATGGAAGATAATGAGGTAGCAAAATAAAATGGAAGATAATACACTTGGATGCTTTTCAATTAAGACATTTGCTCCAAGATTATTTCTTCTAGTATATCAGATCACAAGCTCATATCCTTGATTCTCATCAATTTCAGGATTTGGGGCTTATCCCCTTTCGCTCTCTCCCCTTTGGCTGTAGAATCCCAATGATCACAAGCTCATATCCTTGATTCTCATCAATTTCAGGATTTGGGGCTTATCCCCTTTCGCTTCTCTCCCCTTTGGCTGTAGAATCCCAATGTACTAGATATTATTGCAGAAGAATTGAAGAAACCTATTTTGGGTCTCCATCCTTTGTATGGGAATCCAAGCTGAGAGTAGTCAAACATGTGTTGAAGGGGTGGGCTAAGACATCATTCATGACTCTAGCGAAAGAGAGACTCGAGCTGCAAGTTCAACCGGCAAATCTGCAAAATAAAATGGAAGATAATGAGGTAGCTAGAAGAGATCTGGTTGAAGAAAGAGAGCTTTGCAACAAGATACAGAAAGGCAACAGACTGGAAGAGGAGATGTGGAGATCGAAGTGATGAAGTCACGAAGCTTGTGGCTTAAATCTGAGCATAGAAACACTTCTTTTTTCCACAGGAAGGCACAATGATCAAAGAAATAAACCTAGTGGACGATGCCATACTAAATGAATTTTCAACGATTCAAGAGGCTGCTCATACCCATTTTGATACATTATACATTGAGGAGGAGGCAGATCTGAAAGCTTTCACTGCTATGTTGGATAACATTCCTCAGCTGATAACGGATGAATTGAATGTGGAGCTAGCTAGAGAGATTGAGGATTTGGAAATTTTGAGAGCCATTTGGGAACTTCATCTAGTCAAAGCCCTGGGCCGGATGGCTTCACAATACATTTTTATTGTGCCTGTTGGGCGATTATCAAGATGGATTTGAAACGTATGCTGAGAAAAAGTTTAAAATAGGGGAAGCATCGATTCCTCCTTTCTTTCCCTCATCCACCAAGAAGTCAATCCTTCTGCCTTCTCAAGATTCCATCCAATTTCTCTGTAATTCTTCCTATAAAATAATGACAAAGCCGATGGCTAATCTACGTATGGCTAAGAGACTAAAAAAGGTCCTCCCTAGGGTTATTTGACAATCGGGGTGGGTTTATGCACAAGTAACAAATTATTGACAACATTATTTTAGTAGAGGAGGCCATACATTCCAGCTGCCAGCAAGACAAATAAAGAGAAGTGCATGATCATCAAAATGGACATGCTGAAGTCAATCCTTCTGCCTTCTCAAGATTCCGTCCAGTTTCTCTTTGTAATTCTTTCTATAAAATGATGACAAAGCTGATAGCTATAGACTAAAAAAGGTTCTTCTTAAGATTGTCTTTGACAATCAGGGTGGGTTTATGTAGAAGTGACAAATTATTGACAACATTATTTTAGTATAGGAGAGTATACATTCCAGTAAGGCAAGTAAACAGAAGAGTGCGATCATCAAAATGAACGTGGAGAATGCATTTGAACCGGTAAGACAGTCCTTTCTTCTTGCTGTACGTTGCAAATTTGGTTTTAAATTTTTAATGAAGACTTCATTTATTGTGTGAAAGCTTACAATGGTATGCTGTGGATTGCTTCTTTGATAAATGGAATGCCTACTAAATTCTTCAAGAGCAGCAGAGGACTAAGGCAGATTCCTTGAGCCGGATGTCTTGAAAATGAAAAGGTGACATGCAAGCTGCAGGGAATTGATTTTGTCAGAGGGGTGAAAGCCCTTTAATCATTCTCAGTTTGCTAACGATACCCTCCTTTTGGGTGGAGCATCTACATTAATAACTAAGCGATTCAAACATGTCTTGGATTAGTTCCTTAACGCCTTTGGGGATAAGGTGAATAATGAGAAAAGTCCCATATTTGGCTGGAAGATAAGTGCCCAACAGCTTCAAAGAATTGCTAGAATTTTTGGTTTCCCCTGCCTATCTACTTGGTCTTCCTTTAAATACCCGGGCATGCCAATTTCGCTAGGAAATCAATCTTCATTAGTCTGGCAAGGAGTTATTAGTCAAACCAAGAGTAATTTTCCAGCAGTGGGTTTCTTTGTCGTTAAACCCTGCAGGGAAATCTGTTTTATCAGCTTTACCAATATTTCAATGCTTTACTATGCTCGCTCCTAAAGGTATAATGAACCAGGTTGCAACTGAGATCCGAAAATTCTTATGACAGGTGGGCAAAATGCCAAAATCAATACTAGAAAGTTTCATTTAATTAATTGGAATACTGTTCTATCTCCCAAGGATAATGGGGGGCTGGACAAAAAAGACCCAGTGTTAATGAATCTAGCACCGGGAGCTGAAATTTTGTGACGCTTGGTAGCTGGGAAAATAGAATGGTGGAAGCAAGTTTTATTCAAAAATTACTTCCAAGGTAGTAGAAAAAGTTGCTTAGATGCTGGATTCTCCCATTCAAAGGGGTCTCCAATCTGGCAACTTTGCAGGGTAGTGGCTCCTATTATACAATCCAAACTTACTTGGATCCCAGGTAATGGCAAACTCATCAAAATTTGGGATGATGGGATTATGGGTCAACCCCTTTCTATTCATAATCAAGAGCTTTCAAGGTTGCATGAATGGATGATCGATCAAGGCATTATGATTCTCCTCGACCTGTCAAGATGGGATGCTGAGGATCATTGGATTGGTTGGGGTCTGCTCCTTCTTCCCTCCTAGCTAACCCTTTTGTTTCATTCCCTTCTTAGTGGCTGTGCCCCAGTGGACAAAATAGTTGTCAATAGCAGGGGTTGGGGTCCTTTTGGTTGTTTATACAAGGTTAAGAAAGGATACATTAACTAGCTTTCAAATCTTCCTTTACCACCTCAGTCCAAGATTTGGAATTATATTTGGCATGGTGATGGAATTCAGAAACTTAACATATTCTTCTGGATAATTATTCAGGGTTGTTAGATTTCAAACATTCATAGCATAATAATTCAATTGCATAAACAAGATCACTAGAAGAAAGACAAAGCACAAAACAATAACAACAGAGTTTATCTTAGGAAACCCAAATGGGAGAAAACCCAGCAACCTTCGTATAGAGATGATAATTCCGAGATCAGAGTACAATCATAAACAAGAAAAGATGGAAATGTCTTCCAAAAGTAGAAACCCCAAAATAGTCTTCTTCTCCAACAGATGCGAACTTCTCTCTCTCTCCAAGTGATGCGAACTTGAGTGAGTGAGTGAGTGAGATAATGAGGTGACTTTACCTCTTATTTATACAAGTGTCAAACTGACCTTTTACCCTAACTGGGCCAACTTCACTTGGGGAGCAATTAATAATTTATTTTTAATCTTTTCTTTTGCTTGCTTTTCATCCCAAGGTTTACATTGATTCTTTCAGGGTTTACATAAATAATTTCATCAAATTCATCTCCCTTAGGAGGTACAATCAAGTACAATAAAATACAATAAATAATATCTTCCGAAGTTGCACAAAATCCAACAAGAGTAGGCTACCACGACTGAGAACCTTCAAAAAATTGGAATGATATGTTTACTAACTGGCATAAAAATTGGCTGTTCCAAAAGCTTGGAATGAAATGTTTATTACCTGGCATAAAAACTACAAGGGTACATTCCTCAACAAACCTGTTCTCAAAAGTGTCTGGATGGCAATGCCAAAATATTTCTGCTGGAAAAATTGGATTGCCAGAAACAAATCAATCGTTCAATACGAAAAAATGTTCCCCAGAGCCACTTTTCCGAAAGCCTAGGGCCTTCTTATTGAAACAGTTGGTTTGAATGGGGTCAAAGGTCATAACTTTCAAGTGCTAGAATAGGAGGAAAAGAGTTGGCTGTGCGATTTATTTCAAAGGGATACCCCACCTAGAAATCTTGTGAAAAAGCCTGGTCCATGAGAAAATTAGCAATTTTGTCTGGATGAGGAAGAGTTCAGCCGTTGGTGACTAGCTTAGAGGAAGTTTGTTTTCTTTTTTGATGGTGCCTCGAAGGGCAATCCTGGGGTGGCAGGTGTGCATGTGTGTGTGGGGGGAGGTATTATCTTTGACCCTGGGGGCGTTATCTTTGACACCGTAAGAAATCTGGAAGATAGAGTTTTGAATGGGGATTGGGCAAAGCCACCAATAATCAGGTTGAAGCACTTGCTCTCTTTCAAGGCCTTAGAATTCTGGACTCGAGGAGAATTATAAGCTTAGTTGTCATAGGAGATTCATCAACTGTCATAAGGTATATGAGAAGGCCTTTGACTATGCTGGATGGCTAACTTGCTAGAGTCATTCAAAGGATTAAAAAAGAATCTAGTTACTTTGAGAACTTGGAGTTCTATCATATTTTAAGAACTCAGGATAGGCAGGTGGATCATCTAGCAGATGAAGCTTCTAAGCATGCTATGTGGGAGTACAAACTCCAGGCATTTGGTAGGTAGCATAGTAGCATAATTCGGCCGTATTGGTATTTCGTGTACGGAAATTTGGAATAAATTCGAATTCGTCGAATATTCGGTGTAGGTGTAATACGGATACAGATTATTAGTGGAGAATTAAATTTTGAAAACCAATTTAAAGAAACAAATAAAAAAATTAATTATTTAAACACTATAAAACAAAAATACCATTCAATTTCATGCTTACTTATTAAAATAACTATAAATAAGTAGTTGCCGTCTCTCACACTTCCATATCCGAGGTTGTTTAGATTTTATGTTTTTTGTATTTTAAATATATGTTAAATTTTATTATATAAATGTCTATGTACATTTATGATATATTTGTGAATATTTGATTAAAAATATTATATATAAGCAACTACTTCTGTATTTTATTCGTACTAGATATTTTTATTAAGTATTTTTTCCATATCCAATCGTATTCGTACTCGAATTATGCTACTATGATAGGTAGCAAATATACCCAAAGATCACATTACAAACTTCATAAATTCAACAGTGCCCTTGCACACCTTTAAAGTTAAGGCAAGCAGGCATAATCAAGTGGAGATGGATATCATCTGGGAGCACATGTGGATTATGAATCATATTGAGAGAGGTAGTTCGCCTGGGCTGCTTGCAGCTTGGTTTGACAGACCGGATTGTGGTTTGGAAACTTCAGCCTTTGCCAGTCTGGATTGGTTTGGAAAATTCAGTCGGGTTTGACAGTTAGGCTCTTGGATTGACAGTCTTGGTTTATGGAAACCTGTGGTTTGGAAAATTCAGTTTGGACTGTGGCTTGGAACCTGCATTTGTGTTGCTTGGTTGTCGTTGCTCTCTGGTGTCCTGGTGAAGCTTGGAATTGCCGTTCATGTGTGGACCGTGTTGCGGATAGTCATGGGAGTGGTCGAAAAAAGTGATTGGAGTAGTCTTCTTTGTCAAAAGGAGGTAAGTACTGGAGGTGATCGGCTTGGTAGCTAGTAATAGAACTTCTATTCTTTCGGCATCTTGCCAAATTCATTCCCATGAGGAGAATTGTAGCACAGGTCATGCTGCCATAATGGATGCTTTGGCTCAGCAAAAACAAAGAATTGATGCATTTGAAGCATTATCTAGCTTTAAGACAGGTGGTCTCAAGTATGCCCAGAATACCCATTCAGCTGCCTCAAATTTTAGGTTGTTTAATGGTTTCTTGCCTCTGGAAAACAAAGAAGAGGATTCTGTCCATCAAGCCCTAATGGATGTGGAAATGAATGGGGTCACACAGGACTCCTAGAATTCTTTAGCAGGAAATGAAGAAGCAAATAGCATGCATGTTTTCCAGTAATCTACGTTACTATGTATTGTAAAACCTATCTAGTATTAGGCTTTTTTATAAGGTATATACAAGGATAAGCAGTCAATCCTCTGCGAAGGATTTTTTTTTGTTGTTTTTCGGAAAGACATGCGGCAAGTTTTGGAATGCCATTTGAAGAACAGACTGGGCAATTTTTTTGCATTTTTATGCTGACCAGTGAGAGTGCAGCACCTTTTCAATGCAACATATAACTGTTTCTGTAAAAAAAAAAATGCTCCAGGTAGTATTTCTTCTTTATCTGTGAACTATTCTGCAAGTTGCTTGTCTAACGTTTTTGTTGGTTTTAAGTCACTGATGTTTTAATGGCTTTTCTGAATGACAACTACTGTTTCATCTCACCCACTGTTTCATCTCACCCAGATCACTACCAAACACAATTAATTTTTAGCAATTGTGTTCTAATAAATTTGAAGTTGGAATGTGGTCTTCAAAAGGTGTAACTGAGGGGAAGTCTTTGTTCAAGAAATTCCTGGGAGAGAATACCAAAACAACTGACCGAAAAATTAATTAGTTTTGTTCCTCTGATAAATGCTCTACATATGATGTTGGAAAACCCTCAAAGATGTGCAAACTATGTGTCGTGAGTTTGGAAATGAATTTATAGTTGAATGTATAGCTATGACCGTCTTGTAAGGTGCACAAATACAAGGAAATCCTACTAATAAGTGTATTTTCATTAAACCTCACGTTGTATCTTCTGAAGAAGATAAATATTTTATGGGAGGTGTCTGGTAGGTTGTTTCTAAATTGCATGTAATGCCTGATATTAGACTGTTCCTATGAACATTAAGCATTGAGAAAGGCTTGTAAAAGACTTATTACTATTGCATCATATATTTTAATAATTGATTATTTTTTCGTCACTGTGAATTTTTTTTATTCTTCGTTTTATTTTAATATTATTGACATGGACTTTTGAGAATCACAAATGCTTGGTTGCTATTTACTTGGTCAGCATTTACATGCTTGTTAATTTAATGGCTTGTATATTGTTGTTGTGATTACAAATATAGTTATCGTATTCGTAAGAAGTCGGAAGATCAACTAAGAAAAAGTTATTAGTGTTGGGTGTAGAGGAATTGTTGTAGAGGGATAATCGACACTTCTATATTATTTGCCCCTATATCCACTTCTAATGGATTCTTCAATACTGCAATATAGTCAACCTTTAATGCTTCATATTCACAAGAATTAATACTTATTAATTTTGCTATATACAAACAAAAATATTAATATGTAAATAATAACGAGATTTTTGTATTGAATTACTTTGTTTGCAGATAGAAGATTATTAGATAAATGGTTGATAATATTTGATATCAATGGATTCTTGTTACATGCACTTCCTAAAGGTTCATTGCTAAACAAGGAATTGCCAAGGAAACCAGATATCATTACAAGAACAAAGATATACTATATGTGGCCCGATTTTATCGAGTTTCTTGAAAAGTTCCTTAGCATTTTCGAAGTTGGTTTGTGGACATCAGTGCAACGAAATAAGGTGAATGAATTTTGGTTAGATATATTCGTTGAAAATGGATTTGAACGCCAGATATTTAAATTCATACTAACACAAGATGATTGTGACATACTATCAAGAAAGGGTTATGTTGACGTTGGAAACCTGCATATATATTTGAAATCCCCAGATAAAGTTTGGAAAAAGTTTTTGGGTCCTTGTGATGCTACAAACACAATTATTGTAGATGATACAAAGGAAAAACATATCTTCAACGATGATGAAACACTATCATTGTTAAAGGCTATACTTGTGATGATGAAAATGACGTTTTTTATAGATCAATTGTGGCCTTGCTTACTATAGCTTAATGGTGTTAGTGATGCGAGGCTTGTTGTAAAAAGTATGGAACTAGTTCATTAAAGATTATGGATTTTTAATTATTTTTTATAATAGATTTATATGTTTTAAAAATTAATGAATTATGGTTGGGAATGTCTTCATATTTTCCTATGTTCTGTTTTGTTTGAAATGGTATTTATAATTAAGTATGAAATATTGAATATAACAAGTTCAAATTTATAAGTGCAAAATTCTAATAGAAAAGTCTAAAAACTCGATTCAAAAAGGTACAAAAATAATTTGAGAAAGTCCAAAAATAACATTTCTAAAGTGCAAAAATTGATTTAAAAAGTGCATAATTGTGTTCAAAAAGTGCAAAAACAAGTTCCAAACATACCAATATTGGATATTGTACATACCCAAATTTGGCACTCTTGGGGCTTTAGAAACCCTAATTTTGCAATTTAGAAACCATGATTTTGGGTTTTAGAAAGGTTAAGTTTTTGGCTTCTCTTCAAAGAGGCTTGGACTGGAATAAATCTAGATTTAATGAAATGGGTGTTACATGTGTATTTAAATGTAAAATTTGAATTGCACAAATGTTATGTTTTCCTTGAACAGGTTCTTCTGGGATATTGCAATGGGCGATGTTGATAAATGGATTCCATATAATTGTGTTGCAATCCCTGGAACAAGGGGTTTGCACTCCATTAGGAGTGAGAAAATGACAAATATACACTCAATTGAGAAATGAAAGTACTCTTTTTTGTGTGTTACATGTATTCATAATGTGGAATCCATCAATAAGTATCAAAACCAAACTAACAAAATTGTCAAACCATGGATACACGAAGAACTGACACCATTGCCCCATTTGCAAATTTGACTAATGCATAGTTTGGCAATGAAGTAGTTGTGATTGACAAGGATTATGATTTTGTTTCTGATATGGTTAGATAAGGTGATGTATTTGTTGTAATTGCATTGGAAGATAATCCAGAAAAGGTGCATTATTATTTATTGAGATGCACTAGGTTGAAAAGCACGTTGATGCAAGATTTTAAAAATTTGTCAAATTATACATATGCGGTGGGTTCAGTGGTTGTAATGGGACATTTATTTGGAGATGTAAAGAAATTTAACTACCATATTCTTTTTCAAGACTATTAGTCAGATATTATATGGCCCAATATAGTCATTTAGTCATAGCATCTCAATTACATTTGAAACAAGTGAAGAGTAGGAAAAATTCCACGCATCGACGATGGAAATTGTCGATAAAAGATCATAATGCCATGCTTGAAAATGTGTCATTAGCACATTTCATATGAATGGAACAAATTGATTAACGAACTTTTCTTTGATTCTAGGGTTAGAACATAGAATTGTTATATTGGAATATGTAATGATTATTTGTGGTATTGTTGGTGAACTCTGGAATATGATCCTTATGTGAGGATGTCATTTATTGCAAGATTGGATATTTTTGAAGAATAAGAATATTAAATACCTTCCCATGGATGTTTCCCCATTAGGGATTTTACCACATAAATCTGGTGTGTCATTTCTTTTCTCTTGTGTCTAGCTTTCTTACTTGGATTATTTGATTGCTTGTATGGATAGAAGGATAGACTAGTGGATCCATTTTATTGATCTACACATGTCAGTAAATGTATTGTTGTATGTTTACTGCATTTTGGACTTTATAGTTTAAGACTAGATTGGACTAAATATAGTTTACGGAGTTTATGGGTTAACTTTCTTTGAATTGATTAGAATGGTTTGATCATTTTCTAAGAGCAATTCTTGGTGTCAATTGGGTGTTAAGTTCTTATGTTGATTTATAAATAGCCATCCTTCACCCAAGGATTATCCTCTATTTGTCTCTTTCAATGACAAAAACTTGGTTCATCTAGAGGCAAAGTATATTTCACTTCCAAAAATGTGTTTATAACTATAGTACTACCCAACTCTCATTCATTATTTTCATTTTGAGCATGATAACCAAATTTTTCGTTATTTAGAATCTAGTGGTTTCCATTGCTACTTCCAATGTGCTATTCTAGATCACACCCATCTTAAACCACATATTTTATGTACTTATTGTTGCTAAAGTTGATTTTCTTAACTTGTTTAACGATTATCAACATCATTGAAATTGATTTTGGAAAAGGGATCAACTGATCAATACAATGACATAGATAATCATGTTTCAACTCAACTCAAGTTCTATACTATAATAATTATAGGGTCATTTATAGTCCATGTAGGAGCCATGTGTCTACTAGTCAATGGACATGGTTGTCCACTGTAGTTGTGTAAAATATGTTAAGGTTGGATTCACATGTCAAGTTTTCAATGACTTTATTTGTTGACATTTTTCTCTATTGGACATCGTGTTGTTGATGACCCCTTTTTTAATCACTCCTTTATCGAAAAATCTCAAGTTAGTTATTTAGCTTGTCATTCATCTTCCTTGTTAGTCATCCACCATGATGGTCTTTATTACCAAAGATCTCCTTCTTGGTCATCGTCTTGTTGGTGGGAACCTTGTTGGTCATCTTCTTGTGATCGTCCCCTTGTCAATGCATACATTTTCAACCCTCCTCTTATTGGGTGACACCTTGACAATGATGAATTGAAGAACAAAGAAGAGCATTTTCCTTTCCATCCATTCAATATATTATCATTTATCCATTTTGAACAAAACCTCCCTAATTGGTAGAATTTTGGTCCCCAAAAGCTTATTGACAGAATATGAAGGTTCAACAATTCTATGATTATCTTTGTAATACTATTTTTCGGTATTCGATAAGCTTCCTTTGAGTCTAATAACAAGATTCAAATAGGAATACTTATTTATTTATCAATTATATAATTATTTATTCTATATAGATTTTAATTCTTAGTCCTTCTTATGTTGGATATTTTGTATATAAACTATTGTTCATTACATTGATATTAATGTCATTTTTTAAGCATTTTCATTGATTTCAATATTTGGCCACTCATTTACCAAAGTTTCTCACCCTAGTTCTTGAGCACAACATGATTTTGGCCATTTAAAGTTTAGAAATTTCCAAAGAAATCTTAATCTATTGCAAATTGTAATTTCACTATTGAAATTATAGATATTTGAGTAGTTAATTGCTATATTGAGATCCACAATAATGTCCATAAGTGAAAACCACTATTGGCGGAGATGTTGCAACCAAAGTATTTAACAATTTGCAAATAAGTGCATACATGGTCTACAATAGGGCTCATAAATAGTTTTGCTAGGGAGAAATTATAGTCATGGTCTCACAATAAGAGTAGCCACCTTTTTTTTTTATATGTAAGAAAGACAAAACCATGAAACAATTACAAATCGCAATTTTGGTGCCAACCAACTTTGAAATCTGCCACATGATGGACACAATGGCTCACTGAGAGGGGGGGTGAATCAGTGAGTCAACATTTATGTTTAATTTCAACTTCTTCTAACCCTATTCAAAGATCATTGACAATTTCACTTCAACTTTAATTAGAGTTCATCATTCATAAAGAACTATAAACAAATCATCTTAACAATCATCACATACACATCACAAGAGACATACGATAAGCTTTGTAATCTTTTTATATTTTGATTGGAGACTTCAATCTCCAAGATGGGCTACAACCCAAGGTGGCACCAACCACAAGATAATTCTGTCAGCTGCAATGTTGATGTATATGTAACTTCGGAATGTATTTCACATATATGTATATTGTATTCCTATAGAGATGTTATTATTCCTCTATACGGAAGTGTCGTCATTTATATTGTAAGTGTCGTAACTTATACTTGATGGGTTATTAGACCACCTTGTTGGGGTCGGCCCTGTATAAGTCATGTGGGTCAAAGGGTTATTAGACCACCCTATTGGGGGTCGGCCATGTGGGTCAAAGGGTTATTATACCACCCTAGTGGGGGTCGGCCCAGTCAGCATTATGTTAAGTGGTTAAGTTGAGGCTGACCTAGTTGAGTAAAGGTCAAGTCAAGTTAGTGTATAAATAGAGAGTGTGTCTCTCTCATTTTACACATTTTATTCTCTCACTCACACTGTGGAGAGTGGCGCAGCTGTGGAGGAGGAGGCTTTGCTGCTAGGAGAAGACTATCTCTTGTATTCTGGTTGTATCATTGCTCTATCTATCTCTGAGGAAGTTATTGGGGTTTTTCACCTTTATGGTTTTCCCCAAGTAAACTCCGTGTCTCTTGTGTGCTTGCATTATTGTGTCCATGATTGATATGTTGTACATGTTGTTCTCTCAGTTAAGATCCTAGATCAAATTGAAGTAAATTCTGAAAATTTAACATGCAACTGACTGGGATGCACCAACATACCAACAATACACATTTACAATAGATGTATCAAACTTTCCTTAAGTCTGTGATAGAAACCCTATACATGATCAAAATACCATAATCAAATGACCAAACAAGGATCCCTTCTTTGCTGCCCAGATCTCTGAAGCTCAAACTCTCTCAGATATGTGCCTTCCTTTTGCTGGTTGCTCTTCTTCACTGTCCCCTCAATGCTGCACTTCTCCCTTCCTCAACTCAGCTTCAGACATACATCAGAATGCATATCTTAGAGGTTGTCTCACTTCCATCTGTGGCTGCCTCTTCTTCAACAAATCAGGGATTAACATAGTTTATCTTCATGTTGCAGCTGCCAAAAATCAGATAGGTATAGATTAATTCATTGTTGCTCCTGCTGCTCTGCTGTTGTCACAATACCCCCGAAAATTAGATATACTTCACTCACCCGAAATCTTCACCTAACTCACACACTAAAAACAAGAATTTGTTCTTTACTTATACCTTTCTTCATCATCAATTCTGGAGGCCGACATGTCATTGGTTGAACATTTTATTTTATCTTTTAAATTATGTTTATCACATCATCACGGGGGTGTTATTTTTTCCATATCATCATAGGGGTACTTTATCCCCTTTTTTGTGCCATGCCATTTATTTTTGGAATTCTTCCTTATGCCCCCAACTCCCTTTTAAAATGCCCACAAGGGCTTGCATTTATGCCTGCACAGCCTCTCTGAAATGCCCACAATGGGCTCAAGAAATGCCCATAATGGGCCTCATGAAAGATGCCTGCAGGGGGCTCTTCAACATGCCCGCAGGGGCCTCTAAAAAATGCATGCAGGGGCTAATTAGGATTCCCGCAAGGGCATGTAGAGGATGCTCGCATGGGCTCCTTTCTAATGTCAACACTTGTCTCCAGATGTTCCCGCACATGACCTCTAAAATGCCCGCATAAGCCTTTTGATTATGATCGCAGGGCCTTTAATTATATGCCCACAATATTCCATCAAAATGCCCGCATACGTTCAACAAATGCCCGCATAGTGGTGTATAGATATGCCTGCATCTCCTTCATAAAATGCCCACGGGGCATCTTTTAGACATGCCCACAAGGGGCTCATAACATGCCCACATGAGGGTCATTTAAATGCCTGCATAAGCCTTCAACAGAATGCCCGCAGGGGCATGATATGATGCTCGCAAGAGGGTCTTGTCATCAACCTTATGCTTGCCTATCATGTCTTTGACCTTGTTGCTGTCTTTCCATGTCAACTTCATTCTTTACAACATCATGATATCTTTGTCTTCCATTCACTGTCTTTGTCCGGCTTTCCTTTGTCCTCCATGACATGTCATGCTCCTTTGACCTTGCTATGTTAAGTCTCTTGCCATGTCATGCTTGAATGTCATTTTGTCAAGTCAACAATGCTTGAGCCTTGTCATTAAGCCATGTCACCAAGTCATCATCCTTTGTCCTATGCCTTGTCCATTCTTTTTCCTTTGTCATATCATCATTTTCGTTGTGCTTGCTTGCTTGTCACAATGTGTATTCTCCTATCATTATCATTTGTCCAGTTTGACCTTTTTCATGTCTTCAACACTTCCATGTCTTTGTCATTAATGTGTTGTCATCAATGACAATCATATTCATCAATCTCCCCCTTTGTCATTGATGGAAACTTCAATTTCTCTCCCCCTTTGACATTAATGACAAAGGGCCCATTAGCCATCAAAAGCTTCACAATGCCCCCCAAAAAATTGTATCCTTGAATCATACCATGTCAACTTTTCATTTGTTGATCTCTCCTTTTGTCTGAGCTTGCCATTTTCAAAATTTTCATATACATACTCTCCCTTTCATGTTGAGATTGATTTTCCTTATATGGCCTTCCTGCTTCCTTATTAAGTATGCTGCTGCGGTTTTTTGAACTAGCTCCCCCTATCAAGTGTATTGCCGTAGCCTTTTTCAACAAATTCTCTCTCCGGGTTCTTCCACAGAATTTAATACTCAGGTGTTCCGGGCCTGTCTTTTTGGAATTCCAAAAATCAGAGTTCAAGTTTCATTCACAAATTATCCCCATGTTTTCATATGCTGCCACTGCCTTTCATATGTATACTTCTTTGTCCAAAATGATTCAAATCTGTCATTTGGTACACTATAGGTTTGCTCAATCAAACTACTCTTTCAACTTATCTCATAGATGGTCCTTTATCAACATCATTATGCAGTTTCAACACCTTGGCTACCCAGATCCTTCCTTGATCTCAAAGGTGTTATAAATTTGCATGACTTCCTGATATTTCCCTTCATTCGAATGCCTCCACTGAAATACTCCTTATGTATGGTGATCATGAAAAATGACATTTTCCACTCGCCGAAACTTGACTACCTTCTATTAGATTTTGAATATCTTTTCTTGAATAAACTTCTACTGCTATCTAGAGCAAAATTTCCTTATTTTATCAATTTGAAATAATTCACCCAAATTTCACTTGAATTCTTCAAGTATGTTGTGGCTTCCACATGTCTTCTTTAGTTCAATGGATGGTGTAATAACCTTGTGAATGCCTTCTATCGGAACCTTCTGTTGGAGTAGCCCGAGATGCTTCTTTGTAAGCCCTTGCCCAGAATTGGCTTCTTCAAGAAGAGATCATAAGCTTGAATACATTGACCACTATGCCTTTTATATGAGGGTCTTGTAACTTTGGTCTTGTGAATAATCTTATGTTCCTTCCAACCTGCTATCCTCAAACTGTTGTTGCCTTTGTGCCACCGAATACAGGACCCCTGTAGCTATCTTCTTGCTTCATGAGATTTGTACTTCTGAAATGTCTTTGGATTCCATTTTCCCTTTATCATTGTCACAAATAAATCATATTGTCATCATCAAACTCCTTTTTAAGTCAGGCTGAAAAATATCCTCCTTTAATTGTACTCCTTTAAACATACCCCAAGTATAAACTTTGTCTTCACTTAGGATCATTTAGCCAATCTTGCTATCAGATTCTAATCTCTGTTCACAACAACTTCCAGCTTGTATGAGTTCATCCAAAAAAATGTTGGACATATTATGGCTTTTGAGAACTCTTGCTCCCCCTAACAGTGCTCATCTTCTCTGAGTCACATAAGACCAAATTGTGTCACCTCACATTCTTCAGACTTCATCCCTGCCTTGCATTAGCTTTCCTTCTGCAAACCCGATCCTAGGACCTGTCTCGATGCTTGGATTATCCATCACGTGGTTCTTGAGTCCATCCTCCAAAAATGAACTCAAGGTGTACTGAAGTCTTTTAAAAGACCTCAAATATGGCTTGCCATATGGCAGCCATCTTCTTTGCACAAATCAACTTCATTCTTGGACACTGTGCCATCTAGTTTTTGGATCTTTTCTTCTTGCATCTTAGCACCATTCTCAACCAGGATTAGCTAACATGTCTCCTTACCTTTCTCTTCTCTAGAAAAATTATTTTTAGTAGCTTGAACCTGTTCTTTCCTTCTCCATGCTTTGTTGATCCTTTGCCTACAATCTCTTGCTACATGACCATAATGATGACAATTGTAGCATTGAATATAAGCACTTATACCTCTAGTTCTCGACTAAGTGGATCTGACCCAAGTTCTACAATCCACAGCCCTATGTCCAAACTTATTGCAAGAAAAACAATAGCCATAAAATGCCTTTTCATACCTAGGAACAAATAGTCTTCTTTGTGGCATGGTCCTTCTTGGCTGATCATGATGGCTAGATCTTCCTTGTTCTGGAGAACTTTCCTTGTTTTGTTGAGTTTGAGCATCTTCTATCTTACTTTCTTCACCATGCTTAGGACTCTTCAGAATATCTACATAACTCCTAGGCTTCTTTTCAGTCTTCTTCTCTGGGAACTTGAAGTCTTCAATAATCTCTTCTTTATCATAGCCTAACCCAGTCTTCACATGTGGTGATCTCTGGTAGTTGAGGATGTCATCTAGGGTTAACGCACTCATTTTAACTTCAAATTTGTAGCAACTATCTTTTTCATTTCCTCTTTTAGAGAAATGATCTCGAGCTCTTTTGCTTGACTTATTTTATTATGTTCCAGTAGCTGAGCTTCTATGGTTTTCCTGACCTCTTCCAATTGACCTTTGAGCATAGTAACTGCTAGGGACTGCTTTATGTTTGTTGCAGCTATTTTTTTTAATTCACCTTTTAAGAAATCAATCTCAGCTTCTCTTGCTTGGAAGATCTCATCCTTCTCTTTTAGCTGACTAGTTACAATCTCCTTCATTCTTGTAGTTTCTTCAACTCGATGTTTCAGATCAGCAATAGTCTTTGTGGCCTTTTCATTCTCTTCATGTTTCTCTTGCTCAAATTTTTCTAATATTTTTTGCTGCAGCACATTCTTTTCTTCGGATCTCTTTAATTCATCCAGAGCATGCAGAACCTTTCTTTCAATTTTTATTAGTACATCCTTTGGTACTTCAACACTTGAATTATTTTCTTTTTCTTCATAACTTAGCAGTTTCTCCCTGAGCTGCTCAGTTTCTTTCCTAGACTTGTCTAATTCTTCTAGAGCACAGGTGAGTTATGCTTCCCAGTCAATCTCCCCTTTTACTCCATTAAATTCTTCATCTTCCGAGTAGGGAGTTTGTTGATCTTCTTTTGTATTGTTTGAACTTGCCTCCTCTTGATTGACATTCATCTTTGAGCAAGTATCTCGCAGCTTGTTCCAAAGCTTCTTGGATGAAATGTACTTTCCAACATTGAGTCCTTCCTTCTTAGATTGAGGTAAGCCCCTTATAATCAAGCCTAGTGCCTTTGCATTGCTTTCATGTAGCTTCTTAGATTATGCTCCCTTTGGTCTACCTTTTGGAGGAGTGTAACCATCTACAACTGATTTCCAGATATCATATTGTTGTGCCTGTAAATAAACCCTCATTCTGATGCTCCAAGACTCATAGTTTGATCCATTAAACAATGGAACACCATCTTCTGAATAAGCATCTTGAATATCCATGATCTGCCTTCCACTTGTGTCCACGGATCTCCTTCAAGCTTGTTGGGCTTGTGATGAAGGCCTTTCTCTAGTACCAACTGATGGACACAATGGCTCACTGAGAGGGGGGGGTGAATCAATGAGTCAGCACTTATGTTTAATTTCAACTTCTTCTAACCCTATTCAAATATCATCACAAATTTCACTTCAACTTTAATTAGAGTTCATCATTCATAAAGAATTATAAACAAATCATCTTAACAATCATCACAGACACATCACAAGAGACACAAGATAAGCTTTGTAATATTTTTATATTATGATTGGAGACTTCAATCTCCAAGATGGGATACAACCCAAGGTGGCACCAACCACAAGATAATTCTGTCAGCTGCAACTGACTGGGATGCACCAACATCCCAACAATATACATTTACAATAGATATATCAGACTTTCCTTAAGTATGTGATAGCAACCCTATACATTATCAAAATACCATAATCAAATGACCAAACAAGGATCCCTTGTTTGTTGCCTAGATCTCTAAAGCTCAAACTCTCTCAGATATGTGCCTTCCTTTTGTTGGTTGCTCTTCTTCACTGTCCCCTCAATGCTGCACTTCTCCCTTCCTCAACTCAGCTTCAGACATACATCAAAATGCATATCTTAGAGGTTGTCTCACTTCCATTTATGGTTGCCTCTTCTTCAACAAATTAAAGATTAACATAGTTTATCTTCATCTTACAGCTGCCAAAAATCAGAGAGGTATATATTAATTAATTCATTGCTGCTCTGCTGCTGTCACAATACCCCCGAAAATCAGAGCTACTTCACTCACCCGAAATCTTCACCTAACTCACACACTAAAAACAAGAATTTGTTCTTTAATTATACCTTTCTTCATCATCAATTCTGGAGGCTGACATGTCATTGGTTGAACATTTTATTTTATCTTTTAAATTATATTTATCACATCATCACGGGGTTACTATTTTTTCCATATCATCATAGGGGTACTTTATCCCATTTTTTGTGCCATGTCATTTCTTTTTGGCATTCTTCCTTATGCCCCCAGCTCCCTTTTAAAATGCTCGCAAGGGATTGTATTTATGCCCACACAACCTATCTGAAATGCCCGCAATGGGCCTCATGAAAGATGCCCACAGGGGTTTCTTCAACATGCCCACAGGGACCTCTGAAAAATGCTCGCAGGGGCTAATTAGGATGCCTGCAAGGGCTGCTTCAAATGACGGCAAGGGCATGTAGAGGATGCCCACATGGGCTCCTTTCTAATGTCAACACTTGTCTCCAGATATGCCCGCACATGACCTATGAAATGCCCACATAAGCCTTTTGATTATGCCCATAGGTCCTTTAATTATATGCCCATAATATTCCATCAAAATGCCCGCATACTTTCAGCAAATGCCCGCATAGTGGTGTATAGATATGCCCGCAGGCTGTCTTTTAGACATGCCCGCAAGGGGCTCATAACATGCCTGCATGAGGGTTATTTAAATGCCCGCATGAGCCTCAATAGAATTCCCGCAGGAATTCAACAAAATGCCTGCAGGGGCATGATAAGATGCCCACAAGAGGGTCTTGTCATCAACCTTATGCTTTCCTGCATGTCTTTGACCTTGTTGCTGGCTTGCCATGTCAACTTCATTCTTTACAACATCATGATATCTTTATCCTCTATTCACTGTCTTTGTCCAGCTTGCCTTTGCCCTCCATGACATGTCATGCTCCTTTAACCTTGCTATGTTAAGTCTCTTGACATGTCATGCTTGAATTTCATTTTGTCAAGTCATCAATGCTTGAACCTTGTCATTAAGCCATGTCACCAAGTCATCATCCTTTAACCTATGCTTTGTCCATTCTTTGTCCTTTGTCATATCATCATCTTCGTTTTGCTTGTTTGCTTGTCACAATGTGTATTCTCCATGTCATTATCATTTGTCTATTTTGACCTTTTTCATGTCTTCAACACTTCCATGTCTTTGTCATTAATGTGTTGTCATCAATGACAATCATATTCATCACCACATTGAAATTATGTGAGGGTTGATAACACAATTTTTACAAGCCATTAATGTTCAAAAATCTATAGAACAACCACCATAGGGTCCAACAACAACAGTTTTGATCCAAATAATTACAGGACTATTATTACCAGGCACACTCTTGCCAACCTCTATGTTGGTGTCCTCAGCATGCGGCATTCAAAGAACTTGGAAAACAATCAACTCAAAGATAGAGATGAAGCAAGTTTAACCACAAAGCTTTAATTGCAACTTAGAAATATAAAGAAGAAGCATAGTGTAGATCAAGGAGAGCTGCAAAACCAAATGAAACAAAAGCTTATGATAACTTTAAGCACCATATGAAATGTAGCTAGACCATTTCACTGTGACGTCATTACAAAGAACACCCAAATTTATAAATAAATTAGCCTTTGATTTGTGACTTCACCGAGATAGATCATCATAATCAATCTTCAAAGATAAACTTTACAATAGTAGCAAGAAATGGTGGGACAATTTTTGGAACTCATTGTGTAATTGACCACAAGCGACATTTGCATATAACCCCCGTGTCTGGTGGATGCCAATGGTTACTTTATGCCCCTCCAACGCTTTAGCGAATGTCATTACCTACATACATCACAACAAGGCCAAATTTAGTATAATGCCAAGCAATTAATTGTTTTCATTTAAACAACAAACTTTACACATAAGACATGATATACAATTGAGATGGTATAAAATGAAATTGGAATCATATTCAGCTACTCCTTGTAATGGGTATGTGACAATATCTCACACAACAACTAGCAACCTTTTTAACACAACCTTCACATGCCTCTTTCTTCTTTTGCAATGGATGCTCTACATGAACAAATTTGTTCAATTATTCTATCAAATTTTCTTTCTAATGGAAACATCCACATATAATAATATTACATGATGATACAAGAAATTTCCGTAGTTATATTCATCCCACTCCACACACAACACATTCACACTTCTCACTAATTTTATATGATTAAAACATTTAAAGGTCTGGTAATTGGTTCGAATACCTCTAGTTCCTTGGTCAAAACCCATGGTGCTATTCCATTGGAAAAAATCAACTCATCCAATAGCTCGCCTAATGTTCACTTATGTCCTTAAGGTGTTCCCAAATCTACATAAGTTACCTCTTAAGTCTTTGCCAAGGGTTACAATTGTATTCTCTTATACAACATTACTCTATAAAATTTGCATTGAATTGTGACCTAGGCTCTCTTGCCTCCATTTCTCACTCACTTAGATTTACTATCTCCACAACCTTTCCAACCACCTATAGAATTCCTCAATAGGTATTTATTCCTATTTATTTGGTTTTTTTATTGTTGGATCAGTTGGTATCTCTAGGGTGCCTTCAAAAAGGTTTTGAATTTCCTAAAGTGAGGATGAGGCCTATCTATTTGGAAAATCCATATTTTTTATAATTGAAAGGAAAAATTGTAAATAATGACCTACACCACTATATTATAGTAGGATAAAAAATGTAGGTGCATGAAGTTCAGTTGAGAAATGGGGAAAAGAGAATGGAGGTGGTCGATGAATTGTTGCCACTTTATGTTTAATTTCTTCTCAATATGTTTCATGAGCATGAAGTGCACACTTAATCTAGGGATGTGCATGTTCAATGTATAACTTTCGGTCCTCTGTGACAAATAAGAATTTGAAGCCAAAACCAAATTCTGAAAAAACAAAAGTTTTTCACATCACAGAGGGTAACGTAGATTACAATCATCCACAAAGAATGGATGAATAGAAATCTGAGCAAGAAGTATCACTTTTTGTCTTCTTCCTAATAACCTCCTTTTCAAAGTACTTAGATGTGAATTTGCTTGCCTCAACACTTAGGAGTTGTATCATCTAGTAGAGTTGCTTGTTTGATGATGCAGAAAAGGATTTTACAGGTGTTACCAAAGATGTTATAAATATAATGCCTTGAATTTCAAGTTTGTTTCTCACAAAAAGAATATTGAATAATTGACTATATCAACATCGATTTACACACTATTCTATAATAAATGTATTCCCACGTTCCTATTTATTCATAAGGTTTATCTGGATACTACAAGCTCTATACAGATATAGAAATAGGGTATTGATTGTATTACTTGCAAGTAAAACAAGTTTAAAATATTTTATATAGTGAATGCAATGCATCCTTTCTTCCTGCAATTGATGCAAACTTGCAACTTTAAGCATCTCTCAATGTTTGTTTAGGAACAAATTGAAACATGTGGTTTTTGCTCTTTCTCGTATTTATTTTTGTAATTTGCAGAAAATGGAATTAGAACAAAAAAAACAAATGAATTAATGTTCTTTTTCTATTCTTTATTAGATCAGTTTTCCTTCCTTGAAATGTTTAGCAAAATGCTATTAATGTCCTTTCTCATCCATATGGAGTAACATTGTACGCACTTTAAATCACAACCATCTAAACATCAATGTATGAAATACGTAAAAAAGATATAAATATTAAGAAAATGAGGGCACGGTCACCTCACTTTGCATTTACACCCAAAAGAACATGTGCTTCCACGGTTTCATGAAACTTACATTTGCCATTAGCATGTTGTAAAAATTAATGTAAAATATGTCAAGCTCATTTACCAAGGGTTGTGTACATAAAAGATAATAGTGTCATGATCATTAATTGATATGAATAATCACACTATTTTTTAATCAATCTTTACTAGATGTAGGAGACATGGAACAATAGAATGGATTGAATGTGATTCCATCTACCACGGTCCTCAATATATCTATGCGCCACCTCATAATTGAGTATTCATGCTCAAGAATTGATTCTATGAAAGACATCATTTATGCTTACAGTTAAATCCATGCATCTTAATGAATTTCGGCTTAGTTAATTGAAATTTCTCATAGAAAGCAAGGTTTCTTTGAATTGTGGACATGCTTACAAAGTAATCAAACCATAAAATTGTATTGCTCAAGAAAGCAATGAAAAATAAGAAGAAGCATAAGCTGAAAACAATACCTCACATAAAGAATTTTAAGAGGCAATTGAACACTCACTATGCACACTTATGTTTCTCCATCATAGAGATAATATTCAAAACCAGCACAGCCTAGATCGCAAAGGGTCCAACTACTAATCCATGTCACAAGCGTTGGGGACTAAAGTTAAAGGATAGAACACGAGAATTCAAGTACTCGTGTTATTGGGAACCCAAGAAAAGCAGTTTTCTAAAGGAAGATCATCATAGGTTAATTGGGTAGCATTAACATTATTGTATAAGGATGTCATCTGATGATTTGAACTAAAAGTGTGATTAGAATATAAGAAACTCCATAAATGCACTTGAAAATGAAACACCATAACCATATAAAGTATCATAACAATGTAGTAGCCAATGCACAAAACATACATATGAATCATAACAAGCACACTCATAATAAACACGCCCAAAACAATGTAGTAGCCAATGCACAAAACATACATATGAATCATAACAAGCACACTCATAATAAACATGCCCAAAACAATGGAGTCCAATCAATGATAAACCTAATGAGCAACATGCCTATTAAGAAGCATCACAAACCAAACGAACATGAGAGTCTCAAAGGTTAGATATTTAAATGGATGATATGAGATATCATCATTAGATGATCCAAAATTTGCAATGCTCCACCAAGTTTCCAAAATGTTGTGATGAGGGATGTGAAGTACCTGCAACAATTAATTAATAAGAATATGGGAAATAACAGAAATGACAGAACTCAGAATCACTTTTATATTGATCGCAGGCCACTTCGAGGGGGCAACCTCCTTTGAGCAAGCTCAATACAAATAACTTCACGGTGCCTTCATAGGCCTCAACACACACTTATATACTAAGTCTAGTTTCCAATACCATGTGTCAATACAAACCATGGGACAATACAAAATATGGATCAACAATTACTATGGGTCAAAACCATGGGCCAATACAAACTATGGATCAACAAAACTATGGGCGACTTACAAAGCATATGCGCCAACAACAATAACACAAACTATGGATCAACAAATACTACGGGACGACTTACAAAGCATATGCGTCCAACAACAATATACTAACAAAGTAAAGACATGGGTTCCTAACATCCCCTCTCCCTTAGAAAAAGATTTGTCCTCAAAGCTTTAGATGTGGAAATTGATGCAGAATCTGAAGGAGTGGGTCCCCTGTAGCATCCTCGGGTTACATTCCGGGCCACTGACACCTTTTGAGTTTCAAGGAGGATTGCGTGGAAGGTTGCAGACGAAGAAGAACCATATCAGCGACATGAAAAGTGCGCGCAGAACGGTGTTGATCGGCTTGTTGTTTTAGTCGAATTCTTGCCATGTGAAGATTGTCCTGCAGAATGAGAAGAAGCTGATTGCGGTTTCGAAGAATTGAGTCAATTGCCTGAACTGGGGAGCTGCTGAAGGTGTATGGAAGAAGAACTGGCGGTTCCTGTCTAGAGACTGCTTCATATGGTGTCCTTTTAGATGTGGTACTATACCACTGGAGCGCTTCCAGGAAATCCATAGAAATAGTTGTCCAAATCTGTGTAGGGATGGGCAAGGGTTCGAGCAGTCCCGAAAGGAGGGTCGTTTCACCCTTGTTGACCTGGAAAGTATCACAGTCAACCACCATCCGTTGAATTGTCATTTTCAATCCCTGCCAAAAGAAGTTACATTGTTCCTGATCATACGTTTTGAGGAACCCAGAGTGCCCTGTTGATGAAGAAGCATGGATTTCATAGAAGAGATAGCCCCGTTGAACAGACTGCAACCAATTTGGAACAAGCAGAGAAATAGTTGTAAGAGAAACTGGGTCATCAAATGTGCGAGAAGGAGCATCTGCCACCTTATTGTCCATACCCTTCTGGTAAGTGGTCGCATAGTCATAACCCATGAGTTGGAGAACCCATTTCAGGTGTGCTGGGGAGGAGACCCATTGTTCCAAGAAAGTTTCCAGACTTTGGAGATCAGTCTTGATTCAAAAATAATTCCCCAATAGGGATGGCTACCACTTCTGTGCTGCATGCAAAATAACCATCAGGTCCTGCTGAGATGTAGATGCGGCAAAATGCTTACCGGAAAGGTCTCGTGAAGGCAGCAAGCCCACTGGTGCAACAAAGACACCTGCATATCTATCCAAGGAAGTAGTGGAGACCGTTGGTGGGTGCATCTGAAGGGAATGGAGCTGAGCAATGACACCATGTGAATTCTTCTTAAGGATCTTTTCTAAGCGATGTGAACTAATGATGCAGAGAGACCCTGGTTGTAAGCCCATAAATTTGTTTTTTGTCCCATTGACTGGAAACTGCATCCAAAGTTCAGCAAAATCCCATAAGATGGGGCCAAGTGTGCGTAACCATTAAACGCCCAAAACCACATCACATCCACCTAAGGATAAGGAAAACATGTCAGAGCGCAGGTTATAATCTTCCATAGAGATACGCACATTACGACACTTCCCCTTGCAAGGTAAGGTGCCCCCATTGGCAACCATGACTTCAAAGTTGGAACAAGGATGGACAAAACAATCAGCCTGTTTGGCAATCCAGGGTCAATGAAGTTATGAGTGCTACTGGAATCAATGAGTATGGTAAGAGGGAGCTTCTTGAAGTATCCCCTGACCCGCATTGTTTGTGGGGTGGTGACGCCAATTACAGCATGGAGAGAGATCTCGGGTGGGTCGTCTTGAGATGGGGTATCAAGAGGCGGGTGCTGAATGTCGACCTGAACATCTCCTGTATTTGGAGCTTCTTCACCAAGTTCTGAGGCAGGCAGAGAATCCACATCCAAGAGATAGAGCTTTTGTTGAACACATCTATGTCCCCAAGTGAATTTCTCATCACAATTATAACAAAGCCCTTTTTCTCGGCATGCCAGCATCTCTGTTTTAGACAAATGCTTGATAGGAGTTCATTGAGGAGCAGGCATGATGGTGTTAAATATTGTAACTTCTAAGAATATTATAATTTGTACATTATTATTCCGGAGATGTTTCATCCCTCCGAGGTAACTCTATCATGTATCCGGAGATGATTATTCCTCCGAGGGTTTGTGGAAACTAGGGTTATTAGACCCACCATGTGGGGATCGGCCCTGAACTTATATTTTAGGGGTTATTAGACTTCTCCAGGAGAGGTCGGCCCCATTAGGTATTTTGGTCAGTCGGGAGTTAGTATAAATAGAGGAGGTGAACTCCTCATTAGACACACTTGTACAACTCAGAAAAGTAGCGCACTAGTCTGAGAGATCTGCTAAGGAGAAAGAGAAGGAGGGAGCACATCTTGTATTTTGGTTGATCATCTTATTGAGGAAAGCTTTGCTGGTTTTTCTACCCCATGAGGGTTTCCCAGGGTAAATTCTGTGTTTATCTTGTGATTATGTTTCTTTCAGTGATCTTGCTAGTCTATTTGGTTTAAACTTAACAGATGGGAGGTCGTTGGGAACCCATATTTTTGAAGGGAACAAAGGTGGGTTTGGTGCGTTGTTGAGATGCGATCTTGTCCTCTGCCAACTTAGCCAACCCTAGGACTTCCATCATTGTGTTGGGACAGAACATTTTGACCTCTGAGCGGATTTCATCCTTAAGACCACTGATAAAACAACTCCTATAGAATTCATCAGACAATCCTTCTGTGTGATTGGCCAGTTTTTCAAATTTTGTCTAATACTCTCTCACTGTGCCAATTTGGTGAAGTTTAGTGAGTGCTCCTGTGAAGTCATCAAAAGCACTAGGACCAAATCGTGGCAAAAGGAGTTGGCAAAAATCTGTCCAGTTTGGCTCGGGATGAGCTTTGATGTACCAACGGTACCATTGAAGGGCACATCAAAATTATTATGCAGACTGAAATATTGTTCTGCTCGGTATATCCATCCAGTCGGATCAATACCATTGAAGCAAGGAAAATAAAGCTTCGGCCCATGAAAATTACTGGAAGAAGAGAACCCGGTGGCTGCAAAAGATTCTAGCTGCCGGTTATTGTTCATGGTTGAATGCTGAAGATGGAGGCTGAGAAATTTTTCATCCAGATCTTGGGGTTTGGTTTTGATGGTTGCAAGTGCTTCCTCCATGGTTTTTGCTCCTGCGCGGGTGACAACCACAACCAAGAGGTTTTTTTTGTTTTTGTTTTTTTTTTGGGGGGGGGATGGATAGAAAAACACAAACAAAAGCTTAGTTAGTAAAGGAAGATTTGGATTTGGGAAAAACTCGGATGGGTAATTGGGGTTTGACTAGGTTTTGGACACTTTCTGATGGACAGGGAAGCAAAAAATGGGGATTTTAGAAGCGGGGTGAAAGAATAAGAAAATTTGGTAGAGAGGGACAAAGAAGCAGAATTAGGAAAGGAACACGGTGGCAAAATTTGAAGGTGTTTGCGTGAAAATTGAAGGAGTTATGGCAAACCCTAAAAATAGACAAATGTGGGATTTCTGGTCTTGGGAAGTGGAATTTGGGATAGGGTCTTCAGGAATGAAATATGCAGAATGGGATTGCAGGGATGTCAGTGAAGTTTCAGGGAAAACAGAGTTGAAACAAGGGAGATATCGCCGAAAAACAAAAAAACAAAAAAAAATTGGGGGGGGGGAAACAGAGTTGAAACAAGGGAGATGGCCGAAAAACAGAAATTTTTTTTTTTCTTCGGGAAAACAGAGTTGAAACAAGGGAGATATGGCCGAAAAATAGAAGTTTTTTTTTGAGTGGGAAAACATAGTTGAAACAAGGGAGATATGGCCGAAATACAGGGTTTTTTTTTTTTTATCAGACTAGAGCGGCTATGGCTCGGAAGGGATCTGAAACAAATAGATTTGCCACGGCCTAGAAGTGAGCAGAAACAGAGGGATCTGAAACGGCGCCGAATGGATTGAAAATGGCTGGATCTGGAACAGTGTTCAGAATGGATCTGAACGGCTGGATCTGAAACAGCGCAGCAGTGATCGACAACAGTTCAGCTGAAAATAGATATGGACCCCAGGTATGTGCGGCTTCCTAATAGTTCAGGGGTTTCACCCGGCCACCAATGTTGTCTGACGGCTTGCGTATTGGGGCAGTACCCCTCACTCCACGGCTCAGGTAAAACTGATAACCGCTTTGCCACAAATGACAGCTCTTGGTTTACCTCACGGGTGGGAACTAGTCAATCAGGTAGGGGTCGTTGCCCTTTTCACTGGCAGGTCCTCTCAATGGCCCAGCTACTTCAGGGTTCCTGTGGTATTCCTCACAATGATTTTTAGGGCTTATGCCCAAGTACTTCCCACAGTTAAGCGGATAGGGATTATTCCCAAATCCGAACCTGCAACAGATGCGAAAAAAAATTTGGCAGAAATTTCACCCAGCAAGCCCAAGAAAGTGCTCTGATACCAGATGTGAAGCATCTGCAACAATTAATTCATAAGAATATGGAAAATAGCAGAAATGACAGAACTCAGAATCACTTTTATATTGATCGCAGGCCACTTCGAGGGGGCAACCTCCTTTGAGCAAGCTCAATACAAATAACTTCACGGTGCCTTCATAGGCTTCAACACACACTTATATACTAAGTCTAGGTGCCAATACCATGGGTCAATACCATGTGTCAATACAAACCATGGGCCAATACAAAATATGGATCAACAATTACTACGGGTCAAAACCATGGGCCAATACAAACTATGGGCGACTTAAAAAGCATATGCGCCAACAACAATAACACAAACTATGGATCAACAAATACAATGGGACGACTTACAAAGCATATGCGTCCAACAACAATATACTAACAAAGTAAAGACATGGGTTCCTAACAAGGGAGCGGGGTATCGTGCCCTAAGAATGTGTGGAGACACCCCCCAAACTTTAGGGAGTGTCGTCGAGACTGGAGGGATGTTGAAGAACCTGTCTCTAAAATCATAATAAGATGAAAATTTTGAATATACGAAACATAAAATAAAATGATTACATCTAAATACTAATTCTAGTTGATCAATCACCACTGTAATTTTTCAAATTTCTAAATGATACAAACATGATTACTTATTTTATCTTTTCAAGTCTTTCAAAGTAGAAATTGGGGGGAGCAACTAGGTGTCCATATTTTGGGGGGGCGTGTGGGGGTGGGGGAAAATGTCTAGGTGTCCCCTGGAGTGTGAAACGCCCCCTTTTCACTGCAAAATGTTTTGTTGTGTTTTTCACGGCAATAGGGTACTGAACTCCATGGCTCACTTCAATTATCATCCAGGGATTCTACAAACTCATAAGGTGTTGTGCACTATACATGCCAAACTACAGAGGTCTAAGCTACTAAAAATGAAGTATCCAAAGTCCTAATGTCCTAATGTAGTAAAACAAATCAACTATGGAATACCAATGGAAACCAATCTAACTCCATTCCATGCAACCTAGGTTCCAATTGCCATCTCTTCCTACATTTTTCTGGTAGTCAAATGGAATTGATACCATTGCCAGTGAAATGAAGGAAGTAGGTAAAGATAAATCATTGTTATTTATATACTCAAATTGTGAAACTAAACAAAGCAAAAACCATCATACTTGTGAAGATTTACAAAGCTCACAACCCACAACATTGATTATTATAATCCAAAATAATGGAAATAACATGAAATGCATCAAATTTAAAATACTATCTTAAATGGAAATTACCAATAACACTGAACTACCAATAATATAAATAATTAGTTATAGGAATGTAAGCAACTTATCTAATAGAAATGGATATATATGGAGAGCTCTTAATATCTCCACTTGAGTGGACCCTACCCAAGGGAATTCTAGAAACCTGTGAAATGCAAAGCCGCCCACAAGAACTGGTAGAGGGACTCTGCAAATATGCCCGAGGTGTTGAAGCACATTTTGGGGATGTCGAATTGTTCAGCCACTGTGGTGGCCATGCTGAGGAGCATGTCAGCAATTAGGCAACTGAGCGGAGGGTCCACGAAGCTTCTCAGAAATTGTTCCAGGAACCGGTCAAAGTGGTACTGCAAGCTCTTGAGTCTTGTTGGTAGAGTGCAAAGGGGGAGTTGGTGTAACTTAATGTTGTGGTTATTGACCCTGCCTACGAACAACTCGTCTATGGGACCTCCATTTCCACCAAGCAAATGTCCAAGCTGCTCTCTAGTGTGGTCTACACGTTCTTCTTCAGAGAAGTCATACACTATTGATTCTGTCATTTTCCATAGGAGAATGGGGCGACGAGGTGGAGGATGTCTCATGAAACAGACCCTAAATGAAGCCATAGGATACCTCGCAAACACCATACGACAGAACATATCTTTGCTAGCACGCTAAATACTGTAAAACAAAATTAAAAATGATAATTTTTAAATACGTGTCAGTTTTTTATTTGGTAGAGGAACGATGAATTTGAACAGTACTTTACAAACCCGACCTCGCAGAAAGATTGCCTTCAACGTGACTAGCAATGACCCCCAAAAAGGTGCAATGATACGCCGATAACTTCTTGTTGGAAAACTAAAATCGAATTGGTGTTTTGGGAAAAAAAACGTAAAAATTAGTCCATAGACTAAATTTCTCCCTTGAGTGCTAGAAGAAAAACCTCAATCAAATATGCAAAAACATAGTGATCCCAACAAAAATCTCAATGTTGGAAATTTGCAAGCAGTTTGAAATTAAGATGCATGAAATAGCAACCAACCTGTAATGACATGCATTAGCATCTCCTTATGATAGAGTCTGTTGCAATGATTCATCATTCCCAACCATGAAAGAATCCGTATGAATTTTGTTTCATGCTTCTATTGAACTTGAAACCTTTTTACATGTGGATATGGATTCAAATGGGGGCTTGTTCGAAGGATGATGCCATTTAATGCTTTCAAGTGTTGTGTTGCCTGCTACTTATAATGAGAAACTCCCCTCATTTTTTTTCCCTTTGTTTTACTTTGAGCTAGTAAGAAATATGGTTGGCACATAATGCACAAATGTTTGAGCCCCGAGGGTAAGCAGATTCCATGCTTTCATATTTACAATCATGTTTATGAAGTCTTTCAGAGCCGCAAAATGTCCTCATATTCAAACAACTGAGGCAGATAGGAGAGTTATTCATAGAAAAATATTTCCCTGTGTGTTTATTCAATGGGGACAATCAGGGCCCAGAGGGTTTCAGCAGTCCTGGTGGTGTCTTGTATTTTTCTAACGATTATTCCATTTGTCCCAAAGCATGTTTAGGTTATGGATCTAACAACTATGTAGAAATGAATACTCTTCTTCTATTGTGTAGAGTGGCCAAGAACAGAGGATTTAAGCATCTACAGGTCTTTGGGGACTCTTCTCCAGTGATAAAGTGGATGAAGGATGAACTTTAGATTCATTGCTATTGGAAGATTTAGTAGGTCAACTAAAGGATGCATCCAATCTCTTCAATTAGATATCATAAATTTCACTCGTGTACATCATGAATAACATTATTGCAGATCATCTATGAAAATCTAGCCAACAAGTAGATGTGGGATTCTTTGTCTTGGAAGAATCACAAAACAATTCTTTGACCTAGTCAGGCACCCTATTTGTTGCTATAGATTCTCTGTCATGTCCCAAATTTGGCATTGGGTCACAATTTCCTAAGCCCATTGGTCAAATTCATGAGAGTTTGTCAAATTGATGCTAAGGGTCAAATAATTGCCAAAGAGAAAAATTACTAGTTTCCTAGGTTGGGGGTGGAAGCATTGGGGTTTGAAATAAGAAGGATAATAAATGATGTGTGGACATTAGAATATCATAAATATTTAATAAAGGAGATAAATAAATATATACAATGGAAAATCAAAGTGGCATTTGATCATGAAGACACGTGGAGGAAGTGGGACCCCCACAAGCTAGACTTCCTATGCCACGTGGCATCCTCCTCTTGTCATTTCGAATCCATAAGAAGCCCAAGGTTCTTGGGATGAGTTGGAATGTCAATATACTTGGCATGAATCAATTAAGGTTGAATTGGAGTGGAAGAGTTATTCCCATGGAAGAGGAAGAGGCATTTTGGAGCCAGTGAGACACTTGGACTAGATTCCGTAGCTCTATGACAACAATGATGACGATGCTATGACACCTATGACACAAATCAGAATTGAAGGCTGACATCTGACATATATGACATGTTAAGGCTAAAAATATCCTCCAAGAGGGCGCTCAAGTGAGTTAGGGCAGCCAAAGAGACCCCAAGTCGAATTTGGACAAGGAGGAAGCTAGAATTGGAAGGACAAGTGGCATACTTGGGAATCTCTTCCCAGCTTGAGTTGGCATGAAGCTATTGGAAGGAATTCGACCCATGGAGGACATTAGAATTTTATGAAAGTCATGAACAAAGAAGAATAGAAGCTTTTGATCATTTTTAGAATTTGCAATTGCATTTGTGAGAGAGGAGCTAGTGGATGACTAGTTTCTTGCCTTAGCCAATTTCGAGGGTGAAAGATTCCCATCCAAGTTGGTGTTTGGAAAGTCCATTCAGGTATTTAATGGAGATTTAATGGAGTCTTTATTTTCAGTTGTAAGCTACAGGTGAGCTCATGGTTTCTTCTAGTACAGCTCACTCCTTCAACCATTTCCAGTTTTCATTGCATATTCTTGATCCTTGAGGGAGGGCGTTTTTGGTGAGATATTGTACTCTTTGGGGGAGATTATAATGCCCCATTTATTTTATAATATGAATTAAATACTATGTTATTAATCTTCAGAAAGTTTCAGGTCTAAATTCTAAGTGGAAATGTATAAATCTGATTTTTAATGAAAGAATGGTGCCATTTCCCCACTACCTTGGTGTGTAGCAATGATGTATTGATGTATTCAAATAAAAGATCATTACTCTGATGTATTTATGATTCATGGACTGTAATTTATGATCTACACAACTTTCATGTTCAGTACTTAAGCATTTGGAGTCATTTTGATCAGTTTAATACCATTTGAAGAAGATTTAATGTCATTTCCCCCAAGGTTGAAACTAGTCTTTTTGCATATGATTTAAGGGAGTTATAGCAGACATTAAAAGTTTAATGGTGATGCATATGAGTTCATGTTGATGTACTTTATATTTCCCCCGATTCCATTCAGAAATTTGAGTTGGATTGAGTGCATTTGGAAAGTCATTTTCACCATCTAGCCCTAGGGGATTGGAACCACAATTTACTAGTAAAATCCCTATCTTGACCAGATTTGAAAGAGGAGTTTCAGAAGTCATATGACCGCTCCAGAGCATCCATAAAAATTATAAATATGTCTTAATATCATCCAAGTACCTTCTGTAGCAATTTGGGATAATTTGGAGTCATTTGGAGACCAAGGGCCAATACTAGTCAAAGAGAAATTGCTAGTAAAATACCATACATTGACCATAATCTTAAAGGAGTTTGTAGAAGTGTTTTAATGGTCTTAAATCATCCCTTAACATCATAATCAAGTCTTAATATCAGTATTACGCCTCCTCAGAATATTTGGGAGCATTTAGAGCAATTTGGAGACCTAGACATCAAAACTAGTCAAAGGTCGAATTAGGGAAAAAAGTGAAAATTGCCATTTTAATAAAATTCTTAAAAAGGGACATTAAATTCTCCTTCATTTTGCTTGATCTTAACATTTAGATTTATATGTGTAATGAAGTATATAAAGAACTGTTGGAGAACTGTTTTTCATATTTCACATGACACCAATTTTGTTGAGGTGTGGCCCAATTAAGGGTAGTATGTTTTGACAAGCATGCTTAAATATGTTGTATTTTTTAAGAATGTGGGATTGTATCTAGGCTTTGAGCTAGAATATGTAGGATGAAAAGTACATCATGTTCTATAAAGTGCCAAGTGCATATGATGAATGTGTTTTGCATTTCATACTAGAATTGAAAAGATGATTTTTTTCTATGGAAAAATATATGAGCATTTGTATTCAAAATATCTACAAAATTGCATATTTACACATGTCCATCTCTACAAGAATTATTGTAAATCCCAACCAATACCAATCCACCTAGCTCTACAATAAAGGATTATTAGTTTTCTTTGTTGGGACATAGTGCCTAGGGTTCTTTAGGGTTCTTTTCTATTCTAACAAATTGAATTGTGGGATGGAACATCATTTTGTTCTTCTATTTGGTCATCCTTTGCATGTTCATTTTCAATTTGATTAAAGTTGTACCTCACTTGACAAAGTCTACGAAGGATGTTATCTTCCTTTGAATTTGGTCAATCTTAACTTCTTAGATATTACCAATAATTTGATTTTTTTCAATTATTATATCCTTGTCTTATTTAGGAAGCCATCTAATTTCTTTAGTATCACAATAGGAAGAATGTCTTTAAATATGAAGTCATTTGACTATTCCCAAGCAATGCTTCAATCTTTAGATTTGAGACTTAAACTTGGTGACACAAATTGTAGCATCACCTCCATTAGTATTTTAGAACTACCCAACCAGTTTAATTTTAAGGTAACTCATCTTATTGACCATGGTTTATTTGAGGCGACCATGGTTTATTTGAGGCTTTGTAATGCTAACAAAATATTTAACCATTGACATAGAAAATTGCAAGGAAACCCCAAAATTTCAAGTTATAAAAGGGGAAAATATTTTGATTTCAATTTAAACTATAAAGTGATTCCAATATTAATTTTTGATAAGCATGTGAATTATTAGTGAATGTTTTAATGCATTCAAAATGTTGTTGGATTGCATAAATATTTTGTTGCAACCTCAAACTTGGGCAAAGCTAAGTTGGCATATAAACAATGACAACATGCAATATAAGCAACTCAAAGCGGTGACATGGCATCTTAACTATTATTATAGGCACTAGTTGGGGAAGTGTTATGCAATAGATGTCACATTTTGATACTTACAAAATTTGGACTTTGTGAGGTTATATTGATATGATAAAAGGCAAAGTATCTTGGTCAAGTTTTAATTCCCTAGGAACCTAGGCATATGTGTTACTGTAGAGTTAGCACTCTAATCAATGTATATGTAAATTAAATGTGGTTATTTGATTTATATGTATACATGTAAAGATAAGGTAAAGATAAGAAAATTGAAAGATAAATAGAGAAAATTGAGACAATTCAGCAGATATAGTCCCTTAGTCTATTAACATAGCCCATTTGATAGCATTAAGACATCAAGAGAGGTTGATTTGATGATAACTTGAATTGATATTGTGTCTACCTACAAAATTATGCTAGTGTGATAGTGTCTTTAAGTTAGGACCACTAGATTGTTGAGTACAAAGGTTCAATATTGGTTAAATTATTAGACTTAGGTGTGACCAAGTGAAACAATTGTATCTCTGCAAGAATTTGGATTGTGTTATTTGATACATTCAGCTTTCGCTGATAATTGTTGATGATTTAGTTGAGATATATTCCATTCTTATTGCTTATAAATTATTAATATGTTGTCATGACCCATATTATTTGTTAAGATTTGATAACCCACTAATGGTGAATTGACTAGGGTTCTATGCATTGAATTTTGTGCATTCTTGAGTGCCAAATTCTTAGGGTTAATGGTTGGAATATAGTAAGGGTTGTCGGTTATCCTTATGTTTTTTTTTTTTCGAGGAAAAAAGCATAATTTCATTAGGAATAATCAAATTACATATTGCAGAAAGGCTTCTAAGAGCCCTTTCCAGTAATAGCTTTCAGCTTCATAGAAAACAGCAGGTACCAAGGCACCACCAGAAAAAAACCTAAATTTAAATAACCCTCTTTCAGAGACAGCCAAGAATGGCTCATGTACAATGAAGAACCAGCTCATTAGGAGCTGGAGAAAACAATAAGGAAAGAAACCATATGAGATGTCGACAGATGCAGATAATATAAACAAAATGCAACAGTAGGTTGCAGAGCCACCTGTTTTCAAAGGCTGAAACCACCGTCCAGGTGACAGGGACGCCAAAAGAAAGATATCCACCACACCGAGGGCATCCAACCATTGTCATCTCCCCTCGACAATGTGATTGTCGCCACTGCCAAAAGGAAACAGGAGCCCGCAACGGTCTACGAGGCTCCTCCATCATCAAGCTTTCGTCAATGCCTCGTCGTGGAGCGCCCTTCCAAGCAGCCCGCCTCAGCACGAACCGCTGTCACCGCCACTGGTAAGCAGGAGGATCTTGCTACGCAATGGGTCGCCGCGCGAAGGCTCCGCCGCCACACCGTTCGCAGAAGGATCGTCCATGCTCACCTCTAGTCGACCATGTCAAGGTAGCAACTCGGTGTGAAGGGGGGGTGGAGGCCATGGAAGGATCCATGGTCGCCGAGTTCAACAATCGACTCTCAAAACCCTAGTTGCAGAGTGGTTTTCGTGCCAACGAACGAGCCACCGGTTATCCTTATGTTTTAAAACAAGTATGATTTATTTGAAGTTTTAATTTAATTAATTACTAAGGTTTTATTTGCTCATTTAAATTAGTATCTTACTAGATGGTAATAGACACAGGTTAGGGTTTGTTACATGTTCGATACACAAGTTTGGTGGTTATATATAAATTGTAACTATATAAATGGACAAATAGATAAATCTCGTAAAAATCAATGTAAAATGTATTAACTACTTCAACAACATTTCGCCATTAATCATTTTCATCTCAATTAGAAATAAAATTTTGTTTCTATTTAATTCATAAATGTTGCTAATTACTCAAATTAAAGTTCTTCATTTATCTTAGATTCCTTGACTATTGTGTGGATCATTTATAGATCCATGAATCCTTTTTTTATTGTAAAAAACAATTACTCCAATGGAGAAGGAACACAATTATCAATCGATGCATTAGTCTCTAACATCAATGGATATAGCATTCAATTCAATTCAATTCCTATTACCATAATGTTTTTCAACCATTATTGTTTAGGTATTTAATTATTGCCCAAAATTTCAACCTTACATTATTGACAATATGAGCAAAATAAATATTTTAAATTGTATTGCCAATATCATTGCAATACCTTTCCATCTATGTTCACTTATATCAAAGAACAAGGTAAAAAAATGAATTCCCAATTATGTTGTTAAAAAATGTAGTGAAACAAAAAGTACAATATATTTTGCAGTAGTTAATCAATGTTTATCACTCCATTGAATACAAAGAGAGCACTATAAAATTTGAAATAATTTTTAGGCCCAACATCCAAGGTAAGCAACAAGATAGACATAACACCTAACAATGTCTAATTTTGATTGACCCATTTTTATTAACTAGACATTAACCTGAGTTTCACTACTCACATTTTCCATATGTACGATTAATGGATAATCAATATAGGAAGGAAGGGATATGCCTTGTGTGTTAACCTTAACACTTAAGATTCAGGTAAGGAGCTGATGCACTAAAGGTAAAATCTCCACCTTGATAATATGTGATGAAGAGGTGGAGTCATATTGAAATCATCGAGTTTAGGCTTTGACTTATAATGGAACAAATAGAATTGACCATAGGAGGGTCTCCTTTGAGTAGGAATATAACATGTTTGTTGTTAGGGAATTTACCTTATAGTCGGGGAAAACTACCAATGTACGAGGGTTGACAAGACAGACATACAAAGGTTTGTAAATGGTGTTGTAAGCAAATGGAGTTGAAGTAAGAGAAATATGTACCTTGTTTATGACGGCTGGTCCAATCTTTTCTCTCATCCTCTGCTACAGCAACAACCTGCAAAACAAACCGGAACCTTCCTCAAACCTTTTTAACTATAAATAAATATCGATATTGATCATAAAGAATAACATCAATTAATAATCAAAAGACCAATAAAGATTGACAATCTTATTGGGAAAGGAAGAAATGTATTGATATTATTAATAAATGCAGAAAAGTACATCAGCTATACCTTGCTTCTACATCAGGCACCTTCGCAACCAAACCCTGGGTTCCTGCTCCTCTCTCTTAGCTCTGAATTGCTTCAGCATAAATTTCTCACATTAACCTTAGGTGCCTTTCTCAAGCTTTCCCCTTGTATTTATAGCAAGGTAGGAAGATTTAGTTCGAAAGGTGGTTGAGTTGGGAAGTTGGGGAGGTTAGATACCTGTCTCAACTAATCCCAATTCGATCTTTTAATTAGATTTTAACTTTTTCTTAAGACACCCGCGACTATAGTATGAGGAGACTAGCGAGTGACTCACGATTCTCTGACCTAGCATGTAGTGAGTGCAACAAATTAGTTGACACCCGTGGGTTGTCAGTAATGATACCCGCGGTTGACTCGCGGGGTGTTAAGTATGATAGTCGCGGATATGAGAAAAAATAGGTGAAGAAAGATGCTTATGGGTGAAGGATTATAAGTTTCAGCTTCAAGTCATCCCAGGCCAAGGTAAACTCTTCAATCCATTTTGTCCTTTTGTGTGACCGACAACGCAATGTGGTCACGGACGGAGAAGTGATAATTTGACCTATAACAAATTCCCCCTGATGTGTGAGGTCAGAGGGAAGCGATGGCCAAAATACATTACAATCCAAGTAGAGGAGGAGCAAAGAGACCGCAAGGTGAGGTCACAGCTAGTACCTGAAACAAAACAAAGGTCAACGAGCAGTTTACAATATTGACATCAGGAGATGTTCAGGGGCCTGTTGTGATCATGGGATGGAGAGGATTCGGGTGTGATCGCATCTTTTTGGTGAAAAACTGACAAGGGTGACAGTGTTTCATAGCTTCCACACAATCTTTAAAGATCGTGGGCCAAAAATAACTGTCACATAATATTTTATGGGTTGTTGCCAACCCAGAAAGATGACCCCCACAGGCTCCACTGTGAGCATCATTCAATATTGTTTCAGCTTCCTCTAGGGTTAAGCAATGACGCAAAATGGAATCTATCCCACATCTGTATAAAGTGTCAGAAATGATGAGATAATTTCGTGCATGATTTTTTAATTTCCGTCGTTCATCCCTAGAGAAAGTGGGCGGACACCTCAAAGGCTGGAGATATACTAAAATACATCCATACCATGGGTCAGAAGTTGCAATAAGAAAGATGTGTTCATCCGGGAATGATGACTCTTCCTCATTGTTTACTACATCACTGGGAAATTCAAAAATTATTTCGGCGAACACCAGAGATTTCTTTGACTTAGCGGATTGGAAAATTAGGTCAAACTCTTGCAAGATGACAATCCATTTATTGAATTTCCTGTCGATGATACGTCGGGTTAAGACATATTGAAAAGGATTGAATTTTGCAATCACTATGGTGGTTCGCAGTAGGATGTAGTGACGCAGTCTCTGAACTGCACGGACGACAGTTAATGCCAGCTTTTCAACGTAAGAATACTTAATATCAGGAGCTATCAATGCGCGAGAAAGATAATAAATGACATGCTCTTGAAGGTTGTCATCCTCCTGAACAAGTACTATACCAATCGTGGAAACAGATGCCGCCAAATATAGAAGGAAGTCCTGGCGGGTTCAGCAAGGGGGCTGATAGTAATTCCTTTTTCAAAGCCTCAAATGAAGTTTGAGCAGCCTCGTCCCAAATAAAATAGGTATCTTGCTTGAGCAATCTCATGAATCCCTTTGTGATTTTAGCATAGTTTATAATAAAACGTCGTAGAAATTTTGACCAACCCTGAAGACTCTAAAGTTGTCTAAGGGTTCGAGGAGGAGGCATATTTACAATGGCCTCAACTTTTAATGGATCGACCATGATACCACGACTCAAGACAATGAAACCCAGTAGGCGTTCGGACTCGAAACATAATACATATTTATTAGGATTCAAACGAATCTTATAGTATCTGCATCTCTCAAACACTAGTCCCAAGTGATCAGGATGATCTCGTCTCTTACGAGATCGCACTGGGAGATCATCCAGATAAGTCTCAACTACATGCTTGATATCGTGGAAAGCAAAGTTCATGGCGCACCGGAGAGTGTCTCCAGCGTTCTTTATCCCAAAAGGCATCTTCCGATAAGAAAAGGTACCCCAAGGACAAATGAAAGTTGTTTTATGTTGGTCTTCAGGTTTTATTTGAATCTGATTGTATCCTGAAAAACCATCCATGAAAGAAAATATTTCATGGCCCGCACACGCATTGATAATCTGATCTATGAATAGTGTGGGGTATTTGTCCTTAGGATAGGCTTTATTTAGATCTCCAAAGTCCATACAGAATCATATGGTTCCTTACTTTTTTTCAACCGAAACTGGGTTAGAGACCCATTCCGTCATATCGATCGGATAGATGAAGTCGGCTTTTAACAATTTCTCAACTTCAACCTTAATGGCCGCTGCTTTCTGTGGGTTTACCGGACGAAGCTTCTGTCTCACTAGTTTATCATTGGGGTAAGTTGTGATGACATGGTCCACTATAGTGGGGTTGATTCCTGGAATCTCCTAGTAAGACCGGGAAAATACGTCGCGGAATTCCTTAAACAAGTTGGTATGTAGAGTGATCTCATCAGGAGAACAATCTGCTCTAATAAAGAGGTTTTCCACAACACCAGGTTTAATGGAGATATCGATTGGTATGGTCCTTGATATATTTGCCATGTTACCTTCAGCATAGATCGTTTGCGTAGAAGGATTGATGGACAAATCGATATCACCACCAAGTCTCACTGAAAACTCACCTTTCTCTATCTTGTCTATATCAGGAAGAAAATAGGACTTGTGATGCATGTGTTCGCATGGATGATCTAGTCCTACCATGGCTTCCAAAATAGCCTCATCAGAGGGAAAAATAGTATCCAGACAATCAAAAGAGTGGATGGAGTTGATTGACCATGCAGGTGCATAGTCTATATCTGACTCTGTGGAGACGGACGGAGTCGAGATATAATCTACTCCAGCATCTTGTGTTGCTTGGTAAGATATTTCTGCAACAGATAAGGGCATAGTGGATTCTTGTTGAGTGGGAAGAATCCAAGGATCAGTTGTTCGCCTGACAGTGAATATTTCCCGAGACAAAGTGTCGGAAGTACTTGCAAAACCAATGTAGTTTACGGGAGCAGGTAGGTCGAATGTGCCCATCAGTGATGAATACATGCCTACTACCAAACTCTTATTGGTTGGGTGATTCTGATCAATCAAAGGGATCGTTGAATTCAATGAACATTGTTGTTTTTTCGAGTAAATGAAAGTTGATCAGCTGTGATGATCTTGCCTTCATGTGGGAACATGAGAACTCGAAAAACGGACGATGGGACAACTTGCATAACATACGTCTAGCTCCTTCCTAACAACAAATTGTAGTCAAGAGGAGCATCCAATACTTCAACCTCCACAGACACTATCTTACCCGCAAGTTGAATCTCAAAATCAGATAAGACTCCATGCGGACGGAATGATCTTCCGTCAAAAGCAGTAAGCATTGTATTGGAAGGAGCTAACTCAAGAGAACTGAGGGATTTCCAGCAGGAAATTGACATTACACACGTAGATGCACCCTCATCTACCATGGTTCGTCCAATGGTTTTGGGACCATGAACTACTTCAATCTGGAGGGCTACGTGATACGGTAACCGGGGTTTGATGTTTGACATATCAAATCGAGCAAGAATACTAGATGAATCCATACTCCCAATTGCTGCTAGAATTGCATTACGTTCTAATGGACAACTCTGCAAGACTTCTAGTGTGGACATTGCACAAGGTGTTTGAGCCAGATCCTCTACAGTAGAGTAGTTAGGAGAAGCTCGTGCATTGGGGTTTTGCATAGCCCGCTTGAAGACACCCTTAGGGATATTCGGCAAAGGATCTACTGGTCTCTTAATGTGAAGAGGAGTAGATGTTTCAAGGGTTTCCTTATCCTTCTGCTGCGAGTCCGGGTTATAATTCTTGGCTCTAGTTTGCAGTAGTGTACCTGAGTTAATCATATTGATAAATGATTGATCAGCTGACGAGGCACGAGGAGTTCCCCTAGCACTAGAGTTTCCAGAAGCTGAGCCTTGTCCGTGAGGGAATAGGTCCTTCAGGACAGCTGGTTTCTTTTCACGTAGCAGCTTCTGGGCTTCGTCCATAAGAGGAAACTAGTGGGTAAGGTGATCGCCTTTGCAAAGTTTGCAGGAAAACTTAACCTTCTTTTTATCCTTTTTACCCTCGTCGACATTTTTCGTTGTTTTTTGGTTTCTGATGGTTCCCCTCCCCTTTCTTACCCTTCTTTTTGTTGTTGGGTTACCGAGGCCTTTTGATTTGTCTGCACTTGTTGTACAGATTCATCTGTTGAAGGGGAGGTTGCAACTATAGTTGCTTCCGCAGCAGATTGCTTCACGGAAAGTGCATGCACTTGTTTTGTCAAAGTCTCTAGTGCTACTGAATCTTTTGAACCTACAATCCCATCAGCATGTGGTCCAGGATTAGGTTTTCCAAGATCAATATTAGATATCGGTGCATCCAGAATGATCTCATAGAGGATCCCAGATTGAGCGTAAACTAGGTCAAGCTACTGGGTCCTCAGGATTGATTCTTCTTCAGAACTTACCCCTAAGGTTACGAAATCCTTAGAAATATAAGGAAGGACTGATTTCGAGTACCACTCTTAAAGGAACTCCGGAGGGATCTCAACCTTGATGAGTCTCTTTCGTCTTCGCCACTCCTGAATATGTTCAGATAAGTGAGTAGATTTGTTCTTCCTGAAAGTGGAGAGAAGGTCTGTACCGGCATCATACCGAACATGAAGCTGAAAGTGGTTCAAAAATATTGTCGTTAGGTCCCAAAAGTTATCGTATGTAGCAGTGGGCAGCTCAATGTACCACTTGACTGCGACACTAGTTAAGGTCCTTTAAAAGAGCCTCAACCTAATGGAATCATCGTTAAGCAAATTGGAAGAGCACCAGAGATGGAAAGTAGTGACATGGTCACCAGGATCTTTGCCAATCTTACCTTCAAACTTTGGAATGTCAGAAGGAAACTTAGTTGGAACTGGTGGCCATGCAACTTTGTGGTGCATTGGATCATTAGTCAGTTTTGAAATATTTGGCAAGTTTAAAGTTTCAAGAAAGGGTAAACGAGGTCCCACTGATGACATTTGATTAAGAGGAGTTTGGTAGGGGGAACCACCCGAAACCTGGCTTCTATATTGTTGGTTGGGGTTGCCCCCAACCATCGGTTGTGAAGTAAATGCATTATTAAAGATGCTCCAGCCGTAAGCTAAAGGATTGCTTCCTTGTGGGTTTTTCCATTGGGGTTGGGCATAAGCACCCCCGAAATGTGGGTTAACAAAGTTGTTGTTGCCACCTCCACCAAACAGTGAAAAGGGAGTACTCCCAACAGGTATGTTAGAAGTATGCACATTAGATGAATGTGTTTGAAAACCTATGAAGGGGCTGAACCCTGACATGGATGCAGTAGACGAAGCAGGCATAGAGCCTATAAATGGTGTTGAAGGAGCGATATGTCCTCCAAACCAAGGAAATCCTTGACTAAAAGGAGCAGAGTTGGGGTTACCCTAGAATTGATGCATAAAAGGAGAGGATGTAAAAGGTACCGAGGGTATTCCTAAAAAAGGAATGTTGGATGATCCAATGGAGGAACCAAAAGGAGTGGATGTTGTCATAGCTTGAGAGCCCGACACACCCGAGGGACCAGCATTGAATATGAAAGATGGATTCAAAGCAGGAGTGAACTACAACGAGCTCGGTATTGATGCATATGTGTGTGTAGAGGAGAAAATCCTCTTGAAACAATAGCTGTGATGGGAGTGAAAGGAGCTCCTGATGCATCCCCTGAATTATCCATAAATCCACCAGGTGTAAAATTGTATACACTTAGTTCTGGAAGTCCTAGAGAAACTACTCTTTCTAATAAAGGATCGTTGGGTCCAATCAGAGGAGGGTTGAAGGGTGCAATGAATTCTTTAGAAGTCAAATCTTCAATCTCAAAAATTTCTTGAACTGGTTGACCCTGAGTAATCAGTTGAGGTTCTCTGGGATGTACATTTGTTCTCGTAAGTTCGTAAGAATGACGAGAGTCAGTTCTCCTTCGCTGTGGTGGCGGTGGAGGCCCCACTATAAATGGAGGAAGGTTTTGCAACAATCGTGACCTGTGGAGAGGTTGGTCCTCCACAATGACGTGAAAAATATACTAAGTACTAAACCTAGGGGCCACTAACAACTTGGAGTAAACAACACACCACTAAAAAAAATGTTCTAAAGTAATCCAGACCAGGCAAATAAAGATAATACTCTCAAAAGTAAGTCTGGGATGATGAGGGCCCAGAACAAACTAGTAGAATATCGAAGTTCAATTACACGGTGTCCACATATAGATTCTATGGGTGCAAGCATTTGAATCACCAAACCGTCCTCCCTTAATTGTTGTAGAGGGTTACCTCCTGTGTCTATCCTAGGTGCGGTGGAAATATCCTTCCACTATACCTGTGTAGAGCCCTAAAGTTAAGATACTAAAGACTACCACAAATATAGAAAGATCCTGAGGGGACAGTCATCGGTCCAGCCAAAACACATGGGCAGGGTAGCAAAGCCCGAAATCCAAGAATACTCAAGGTACTAATTGACCCCCATACGCGAATCAGCCCTAGTGTATGCTCGAATGAAAAGTGGGGGGGTATCCCCAACAATTTCACCCTCACATGACATCGTGCTTAACTCTGGTTTGAGTAGAGCTTCCCAGAATACTTCTATAAGAGTGGATTTACCTAAATGTCAGTTTGCACTACGATTTGAGATTTGATAATATTGGATAGTTAAAGTGTGTTCTAATCCAAGATCTAGCCTAAGCTAGTTGATGTATGGGTAACCTAAAAAAGAAATGTTACAAATTAATTTTAAATTAATTTCTTTTAAAGGCTATTGTTTACTCAAAGGATTGTGCAATGTGTGATGTGGTTACAACTGGAAATAAAGTGCATATGAAATGTAAAACTTCGTAATTTGTTATTTTCGTTTTTCTTTCAAAACTTAAAACCAAAGCAAATCTAAGCAAAAAGTTATTTTTGTATTTTCAAAGATAATGACTACAACTACTTTGAAAAATAAATGACAAGTCTTGCAACAAAAGGAAAATTATTTTTAAATTTGATTTTTCTTTAACTATGAAAGAAATGCAAAACAAGAATGAACCAACAAGATTTATCAAGTTGTGCAAGTAAACCAAGAGACCCCAACTAAAGCAAATAGACCTTATAGAATATCGACGAAGACTAACCCAACTAGTTTCTCACAAAAGTAACTAGGTTTTTGGAACGAAGTGCAAACAATGAAAACTGATGTCTAAAGCGGAAAAACAGAAACCATTATGTAAAGATGAAATTGTTCTTGAACCTCAACAATCAACGGGGAAAGAAACCAATCACTCTCCAAACAAGGAAATGGGCTAGAAAGCAAGGGTACTTCACAAGCACAAAAATTTTAAGAAAATTGTGAAAAGCTTCTAACTAGACTCTACAGACAGTGGACAAATGTCCAAAGGGTATCAGGCCATCTATAGACTTCCAAATCCACTGACAAACCCACCTAAGACCAAACCCTAATTAAAAAGAAAAATCTCAAGCAAAAGTCGCGGGTGTGTAATGCATAAACAAGTGGGTGACCTGCGGGTTCATATAACAGCAACTCGTGGCTAGGGGAAAAAGTGCGCAACTGTAACTACTGACAAGTCACGGGTGAGGCTTGAAAAGTTTTTTTTTTAAAAAAAGACCTATAAATCTACTGAATCAAGCAAAATATCAAAGGAAAACTCTACAAAAGGATGTAAAAAGACTCAAAAGGACATTCAATCAACCTAAAAGAGATGTTAGACAAGCAAACAGGGTTCCAAAGCCAACACAAGGGGGCCTAACTCAGAGAGCAAAGCTCAGGGGATGTCCGCAACTGCAACCATCAGCAACAGGCAGGTGCAACTACTTACCCGCGAGTATCTATACGGTCAACTCACGAGTGTAACTTAAAATTCGCGCCTATATGTGCAAGGGACACGCGAGTGGCTTAGAAAAAAATCTTTAAAAAAAGAAAGTTTGCATATCATAAGGGATGAGTCAAGCCAAAAAGTTCCAGGTTGTCTTAGACACTTATAAAAGAGATCACACAAGTTATGAAACTGGAAAAATCAAGAAGAGTCCCCTAAAGCAGACAAACAAAATGGTGCTCCCTAGCAGATTCGTCAGTTCTGTTGTTAGGGAATTTACCTTATAGTTGGGGAAAACTACCAACGTAGGGGGGTTGACAAGGAAAACATACAGAGGTTTGTAAATGGTGTTGTAAGCAAATGGAGTTGAAGTAAGAGAAATATGTACCTTGTTTATGACGGTTGGTCCAAGCTTTTCTCTCGTCCTCTGCTACAGCAATAACCTGCAAAACAAACCAGAACCTTCCTCAAACTTGTTTGACTATAAATAAATATTGATATTGATAATAAAGCATAACATCAATTAATAATCAAAACAAAAATAAAGATTGACAATCTTATTGGGAAAGGAAGAAATGTCTTAATCTTATTAATAAATGCAGAAAAGTACATCAGCTATACCTTGCTTCTGCATCAGGCACCTTCGCAACCAAACCCTGGGTTCCTGCTCCTCTCTCTTAGCTCTGAATTCCTCCAGCATAACTTTCTCACATTAACCTTAGGTGCCTTTCTCAATATTTCCCCTTGTATTTATAGCAAGGCAGGAAGATTTCGTTCGAAAGGTGGTTGAGTTGGGAAGTTGGGGAGGTTAGATACCTGTCTCAATTAATCCCAATTCGATCTATTAATTATTTTTTAACTTTTTCTTAAGACACCCGCGTAAAGATACTTTTTTATGGTATTTGCTTTAACATGTGAGGAAATTGCTAAAACCTAAGGTTTTGTCTCTTTATGTCCCCAAAACTCACAAACCCTGTTTTTTGTTCTTCATCTATATGTAAAAATATAAAATTGACATAAATATTTTGATGAAAGATCATATCCAAGTAACTGGCATTTAGCTATTTAAATCAATATTGAGGTATTTGGGAAGTGTTCATTACCTTACCGTGTACTTCATGCTTGATAGGTCGATTCAGTTCAGCTCCCGTTGAAATACTCCTTGTTACTGTGCTTTTTATTCTGTAACATTGAATGAAAGGAAAGAAGCATAGCTTCTTTGAGGTGCAAAGTCACTGCATTCAAAATCCTAGGAGTCAAAATACACAAGAGATTTAATTGGAAATTATCAAATTGCATGTTCTCCTTAATCTTACTTGGAGTCGTAACAATCTGCAAGGTCATGCTGGTGAAAATAGCATATCCTATTTACATATTTGCATTTGTAAGGATGGGGATTTCCCCATGGTCAGTTGGAAAAGGATTTTCTCTTACATGGGAGAGATGCAAAGTTCATTAAAGTGGGTATTGTACCATGTTAGTGTGGAGTTGGGGTTCACAGCATCCCACAGATTAAACAAAAGTGAACTTGTCAAAAAAGAAAGTGCATTGGTAAGGACACCATATTGCTACAAGCCTAGCCTGGTGTAAAATTCTCATTTTGTAAGTCTAGTGACAAAGTTCCCATATAAAAGGCTTATATCTTGTTACCATTGCATCAACAGTTCAAGGCTCAAACATGGAGCTAGCACTACATTCCTAGTCCATAATGCATAAAGTAGATCAACCAACTAAAAGAGATCAAACAAGTGCAAGGAAATATCATTCATACTCTAGCTCTACATTATTGTTTGGCATTTCACACATTCAAATATGTTCTTAAAGACATCAGATTTTGTATTCTACACATTGGATGCAAGATTCCTACTCTATAATATTGCTGCAAAGTTACTATCCTACAACCTTAGTACTTTGCTATAGCTTCCAAAAGACTTGTTATAGGTTCCTATGACTCCAAATATCATAGACAAAAGGCATGCTAAAGAGATAATATGGTACATGCTCTACCACAAAGTGTACATCATAAAGACATCACTCTAATATTCACATACTAAATAAGCATCCTTGAAGAGTGAGGATTTACAAATGGAAAAAGTGAATGGTATAATCCAGATATACAAAGAGTTGGTTTTGGCAAACAAACCTAAAGCATACCATGATGAGGAAGTAAAGTATTCACCATGAACCTTATGACGAGGATTATTCTACAAAAATGAAGTTCAAAAAGATTCAATGTCCTCTCATGCTACAAAAAATGGTATGCCAATCTAATTTTAATGACAACCATGAATTGCCTCACTCCTCAATTAAAATAAAAAAAAAAATCAATAGAGGAGAGTTACAATTATGAAGCAGCTTGTGGAATTATGAAGTACATCCACAATTGAATGAGATTGAGGGAACCTTTCCCTTCAATACTGAAAATCAACATCCCTCATAGGACAGATGATTTCTTGAAAACCAGCTTGCTAGCAGGCTCTTCTCTAAACGAAAAGAAGAAAATTTTTGTGGTGAAAACCTCTTTTCATGCACCACACAATAATACAAGCTTGGAAAACAGCTCTCTCGTGAGTTTCTACTGAGAAAAATAAATAAAAGAGAAATGAAAAATAAAATTGATATAGAACTATGCAACATTGTTTTCAATAGACTGTGGCATGTTTTAAAATCTCTACAATGCTATATTCAGTACTTTGTAGCACTATCTTTGATACTCTCTAGAAACCATTATTTAATTATTCATCATGATGGGGATTCTAATCACTTGTATTTGCTACAAAATCCTATATATTACATGGCATTGGCATATCTATCATCCTACTGCTTCTTAATTTTGATAGTGATAGCTGTGGGAATGATGTTGAGTGCTCAATTCATCCTAATCAAGGATTATCGTGTCTTATGATGACTAAGACATTGAGTACTTTATATTTTGCTACAGAGTCACAAACAATGATCATAACATACCGAAATAATATACGATTACGCCTATGGTTGATGAGGTATTAAGAAGCACTTGATAACTTTATCATTTAGCTTAGACCTTAAAAGAATTTGTCTGATTTGTGAAAAGCATGCTAAAATAATGCCCTAAAGCCTTTTTTCTGCCCATAGAGTTAAATTCAAACCTTTGTTTCTATCTTAAAAGATGTAATCCAAAGCTGATGTGTTTTCTATTTATAAAGAACGCTGATGTACATCCCACAAACTAGATTGGGCATGGTGTATTGGCCACATTGTGAAGGGCGGAGATTGGTCAAATATCCCTTCCCAGATTAAAGTATGTTTGTACGTAATACCTCCCTTGTTGGTGATGGTGAGGTTGGTGCATTAAAATGATTTTGGAAGAGGGTGTCATATTTAGAATGCATCTCCCTTCCATATCTTCAGCCATACATCTCCTCATTATGTCCTTTCTTTCATAACAAACTTCCGCTACTCTGTTATATCTATTACCAATCAATTTCGACATGGAGATGAAGGATGTGCAACGGAATACCAACTCCAACTCCGATTGAATGCAACCAATAGTAATTTGTCACACATTAGAATCCAACCGGTTGCAATATGCATTGGCTTTGTGGATGGTTGCAGGATCTATTCATCTAAAAATCTTGTTAGTTATCCTCGCGCTTATCTTACTTCCCAGCGCCTGGGCTTTCTTGTATGTAAATTCATCTTCAACGTTATAGAATCATATTGATGCATGTCTTTGATATCAAATGTAGGTTTTAGCTAACCTGAACATATTTTCCAATGCTTTTTAGAATTTTAAGATTGCTACTCACTATCATTGTAATTCCAGTAGAAGAAAACAACGAATGGGGTCAATGATTGCCAAGTATGTTTCTTTTTTACTTTCTTCATCTAGAGTATGGAGTTGCTTACACTGTGGTAGAAAGTTTTTCTTTGAAAAATATGAGACATTTTTTGGGGGATTTTGTTTTCATGGCATTTGGCATTGTAGTGTTTTGAGATTTTTATTTTTTTTGGGTAGTCTGAGAATAGATTTAAGCCATATAAGCCTTTCTACGAGATGGACAATGTGTCCTTATTTACTGCATGCCCACATCTTTGATTTAAAAGCCCACATATGATTATGAATTACAAAGCTAGTGCAACATATTTGGACATGTGCCAAAGAATGGAATTCCTGGAAATGGTTATCTAGAGAATGAGAAAAAATGAAAGAAATGAAATGTGTATACAATCAGAGAATGTAGAGATCAATGAATTAGAAGAAATGAAATATGTATACAGAGAGAACATTTTGATAACTACACGCGTCCTTGCATACACAACTTAAAGAATAGAACTTTGGGAAATAAAGAAATAACAGAAAAGCTATTTTGGCATATCCGGTGACACCCTAGGGTTTCAAGGAGAATGACGGTAGTGAGGCTAGGTATGCTGACCTTCAAGATTTATTTTTTTCTTGGCATTTCGTTGTGATAGTGCAATTCAAGCCTTCTTTTTTGAAGGTTAATTTCAAGCGAAAAACATGAAAAAACCCACAAAAAATACATAGGCAAATAGATCTTCAATCATATAATATTGCAATAGCGAAATCTCGTAGAACTTACAGGTGAGCACTGGTGGAGGCGAGAATTGGAAGATGTGGTTGTTGAGTCCATCTCAACGTCTCGAATAGCCATCTGGGTTTATTTTTATACCTGAAATGCAAAACCTCTGATCAATGAAAACGATAGTAGTCCAAAAAAATATGAATAAAATGTGTTTTTTTGAGGTTTTTGGAAGTAGGCGGTGAAGGAAACGGAGAGAAATGCAAGGTCCTTGCATCACTACCAATACAAAGAACTAATGGTCCTCCACACTAGGAACTGCATGAGCTAACACTTGAAGGATATCTAGGGAATTTTCACTGAAATCAATCACTTCAAAAGTCTTCTCATTTACTGCAAACCGTGCACCCAAATGGCTGAAGCAGCTTGCTCCTTTGCTGTAACTAATGGAACAATCTCCAAATCCAAATCCGTAACTAATGGAACAATCTCCAAATCTTTGTTATCAACTATGGATTTCCTATAATCGAAATGGTTCCTAGATTCTTGAAAGTTTGCATGAATCTTGGCATCCATTGTCGTTTGGGCCATTGCTCTGGCAATTTGGGTTTCCATTGAAGAAGGTAGTCGCAGATCTAGATATCGCAGTGGAGGAAACTTCTTGGACACACAAGCGTTAAAACCGTATAAAAAACCCTATCTGAAACATGGCAATTTCTTACTCGCAAAATGTGTGGCGGATTCTAATTCATCGGAGGGACGATGAAAGTGTACAGTGTTTTTCAAAACTGCCCTCAGAAGAAGAAAAAAAATGCCTATCGGCGTAACTAGCAATTGCTCCCAAAAGGTGCAATGGTATGTCGAAGGAAAAAAAATTGAAAATCAAATAGATGTGATAAAGTGAAAATTTAAGTAAAAGAATGCCATGAAGAGCTTGAAGAGCTTGTTGTGTGATTTCTTTTAATAATCTAAGGATATTTGAATTAAAGTTTTTATGAAGTATGATGTTAATTCATTTGCAATCTCTTGATTTGATTCTAAAGTTTTCATTTTAAAGGAAGGGTGTTCTATTACAATTTTAATTTTTCATGATTGTTTTGAAAAATAATTTTGTATTTTGATCCCTTTGCATTTTTACTCTAGAAATTTTTTTTTTTTCTCCCAACCATCCTATAAATATGTATCAAAATTGCAAAGTGTTCATTCCCAAATAAAAATATTCTTACTTTTTGAGATAAAATAAATGTTTTAAATACAATACATCATTGTATGAATAATAATAATAAATTAAATGTCATATATTTTTTCATACCATGAGGTACCAAAGACAATATTAACTATATAATCACGTTTTGCAATGTTAGTTTCCAAAAAGAGAATGTGTCAAGCCTTTTACATTTAGGAATGTAAACGATTAAGTTATAAATGAAAGGAAATTTTACATATTTTTATTAAATTAAAGTAATGAATATGAACTTGCTTGTTATAAAAGCTTTATGTTATATTTAAGCATCAAAATTTCAAAGCTTTACTTTAAACACACGTGGTTGGATGTGAGGAGAACTTATTTTAAATAATCACGTTTTGCAATGCTAGTTTCCAAAAAGAGAATGTGTCAAGCCTTTTACATTTAGGAATGTAAACGATTGAGTTATAAATGAAAGGAAATTTTACATATTTGTATTAAATTAAAGTAATGAATATGAACTTGCTTGTTATAAAAGCTTTATGTTATATTTAAGCATCAAAAGTTCGAAGCTTTACTTTAAACACACGTGGTTGGATGTGAGGAGAACTTATTTTAAAAAACACTTTATTTAAATATAGTTTTTTACCTATTTTTTATAAAAAATGGCATGTTCACAACTCAAGTTTAATGCACGTAAACAAGTAGATTAGTTTTTATTATTATTTAAGCATATAAAAGTAATATCTTAATGTTTAAGCATCACTAAGATCATCTTTGCAATTCTAACAATTCTCAAGAAAATGACCAAAAAGATGGTTGAAATCATATCGCGTTAGATTACCCTATTTATTTGTTCTCCCTCAAGTGTTCTTGTCTCTTCAAAAGCAACTTATTGTTATGTTATTTGTCATTTTGAATATGTTTTCTTTCTCTCTTCAAAATCAACTTATTTTTGGGTTATTGATTTTTTATTTCAACATTTTTTCTTGTTGAAAAAATAATAAGATTATCATTATCTTTTATTAGATAACCATTCATTTGAAGAAGACATGGGTATACAACTTTGTAAAACTTAATATTCAAAACATTACATAAAAATGATCCCTTATTTCACAAACAAAAATATTTCATATACCAATTTAGTATCCAGCTAAACCTTAATAGAAGGTAAATATATCTTTTTAAATCTTCATATTCAAACCATTACATAGAAAAAGTCCCTTATTTCATAAACACAATGATCTCATATATACCAATTTAGTATCCAACTAAACTATAATATATTTCTACTTTCGATAAACTAAATTGGATCTTTAACCTTGTTAACGATAAACCATTCCTGGATTTTCAACCTAATTCATCTGTATAGATGTTAAAGTACAGTGCATGCTTCTACTCTCATTATGTGTGATGACGGTTCTGTATTAATATGAAAGAGAAAATCGAAATTATGAAAGTGCAAACTACATTCCTCCCATGGATATGAATGCAAGTTGGCATTACGTTCGTAAGGGGGAATGTTGATGTTTAGGGGGCTTATATCATTTATTCTTTTGAACATTTTACGATCACATCCTTCATTAATTTAAAGGTTGAACAATCATATCCCTCCTTGGAGTGTTCTATCAATCATGACAAGAGGGTGGGCCTATATTGGGGAGTCCTTCCTTATGACCTAAGATAGTTGTTAAGACTTTTCTTCACCATGGAGTTGGTTTGCTAGTAATATGCATGGATATTTTTTTGGTAGATAATATGAGTCAATATATTTCTTAGCCAATCTATTACCTAATTAGTCATCCTCTTCACATAATCATCCACATCATAATTTAAAACGCCCTCACTATTGGGATGAGTCGAAATCCCATAAAGAATATTTATAAAGGATGAGTAGAAAAACCTTAGAGTTTACCCTACGCAAACATATTTAAACATACTATCAATCCATTCGAAATCCTACTAGGGTTGGTCCCAGCTACTTAAGTCATCCCTCATCTTCTATACGGAAAGGCAGCGGTTCAACTCGACTATCCATATCAAGGTTTTATTTTTTAGTCTTCTACTTTTGCTTGTCTTTCTTATCCATAGGAATCGAGAATCACTGAACTAAACTGAACAAAGCATCAATGGGAAACAAGTCTTAGTTTTGAACTCAATAAAGCACCGCAGGACTCACATTCTTAGTTCTTAATAAACAGCGAGGACGGAACTCGAATCCCAGACGTCTTGACCATCAATTTTAAACCACGGGTTAAAACCCTGAATATCTGTGTATGTTTATATGCATTTGGGGGGTGGCTGAGGGAATCATCCAGACCCTACATACATTTAAATAAGACGTGTAAACAAAATTAAAATAAAATATCAATAAGATATATTTTCAAGTTATGAGTAAAGGAAAGAATATGGAATATTGGTGCTTACGAGTTGTTCTAAGCGCACACGAAAACCCCTCCTATCTGCTAACTGTGTATTAACCCTGTGTACAGTTATACATAAATGCTTCGTTTTTTAACCCTGAGCACATAAAATGTAGAGTATTTAGTATGTAAAACTAATATGAAGAGAGAAAATGTATTTTAAATGCAACGAATAAGGTAGCGGGACTCACCATTATGGTAGGGTTAGCCGACGGCATACTCTGTATCCTGCACAGTAAACGTAAGAGTATTAACATACATATATACATTGAGTATTTAGGAAAAGTTGATATAAAACGTAAACAATTTTTGGACATACATGTGAGGTAAGAACCCGAGCTCATCCTGATAAAATGATAAGCCTGTCTTTGATCTGAGTCCAACCAAGCTTGGCCATGTCTCGACAAAGGTCAAGGATCAGTCTGATGGATTCCTCCAAGGAAAGTAAGGACCCAGCATTAATAATGACATTGAAATATACAAAATAACCGTGAAAATATTAAATGAAAACAAGAAAAACTGAATCGATAACCAAAAACAGATAGTTGTGTAATGAACTTCACAAACTAAGTATAGAAAGCAAGCGTGGTATAAACCATTTGACTCTCTAATGGAGGCCAAAATACGTTGTAGGTATAAGCAGTGATCTGAATATGAATATGGCACCTTAGAAACCTATCCAAAGAAACTAAACGCCCTCTAAAATGCTCACATAAAAACGCTACACTAAGGTAGAGGAAGCTGAGGGGGACGGTAATGGGGGAGTAAAGCATTGTTAGAGACAACTACACTATGGTGACAGAGACCTCCTTCCAGAACCAAGTCAACTACTATTAAAACTCTCCCTCTCAATTGTTAAAGATTACAAGATAGAAAACAAATGGAAGACGAAACACAAGTGGGCAATAGCTTGCCTTCTCATTATTAACCATAAGAATATATAGGATTTTCATCACACCATAAACCACAGGTAAATACTATGGGACATCAAAGTGTCCTAGTCAAACTAACCAACTAACCACTCAACTAATTAATGCACTTATGATGGGTAGTGAACCGATGAGATTACAATTCTTAACACACCCCCTTAATCTCAATTTGGACAATATTCTTAGCACTATCAATGCAAAAGGAGGCCTCCTGGTCTATGTCTCAGCTAGTCTTACATTTCATTCAAAAAAATCATCTTTACTTTCTTCCTTGGTGTGTACTTGGATTGCTTCTTCTTTGTCTTCTTGAACTTGATGCTAAGTAAATGTTCTTCAACGTCCTCTTTAGTTTCTGCAAAATAAATAGTTTCATTGATTTTCATTGGTACTGAAACATAGTGCAAGTCTTCTTCTTCTTCTGTTTCAACATATTTTATGTTGGTGTACAATTTACCTGCACACCGAAAAAAAAAAATCAGAATTGTTAAAAACATGAATAGTTTTTAGCTCTTCTTGGAGAGCAATCACATCTTCATGTTACTCATCTTTCTCTTCTCTTATTTCAATGATTTTCAGCTCTTCTTGGAGAGCATTCAGATATTTGTGTTCCTCATCTTCGTGTTATTCATCTTCTTCATCTTCCTCTTCCGTTGTTTCAATGATTTTCAACTCTTCTTGGAGAGCTTTCACATCTTACTCTTCTCTTCTTTCAATGATTGAGACTTCCTCATTCTCATTAACCCACTATGCATCCTTTACTGCTTCCTCAAAAACTGTGGGCTGACAGGGAAATAGAGCATACTGTAGTTGCTCATCAATAATAGGAGTCTGCTCATATAGCTCCCTCAAACTTCTGGTTTTTTGGTTCTATGATGAACTATATGTTGGTTTGGTTTCTATGCTGCTATCAACTGTCTCTTTCTCTGAGAGACTATCACTACTGCTAGCAACTGTCTCTTTCTCTGAGAGACTCATGTCAATGGGGGCTGCTACATTGACAGGTTTTTTTTCACTATCATCAACAAACTTCGTTGGGCTTACATGATCATTGGCAGCCTCATAAACACAGTCTTCTTGACTGTCTTCCGCTACACTGTGGGATTCTTGGTGCTTTGTGTGGCTTGCAAAGTCATCTTCTTCTACAACCGGTTCCTCTTCACTAAACTTGGCCTTCAATATATCCCATGCTTCTTTTGGAGTAAAAGCTTCAACAATGCTATGAAAAATGGAATATTCCATATTGTTTTGTATGATACTTAAGGCAAATTCTCAAATTCTGAAATTATGAAATTCTGTCAAATTCTCAAATTTTTCTAGATCAATGTGATCCTCTTCAATTACAAAATGCCACAAATCTTGTGACCTTAACAAATTCCTTATTTTTAATGCCCATTGATCATAATTGGTTCCATCAAAGGTCTGCCATGACCTTATTGAAGTTAACATATTTCTTACTTCTTTGATTTCTTCTGGTAGCTCTTCTAGCACCATCTTCAAGATTCCATCTTCTTAGTCGTTTTTCTTCGATACAAGTGGTCCCTCAGACTTTAGGCCCTTGGAAATTTTGATAAAAACGTTAGATCTTCCCTGCCTTGTTCTACACAGGCTCTTCTTAGATCGATCTCTACAAGACTTGAATTTCTTCCATCTGATCTGAACAATGTTGGAATGTTGTCCAATCTTTTGGGTCAGCATCAACAATACTTGCTCTTCAATACTGGTTCTGGAGATAAACCGATCTGGTCCTTTAAAACAGTGTTGCAACTTGTAGATCTAGCACAGTGCGTCACAGGGTGCATCAGGCAAAATGCGTGTAAGTGAACAGTGATCGACGCACTTTCCTTTAACAACAAGTGCGCCAACGACTTGCTTAGTCTGTGCAGAGAGTGCATCAGCGATGCACTTCTCCTGAGCAACAAGTGGTTGTGATCCTATCTATGCATAATGCAGACTTGATTTTATTGTCCCAACATTTCTTGTTATCACCCATTGTTTTTGCGCCGAGAGGCACTTCTACATCCCAATATAGGGGAGATGTTGTCACATTACATACTATGTAACGTAACGTTTCAGCATAGTAATAATTGAACCAAAATAAATTTTAATTAAAAATTTAATAATAACTTTTAAAGAATAGGAAAAGTAATAAGTAAAACAATGTAAAAGAAATTCAAAAGTAAAACATTGTACAAAAAATAAAAAGTAAAACAATGCAGAAATTTTAAAAAGTAAAACAATGTTAAATAGTTAAAACTTAAAAGTATTATTTAACGTGGTAGATTGAAATGAGTTTAAAACATGTATTTTGAACTACTTGAAATCATTTTTATAGAAAAAATAAAACAGTGTAGAAAAGTTAAAAAATAAAACAATGTTAAATAGTTAAAAGTATATACATTAATACAGTTAAAAAGTAAAATAATGTAAAATAGTTAAAGGTATATAGATCATTAAAATTAAATATGTCAAAATAAGTCATGATCATTAAGGGGATTTGAACCCTCTCGGCGCATGGTAGATCCGATCTGGAGTTTAGATGGATCTAGACTGGTCTTAATGACATTCATCAATTTTTATTACTTGATTCAGGTAATCCAATCCCCTGAGGTTAGTAATTCAATGAATGAGATAAAACAATTCCAAAGTGCTTATCAAGAGAACTAGTTTACCTTCATTCTCTTCAATAATTCCTCAGTGCCTGCCCTAGCAGTGTTGCCCCTATAGCAACCATCAAATTTCAGCTGGAAACATTCAAATCTCAAATATTTGATGAAAGCATTCATAGTAGGACCTCTCAACACTACTTTTCAATAGAAACTCTTACTAATCCTCTAATTCAAGTTGTATCTACAAGACATCTCATATAGGATGAATTTTCCATGGAGACAAAATGTTTTTTATTTTTTGGAAGGGGATTTTTTTTTTATAGGTAATAAGGCGAAATACTACCCGCATTAAGGAAGGGTTAGTTCACTGTCAAACTCATAGCCTTTTGTCTTAGAAACCATGGCCAGGGAGCATCTAGATTGTCAAAGTACCCCAGGACTTGCACCTGGCCTCCTCCAATTGCCCTGCATCATTGCAAGGGCTGTATAAACATGGGTGGAGCATGCCCAGTGTGGTTTGAACATTGGTCATCACAATAAGTGCTCCACCTTACCACTAGACCATAGCCCACTGGACTCCTGAGAGGGGAAATACAAATTTTCATCTGTGTTATTAATTTCTAAAGTTTCCATTATCAGTAAGTCAATTTTGGTCTAAACTTGAAAAGGGGAATCTTGCTAGTTTTTCTATATTCTCTAGTATAGGATCATTTCGATACAACCACATCATACATGATTATTTAAACTAGTAGGATTGCACGTGTTTATGTGTTTTTATGCTTGGAAGCTAACTGTTGCAATTGCAAGTGTGAGTGATCGATATTTAATGGACGAACTTCTGCAAATCTTGTAATTTATTGGACTTTCTAGATATGATTTCTCTCTCCCACTCTCTCAGGGATGCACGCATGCATGCACACACATACGCATTGAATCCTGTCTAATTTGGTTTCTAATAAAAAAGTGGGATGACAAAAATTCTCACATGTACACTAAAACTGAACCACCTGACTACTGCTTAGAAATCTTGTAACGTCCCCTTCACCCTATCTGGCCATTGGGAGGGGACGCTAGCTAAACCTGAGCTTTCAAATTTCGCCCCAAGTCCATAATATGTTTTTAACAATAAACAGTGTGTGCAGAAGCTTAAGATAAACATGCACAACGGAAATAAAACCTTTCCACACAAATAATTCCAACCAGAAGAGACCAACTTTACAAGTCTATTTGTTTTCAATCTAAGAGGTAATCTAGGCATCTGTTCCTTTTTTAAGGCACTATCAAAATTTGGTTTTCAACTTAGCTGTAAACATGGCTAAGAAACATTCCCATTCTTTATACTGAATTTGTCAAGGTAGTTGATTGATTAGATATTTCTAGTTGAACAATTAATCTTATGGTTTGATTGGAGATTTTATTTATTCTAGTTGGATTTCCTTGTAGATAGTTCTGTAGGAGAGGCCACAAGTGATATCTTCTGTTGTTGGTCATGCATGGGATCTACCAAAAAATATGTTTGGTGCAACCTATGCCAAATTTATTGTCACATACCCGAAATTTGTAAAAAGTTAAAAATTTTCTAAGTGGCCTAATCACCTTTTAAATGCTTTGTGGAAATGTAAAATGTATACTCAATATTTATAAATGCAACATTTAACGCCTCATAAATTATTATTGAATATTTATGAGAGGGTGTTAGTACATACTTACAACCAATGGAATTACATTGCTTATTTATGAAAAGGTTTTAGTACATCATTTCCAATCAACACAACTGCTTTCCTCACTTGGGACAGTTTCTAAGTAAGAGGAAGTATCTCATATGTACACTTTAGTAAGTTACTTCCACAAATAATTAGATACGTATTTCAACAATTCATCGTATTTGAATATTCCATCTTTACTTGAACATCTTTATGGAATTCTTAAGCTTAAATGTACCATATACAAACATATATCTATGTAAAATAATTAGATACGTATTTCAACAATTCATCATATTTGAATATTCCATCTTTACTTGAACATCTTTATGGAATTATTAAGCTTAAATGTACCATATACAAACATATATCTATGTAGCTATTGTATGATCATTATGAATAACTATCAAACTATCCTTCATCAAAACATACACTAATATATATACGTAAACCACAAAACATTACGTTTATCTAGGACAATCATGCATAAGACACAACTAAGAGAGAGATCAAATAACAATGAGACACATCAACATCTTATCAAGGGAATGATTACATACATAAAAGACACATAAAGAAAAGGACATTTTAACGTGGTTCACCCACATCTTGGGCTACGTCCACAAAAGGTTGTTTTGTATTATTTAATTAAAAGGTAGAGGTTACATCCAACAACAAGGTTGTTGCCAACCACTTTCCTACTTTTCTCTAGCTTCTCTAATAGAGAGCTTTATCAATGTTAACTCTACAATCCAACTAAGGTAGCATAGATCCAGTTCGCTACCCAATCTATAAGCCATTTTAGTTGTGCTAAAACAAAATCCAAATTATATAAAACCCAAGATCTAAAAAGGGCTAAACAAAATGTTCTAACTCTTCCCCTTAGTAGGATCTAGTCCAAGACACTTTTAACAAAGTAAAGGTCAATGTATTTAAGCATACTCAAAATCCCTTTTGCGGCGCAAACAACGAAAATACAGGGTATCTAATCCCCTAATCAACCACATAGAAATTATAAAATATCTAACAGAGATTTCGAAAGGAATCCTATTTAGTCTACCCAAGATCTCTTTCTCTAAACTTATACTATTTACTATTCAAAACAAACAAAATCCACACTCTATCAAATCGTAGAAGCATATAATCTTTTTACGCAGCTTCAGAGGTAAAAATAAAATAAAAGGGTTATAAGACCAAACAGTCACGGAGATCTCCCTCCTGGCAAAGGACAGAGGAATCTCTATCTCTCTCCCTCAATACTATTCATAAATGTAAGGCTCGTCTACTTCGAGGAATCCACCCGGCATAGTGGAAGTCCCTCTGCCACTTGGAACCCAAGAAAAAATAGCGGGCTTGCTAAGTGTTGCTACCCGATCTTCATCACTCTTATTCCAACGATCATAGTGAGTTATGACGGGAAAAATAATTAAGTTTTTAGTGTAACATTTTTACATTTTAAATATTTATATTTTTCCTATTATCAAGGTTCACATAATTATAAATATGACATAATAATCTCCCTAAAAGTGTTTAGGAGTATTGCACCCAAGTCCTACTTTATAATGTAACTTACTATCTTTCACCATTCAATAATTAATAACAATTGATCATAAAATATATATATATATATATATAATAAATTTTACATATGTAGTCTTCTTCTAGGTATATACATATGTATAGAGTTCTTTGTTTATTTATTAATCTCATCCCCTTTCCTATCATATAAAGTATTGGTGAGTGAATTTTATTTTCACAAGGTAGCTATAATTGCTTTATTTCAATTTACTACCTTGATTACATTTATGGGTGAGGATATTCTTAAAATGAGGTAAGCCCCCCCTACTTATATAATTTATTATATCATGACTAAAATATAAAACTTTAAATAATAAGTATGCCATCTCGTCAATGTTATAAAAACACTAAGTATACCTATTTTGACAAGTATACACAAAACCTTCATTAATAAGTTGAGCTTATGATGTTACGACATATATGTATAATTATATATATAATATCTAATATCCTTCTAGTTGTCAAGTTTATGTTTGTCATTACTTAGGTTAATAGTTTATTTTTGATACCAAAAGGTAATAGGAACTAGCATAATAATTGTGTAACTAGTAATTGCTATCATCTACTTAGGAGGATAATAGGAGTAACTTAAGGTTAAGTTTTCAACATCCTCTTAGTACTAATCATGATATTTTAATATACTTTACGTTTCGTGTTCAATCTATCTATCATATATATATAGATACCTAAATTTTCTTAGGATAACCCTCTCCTAGTAGAAATCCTTAAATGTTATGATTACAACTAAAAGTCATAATGAACTTCAATCTTTTGAAGTTCTTTTGATGTATATATATATATAGATATAGATATCATAGTAGCTTTTCTTATCGCTTAAATGCGACAATTAGTCTCCTAAGTTTTTAATAACATTTATGATCATAACAATAGTTTCATGTTCCACTGGTGGGGCCTTGGCCTTGAGCTCCTCACCATAGCCATTTACATGATTATATTTACAAAATAGTAATAATAGTAGTTCAGTTTGGAGGGATGTTACATTTATGGGTTCTAGGAACTTCTCTCATGATGATCGCCCCCCTGTTTGTTTTATGGATACAAAAGAGCTTGCATATGTTGCAACTCGAGTCAGGGAGATTCATGATTTTTGGCATGTATTGTTTAATCTCCCAACAAAACTGTTAGGGGAATCAACTGTTAAAGTTGTGGAATTTCAGCAATTGTATTTTCCAATGTGCCTCCTTCCCACAATAGGTGGTTCAGTACGAATGAAGACAAAACAACACTTTTTTAAGTACTATTTTCCATGGGCTGTCAGATTTGGGATGAGTTGCACAGATATCATGTCGATATATTATGAAAAGAATTTTGATGAGGACTTGGAACTCGTAGGGAACCGATGGGGCATATTACCTGCTCCCGACTTTAAGAATTTAAGACCACCTTCGAATTCATAGTAAAATCAATGGTATGTCTAAGCAATCATTAGTTTTAGTTTCACAAAAAAGTAATTGTTAAGGATCTAGTGGTTCTCTTGTTAGCATAGATTAACTGTATATGATTTGTTTTGGTAGGATGTGGTTGTGCAGATCGATTTTATGGGCTCATGGCTCAGGACTGCGACAACTTTATTATCATAGTTGTTGACGCTTCGGAGTCTACTAGCATAGTCCATCCTCAGGACAAAGGATGGATGGTTGAGGAAAAAGCCATAAAATTAACTATAAAGGACAGGCAACCCAAATCTGTCAAGCCATTTAGCAACCCTCGTTATCAGAAGTACACCCTAAAACCAACCTTTGTAAAATATACTCATCCTTCCAGCGTTTCATTCATTTGATAATTTATAGTTGTGAAGTCTGTATATTAAGCTTTTCAGTTTCATATTAATACTTGACTAATATATTATTGGTGTTTTGAATTCATGCTAAAGATTTTTTTATTATTAGCTGCCACCTTATGATATACACATCCTTCCAGTATTTCATTTCTTTGATAATTTATAGTTGTGAGGTGTGTAGATTAAGCTTTTATGTTTAATATTAGTAATTGAAATTTGACTGATTCATACTGGTGTTTTGAATTTATGCTAAAGATTTTTTTATTAAGGAGCATTTCCAAAAAAAATGATTATTAAAATCCCTTCCTATGGTTTGATTTAACATTTTTTTCCAATATCTTAAAACATTTTGCTTGGTTTCTCACCATGTTATTTTTGGCATTGAAGAAAATCATTATTAGAAGGCATATGGTTTGATCTAACAGTTTTTCCTGTATCTTAAAACATGTTGCTTGCTAAGTAACCTTACACAAGGACGCGAGACACAGAGGACACAAAAATATGAGTGTCCAACACAGACACAAGGACCCCCAGAATCAGGACACAGAGGAGACGTTATATATATATTAAAAATATAGACATATAGATCCAATTTTTTTAGAAACTAGAACATTTACATATATTCAATAGAAATTAGAATCAATACACATTACACATTCACAAATTACAATGAGACACATAGATGATAGGCAATAGCTCAAGATGTTGGAACCATATTTCTCATTAAGTAATCAAAATCAAAATGTATTACATATATGTCGGAATGCCATTGGAAAATAGTAAATATAAAAAGGGGTAGATCAAGATGGAATAATCTCATCTATCAATAGTCCTCCATGCCTAAATCAACAATCTCATCACTACCCTCTTCTTCATCCTCCTCCTCCTCCTCCTCCTCCTACTCCTCTCTGCCCATCTGACGATCTGCATCCGTTGGTGTGGAGGATGACCCCTCCAAAGGATCACCATCATTAAAAGTGATTAGCTCTAGCATCGGATCATTAAGATCCATGTTAGCTAATGCCAACTCAATATTAATGTCCAAACCCATATCATCAGGAAAGACATCCCATATTTTTGTCTTTACCTTCACCCATTCCTCCCTCTTCCTATAAATAAGACGAAGGTTCGAGTGTACATACACCATCGTCTCTGCTCTGAACTGCTCAAGCCTGCTCTTCTTCAAACTTTACAAGTTCCCATATGTGCTCCAATTCCTCTCACAACAAGAGGATGATGAAACTTGAGAGATGACCCTCAAGGCTAACTTCTGTAGAATAGGGCATGTTGCCCCATGAGTTGCCCACCAAACATAGGGTTTCTTAACCCCCTTGTCTTTAGCACATCATAGCCTCCAAATATCCCGCCGACAATGGAAAACTCTACAAAGCCCTCCTCCACCTCATCAAGTAAGTCTCTATCCTGAAATAGACATCTAAATGCTATCTTCCTTGTTGAATAATGTAACTTTGGGAGATATTCTTATTGTATTTTTATTTTACTTTCTTCGAGGAATATTCATATTGCATTTGATCATGTAAAAATCCTAAAAGAAATCAAGTAAAATAGACAAGTCGTCCCAATGGGAAAACTGCCGCAAACAATTGGCAGACTACCCCAAACAATGGGAAAAACTATCCCAGTCAAGTCGGCCCGGTTAGGGAAGAAAAATTCGACCCAGTTAGAGAAAAATGTCATGTTATAACTAGTATAAATAAGAGTGGAGCCTAGCTCATTTGGAACATCAATCACTCAAGCTAGTTCGCATTAGTAGAGAGAGAGAAAGACAAGTTCACTTGGGAGAAAGAGTAGCTGGATTGAAGACATTTTATTCTTGGGTTTGTTTGTTCTTAGGTTATTGTACAAGATTGACATTGTACTTGATGATAAATCTATACTGAAGAAGTTTTGCTTGGTTTTTCTTGTGAGAGGGTTTTCCCAGGATAAATTGTTGTGTACTCTTGTTTATGTTGTGCTTGTCTATCTTTCAGTGATCCTATTGTGTATTGTTATTGTGATATATTTCAAATTGATTAAAGATGTAACATAATCATCTTTATAGTATTATAATTCTAACATGGTTTTAGAGCTAGCCTAAAAGAAGACTTTTTGCAACCGAAACTGCCAGAAGTGAAAACTAGGTTTTTTTGTTCTAAAGGCTTTTCTCCATATATTGGATTGAAAAGGAGGACAAAGCAATTCGCCCTAGGACGACACTTTTTTCTATGGAGGAAGATTACAGATCTAAGAATTTTGGATTTTGACCTTATCACTATTGCTAAGGAAAACTAGGGCATCAGATTTTTTATATTTATGTCCATAGATTTGGCTGAAGAAAGGGTTTGCTCAACTTGGATTAGGGATGCGCATCTTTCCCTCAACTCATATTTGCAAGATCCCGAAGTTGAAAAATTAGGGCATCTTTGTCAAACCCTAGGTCAACCAGGAAGCAGATTTCTGAAGGCATTGAAGCTAGCATTTGGTTGGAGCATCTCTATTGGTAAGTACTATTATCTTTATTTCCATTTGAGGTTTTCATTTTATCAAGATGACAAACAATACCAAGCTTAAAGGATTTGATAACTTTCGAGCCTGGAAGTATAGAGCACTGCTCATTCTAGAAGAGAATGATTTGGACAACTATGTTAAGGAGGAAGTTATGGATACAGAGGGAGATGAAGACAAGGCTAAACACAAGAATATTATGGTTAGGGCCAAGAGGATCATTGCTGACTCCATGTAATATCCCGAGACTAGACTACTTTATTTTGTGTTGAGCATAAGCTCTGGATCACATGGACTACTTTATTTTGTGTTGAACATAAGCTCAAGATCACATGGACTACTTTATTTTGTGTTGGGCATAAGCCCTGGATCACATGGACTATTCTATTTGGTGTTCTTTTATCATTATCTCTAGGTGTGACTTTGAGGACACCTAGTATAGTGTTGAGCATAAGCTCTAGGAGAGCATTGGAATTATTCTACATTAGTGTTGAGAATAAGCACTGGAACTATTGACTGAGTGAATGATTGAGCAACAAAGCTCTGAAATCACTTAGATTCATTGTGTTAACTGATGTTGAGCTGGAGGCTCTAGATCATCAGTAATTAGTTTTACTATTGTTAAACAAAAATATGAATTATATTCTTTTATTCTTTTTAAACTGACTGGGACTGCCACTCAAAGAGGGATCGAGCATGCAAGAGATTAGAATGACCAAGTTGTTGATAACTAAAGATCAACAAGATGTTAGGATAAGTAAAATAAATCCTATATTATTTAAATAAACTACGAGAGTTTAAAGATAAATTATGTTATTTAATTTAAAGATAAAACAAACTGCGAGAGTTTAAAAATAGATCAATTTATTAATAAAAGATAAAATAAACTGTGAGAGTTTTAAAATAAAACAAATGGTTAAATAAAGATAAAAACAAACTTTCAGTCTATCTAGTAACTGAACTGAGTGATCTAAAACTAAAACCCTAGGAGCCTTCTCCTCGTTGAAAACTTATAAATAGGAGGACATTGCAAGGGGCAATGGTCCAAAGATCATTGGAGGATCCAATTAATCAATCTTCGAGTATTCGATTTTCCATATTGAGTTTTTGGACTAGTAAGAAAGATAACAATTTTCACCTAGGCCTTCTAGTCTCTTGGCATGCTTGGTTCGGCTCGGGGGTGATCTATTGAACGAACCAGGAACAGTTCGAGATATACAATTGGGAGGAACGTGGCAGTTCCTGTTAATTTTTCGATAATTTCATTCCATTATCATTCAGGATCACTAAGAGAATAACATGTACAGCATATCAATCATAAACACAATAATGCAAGCACACAAGAGACACAGAGTTTCACCGGGGAAAACCAAGAAGGTGAAAAACCCCGCAACTTCCTTAGAGATAAGATAAGCCCCAATACAAGATCACAAGGATCAAACCCAATAAGATGTATCTAGCAGATGCTCCTCCTCCTCCACAAGTGCGCCACTTTCTCTCTTAGCTATGCGAGCTTAAGAAGTGAGTGAATGATCTAAATGAGAGACACGACCTCTCTATTTATACACTGACTTGACCTACCAATAATCCACTGGGGCCAACTTGCTACTCAAGCCTAATAACCCAACCACATGACCTAATCAGGGTTGACCCCACACTGGTTGTCTAATAACCCATCAATACAAATGACGACACTTGTCAATACATATGACGACACTTCCAAATAGAGGAATTTAACATCTCTAATGGATATACAATAAAGTACAAATGTAATACATAGAAGAATATCTTCCGAAGTTACAAATACATCAACACTCCCTCTTAACTAGGAAGGTATTCTTTTGTCATAGGTCATCAATACATATTGGCGTAAGTCTTCAATTCTAGAGTTGGATCAACATCACTGGATCACGAAGCATCATCATCACTGCTGCTATACTCGACATCTTGATCACTGAGCTATCTCTGAAATCTGCTCGTCATAGGAAGTTCTACAGAGCCAGCCCTTTTTCATGCTGGATGTAGCCCCACCACCTGTAGGTCTTCATCATCACTGGCCATACTGTGGATCCCATGACTTATTACGTGCATCAACAAAACCTAGCTCATACTATAGGATCTTTTACATGTTGACTGTCACAAAACCTTAAAAGAGTGTCTTACATCCTGCAAGAACTCTAAAGAGCATCCCAGGACTGATTACGAGCTTACTGCTCAACCTATTGGATCTCCAGGACTTATTATATGTGACCCCACACACCACAAAACCTTTAAAGAGTGTCTTTCATCCTGTAAGTACTCTAAAGAGCATCCCATGACTGATTACGAGCTTACTGCTCAACCTCTCGGATCTCTAGGGCTGATTACATGTGGTTAGGAAAAACCTTTAAAGAGTGTCTTGCATCCTACAAGTACTCTAAAGAGCATCCCAGGACTGACTACGAGCTTACCACTCAACCTCTCGGATCTCTAGGGCTAATTACATGCCTCTAGTAGCAAAACCTCGAAAGAGCATCCCAGGACTTGTTTACGAGTTTACTACTCAACCTGTCTGGATCTCTATATCCCAGGCTGTTACAAGCACACCGCTCTACCTGTCCGGATCTTGAGGATCTTTTCTATGCTACCTGCACAACCTGTCCATGGCCACGAAGTATCAACCTGATACTCATCATACATCATCCTCATCATCATCATAGCATCGTCCTGATGCATATCATCCAGAGCATCGTCCTGATACTCATCACACATGATCATCCTGATCATCGTCACCTGCATCATCCTGATGCATATCATCTGGAGTAACATCCTAAAGCTCGTCATCCATGATCATCCTGATCATACAATGCATCCACCTGATGCATACCAAGTATCTACCTGATACATACATAAATACATGATCCGCCTGATCATATCAAGCATCCAACATGATGCATATATAAATACATGATCCAACTGATGCATATACAAATATATGATCCAATTGATCAAAGCATCCAACTGATGCATATACAAATATATGATCCAACTGATCCTACAAAGCATCCACCCGATGCATATACAGGGCAGTAACTGGAGCATCGTCCTAATGCTCATCACACAGCGCTTATATCCACAGCCATGGGAAGGATCCTCCTCTCACCATGTTGGGAATGGCTTCTGCAAATGTGCCCCATCACTTCTTCCAAGTATCTTCAATCTGAATAACACCAAGCCTCTCTCTGAAGCACTCAAACTTCACTCTGGCTAGTGGTTTCGTCAACACATCTGCAACCTACTCATCTGTCGCAACATACAGGAGCTTCACTGCTCCTCTCTGCACCATATCCCTAATATAGTGATATTTGATCTCAATGTGCTTCGACCTGTCATGGAATACTGGGTTCTCAGACAGCTTCACACAACTCTGATTGTCACAATAGATACCAGTAGCATCCAACGGGAGATCAAATAACTCGGAGAGTAGCTTCCCTCAGCCATACTGCCTCATAACTAGCCGAACAAGCTACAACATACTCTGCTTCGGTTGTACTCAATGCTACGCAAGGCTGCTTCCTGCTAAACCAAGAGATCACACCTGATCCCATACTGAAGCAGCACCCAAAAGTGCTCTTCCTATCTATAGCACTATCTACGAATCAACATAACCCTGCAGGTAAAACTTTTGATTCGCATCATACTTGAGCCCATAGTCAACTGTACCCTTTAGGTACCTCAAAATATGCTTTACAACAACCAGGTGGAACACCTCTGGGATCCATTAGGAACTGGCTCAATGTGTTCACCACAAAGAAAATGTATGGTCTCGTGTTCGTCAGGTACATCAAGGACCCAATCATCTGACGATGCATAGTGACATCAATCGGATCAGATGAAGCATCACACAAAAGCTTTAGGTTTGATGCCATAGGTGTGGCCATGGCCTTGCAGTCCATCATCCCGAACCTCTTCAGGATCTCTACTGCATACATCCCTTGTCCAAGGAAGATCCCATCTGCACTCTGCCACACCTCCATGCCTAGAAAGTAATGCATCATCCCCAAGTCCTTCATCTCGAACTCGACAACAAGCTTCCTCTTGGTATTGGCAATCAACCCATCCTCACCTATAACAAACAGGTCATCACATATAGTAATAGTATCACAAGATTGCCTTCCTCAACCTTGTAGTAAAGGTTGGAATCCTCTTTACTCTTGGTAAATCCCAAACTGGATAGGAAACTATACATCCTACCATACCAAGTCCTAGGAGCTTGCTTCAAGCCATACAAGGCTTTCTTCAACCTGCACACATATGACTCCTTGTCATGTGTCTCAAAACCGAGTGGCTGCTCCACATATACTTCCTCTTCAACTACACAATTCAAGAAAGTTGTCTTGACATCCATTTGGTGTATCTTCCACTTCATCACTGCAACCAGAGCAAGTACTATTCTGATGGAAGTGTATTTGGCTACAAGAGCAAAAGTCTCTTCATAGTCTATTCCCTCTTTCTCAAAGAAGCCACGAGCTACAAACCTCGCCTTGTACTTTTCTATGCTACCATATGCAACATGCTTGATCTTATAGATCCATTTGGAAGTCACAACAGACTTCCCTTCAGGTCTTGGGACCACATCCCAAACATCATTCTTCATGATCGATTGATATTCCTCGACCATGGAATCCTTCCATTCTTTCTTTTCCACTTCTTCTTCATAACTGGAAGGTTCTTTGTTCATAATATCACAGGGTAAGGCAACATAACTGGTATGTGATCTAGTCCTCTTCCTTTCTTTGTGTTCTTCTTTTAGAATGCCATACCTTTCTGCATCTTGAATGAGCTCTCTAGCCCATGCAGGTTTCCTCTTGTGAGAGGTCTTCTCACGGGGTGGATATATAGGTTCTTGTGGATCTTCAATTTCACAATCTACTTCTGGAATTGTTTCATTCATAGTGGTGTCTTGAAATCTGGTTTCCTTCGGTTCTTCATGGTCTTCAACATGTGTCTTCCTTGATTTGATGTAAGTTGAGTCTTCATCAAATGTTACATCCCTACTGATGTCAATCCTCTTGAACCCTGCAAAGTATATTCTGTAAGCCTTCGAGTTTTCATTGTAACCCACAAAGATTCCCTTCTTTCCTGAAGGATCTAGCTTTGCCCTCTTTTCTTTTGGAATGTGTGTGTATACTGCACAACCAAATATTCTGAGATGGCTTACTTCTAGTTTCTTACCAGAGAAGACTTCTTCTGGTGTCTTATTGTCAAGTATCTTGTGAGGTGTTTTGTTTTGTAAATATACAGCTGTCCTAGCTACTTTTGCCCACAGATGCATAGGAAGGTCTTGGTCATGAATCATTGCCCGTGCTGCTTCCATGATAGTTCTATTCTTCCTTTCTGCAACTCCATTTTGTTGTGGATTGTAAGGAGCAGTCAACCCCCTCTTAATCCCTAAATCATTGCATAACTTTTTGAAATCACCTGAAGTGAATTCTCCGCCATTGTCGGATCTGATAGTCTTAATATTCTTATCTATTTGATTTTCTATCAAGGCTTTGAATTCCTTGAACTTATCAAACACTTCATCTTTATTCTTTAAGAAATAAACCCCAAGTCTTCCTAGAGAAATCATCAATGAAAGAAACATAGTATACATACCCACTTAGAGAACTGGAAGACATTGGTCCGCATACATCGGAGTGGATAATCTCCAAGATTCCTTTTGCTTTGCTTTTACTGCTTGGAAATGTCTTCTTTGTATTCTTTCCTTTTGCACATCCTTTGCAAACACCTTCATGCTTTGGCTGGATTTCAGGAAGACCTTCTACAACTTTGCTTGCAATTGGTAGTGCTCTATAGTGCATGTGTGCAAGCCTTCTATGCCAAAGTTCACTTGGCTCCATGGACTCATGTACCATGGCATGTTTAGGTTGTCCCTTCAATTTGTACAATCCTCCCTATTGCTCTCCAATTACTACTGCATCATATATGGTCTTACCTTTTGGCCACATGAGTACTTGGTTATCCACAAATGTAACTCTCATTCCTTTTGCATCCAAATATGATATGGAGAGAAGATTCTTCTTGAGTCCAGGTACATATAGAACATCTTTCATCTTCAAAGAGAGTCTAGCATGTAGGAGGCTTCACCACTTCCTTTGATAGGATATTGATAGTCATCCCCAAGTTTCACCTTATGGGGTGACTCATGTTCAGATAGATCTACAAAAGATTCTTTAAACCCAGTCATGTGTTTAGAAGCCCCACTATCTAGTAAATGAATGGAAATCTGTGGAAGATTTTTTAAAATGAACAGTTTCGAACCTCTTAAGCAGGTTCATCCTCAGGAGAAGCAAAAAACTCACTCTTTTTTTGCACGGGAAGGTGAAGAATAAATATTGTTATGTTTGTTTATTTAGTTTTTTAGGGTAAGGTTTGGGATATGTCGGTCAATTGTGTATTTTTTACAAAAAATTATTAGTTTAATTTTAAGTTTGAGTGGAATTTATTTTTCTATGAATTATTGTGTATTGTAATTTCAATTTGATTTTTATATTTTAATATTTTTGTGTATATTTATGTCAATTTTAAATTTATAAAATGTTTTATAAATATAATGTTTTGTAAATGAAATTGAGTTTTAAAATTTATATAAATATGTAAAAATATATATAATTTTAAATATATATATATATATATATATATATATATATATATATATATATATATATTTGATTATATTTTAATTTGATATATTTGTTTTTATTTTTCTTATGTAATATTTTTTTATATAATAATATATATTAAGACAATGAGATTTTGGAAAAATATTAAGACAATGAGATTAAAAAAAAATTATTTTGATAAATTTGTTTTTATTTTTCTTATCTAATATTTATTTTTATTTTATTTTTATTTTTTATTTTTTATTTTTTATTTTTCTTCATATTAATAATATATATTAAAACAATGAGATTATTTTTTTTTATTTTAAATGGATTGTATATCTAACATATTTTGATTTTAATAAAGTTTTTTCAAATTAATAATTTAGAATTTTCTTCGTATGAAAATATTCAAATTGATCTCTTTAATAAATATTTTATAATTTTAATTGGATTGTAATTATAAAAAATATGTTGTAATTTTAGACTATTAAATAATCACTCAACAAAGATAAACGTTTTTAGCGATGATTATTCATATGATTATTAGTTTAATATTTAGTTTGAGTGGAATTTAATTTTTTAGATGAATTTATTGTGTATTGTAATAACAATTTCAATTTGATTTTTTATCTTTTAGTATGTTTATAAGTAAGTCTATATTATTTAAGATTCTTCATTGTAGGTAAAAGAAAAGCAAGTAGCTTTTTTAATGTTTTAAATGTGTATGTTTGGTTCGACTTATTTGTTTAAGTGGTTTTTTAGTTTGTGAATTACAGGTTTCCAAGCATCGTTTAGTTTGAAGCCATCATCTCGGTTGAAAGTTTTTCGACATTTCTCAATTTCTATGGCTTCGCGAGTTTTTCTTCTGTAATATTGAGGAACGATGGCTAAGACTTTAGAGTCTTCTAAACATATATGATGTTTTGTGTTGTGAACGTGTTCGGCTAGGGCTGAGTTTTTTATTCTTTCATGTCGTAGGTCTGCGCTATGTTCCTTTAATCTAATTGCGATTGACCTACCTGTCTCTCCTATGTAGGATTCATCACATGAGCACGGTGTTTTGTATACACCTTTTTGGTTTTTGGGGTCGATGGTGGTCCTTGGCTTTGTCAAGCATATTTTCTCATGGAATTGGGAGGAGTAAATGACACCATAATGTTATTCTTTTGTAGAACACTTGCAATTTTGTTAGTGGTGCCATGTATATATGGGAGAGTAATCCTCGGGCGGGTTATGTCAAATTCTTTTTTCTTTTTGATTTTGTTTTTGTGTTTATTTTTCATGTTGCGGAAGACTTTATTAATATCTTTACTTGTATAGCCATTGTTTATGAGGGAATCTTTGAGGTGCTTTAGTTCATCTTCTAAGTGGTCTTGATCTGAGACGCGCCATGCGCGTGTGGCTAGGGTGTTTATAATCCCAACTTTTTGGGCTGGATGATGGTGTGAGTCGGCGTGGAGGTATCTATCGTGTGAGTCTTCTTTCTGTATACCTGGTGAGAAAGAGAACCATCCAGTTTTTTTGTGATAAGAACATCTAAGAAAGGAAGGGAGTTGTGTACTTCTTTTTCTATGGTGAATTTAATGCTCTCACATTGATTATTCATATGGTTTAAAAACTCATTTAGTTTATCATCACCATGAGGCCAATTACTAAAAACATCATCAACAAACCTAAGCCAACCACTTTGGTTTGTGTGAAAATGTATTGATTGCTTTTCTTCAAGATTTTCCATAAAAAGATTTTGCAACAATGTGGGGAAATTGGTGAGCCCATGGCCTCACCTACTTATGAGCTAGAAAAATACCTAGCTAAGATCCTTAAACCTTTAGTTGGTAAAACATTCTCATTCATTAAGGACTCATCCCAACTAGTGGAAAAAATGAAAGACTGGGAAATAGATAAAAATGACTCATTATTTAGTTTTGATGTCGTATCTCTCTATACTAAAATTCCCATTGATAGGGCCATTGAAGTAATAAAAAAAGTATCAAAACCCTGAGATAGCCAAACTTGTGTAAATTTGCTTAAAGTCTACCTACTTCTGCTTTCAAGGAGAGATTTATGAACAAACAGAAGGTGTGGCCATGGGCTCACCAATTTCCCCCATTGTTGCAAATCTTTTTATGGAAAATCTTGAAGAAAAAGCAATCAATACATTTTCACACAAACCAAAGTGGTGGCTTAGGTTTGTTGATGATGTTTTTAGTAATTGGCCTCATGGTGATGATAAACTAAATGAGTTTTTAAACCATATGAATAATCAATGTGAGAGCATTAAATTCACCATAGAAAAAGAAGTACACAACTCCCTTCCTTTCTTAGATGTTCTTATCACAAAAAAACTGGATGGTTCTCTTTCTCACCAGGTATACAGAAAGAAGACTCACACGGATAGATACCTCCACGCCGACTCACACCATCATCCAGCCCAAAAAGTTGGGATTATAAACACCCTAGCCACACGCGCATGGCGCATCTTAGATCAAGACCACTTAGAAGATGAACTAAAGCACCTCAAAGATTCCCTCATAAACAATGGCTATACAAGTAAAGATATTAATAAAGTCTTCCGCAACATAAAATATAAACACAAAAACAAAATCAAAAAGAAAAAAGAATTTGACATAACCCGCCCGAGGATTACTCTCCCATATATACATGGCACCACTAACAAAATTGCAAGTGTTCTACAAAAGAATAACATTATGGTGTCATTTACTCCTCCCAATTCCATGAGAAATATGCTTGACAAAGCCAAGGACCCCATCGACCCCAAAAACCAAAAAGGTGTATACAAAACACCGTGCTCATGTGATGAATCCTACATAGGAGAGACAGGTAGGTCAATCGCAATTAGATTAAAGGAACATAGCGCAGACCTACGACATGAAAGAATAAAAAACTCAGCCCTAGCCGAACACGTTCACAACACAAAACATCATATATGTTTAGAAGACTCTAAAGTCTTAGCCATCGTTCCTCAATATTACAGAAGAAAAACTCGCGAAGCCATAGAAATTGAGAAATGTCGAAAAACTTTCAACCGAGATGATGGCTTCAAACTAAACGATGCTTGGAAACCTGTAATTCACAAACTAAAAAACCACTTAAACAAATAAGTCGAACCAAACATACACATTTAAAACATTAAAAAAGCTACTTGCTTTTCTTTTACCTACAATGAAGAATCTTAAATAATATAGACTTACTTATAAACATACTAAAAGATAAAAATCAAATTGAAATTGTTATTACAATACACAATAATTCATCTAAAAAATTAAATTCCACTCAAACTAAATATTAAACTAATAATCATATGAATAATCATCGCTAAAAACGTTTATCTTTGTTGAGTGATTATTTAATAGTCTAAAATTACAACATATTTTTTATAATTACAATCCAATTAAAATTATAAAATATTTATTAAAGAGATCAATTTGAATATTTTCATACTAAGAAAATTCTAAATTATTAATTTGAAAAACTTTATTAAAATCAAAATATGTTAGATATACAATCCATTTAAAATAAAAATAAAAAAAATTATCTCATTATTTTAATATATATTATTAATATGAAGAAAAATAAAAAATAAAAAATAAAAAATAAATATTAGATAAGAAAAATAAAAACAAATTTATCAAAATAAAAAAAATTTAATCTCATTGTCTTAATATATATTATTATATAAAAAAATATTACATAATAAAAATAAAAACAAATATATCAAATTAAAATATAATCAAATTTATATATATATATAAATTAAAATTATATATATTTTTATATATTTATATAAATTTTAAAACTCAATTTCATTTACAAAACATTATATTTATAAAACATTTTTATAAATTTAAAATTGACATAAATATACACAAAATATTAAAATATAAAAATCAAATTGAAATTACAATACACAATAATTCATATAAAAATAAATTCCACTCAAACTAAAAATTAAACTAATAATTCTTTGTAAAAAATACACAATTGATCGACATATCCCAAACCTTACCTTAAAAAACTAAATAAACAAACATAACAATATTTATTCTTCACCTTCCCGTGCAAAAAAAGAGTGAGTTTTTTGCTTCTCCTGAGGATGAACCTGCTTAAGAGGTTCGAAACTGTTGATTTTAAAAAATCTTCCGCAGATTTTCATTCATTTACTAGTTACAAAACTGTGGAGTAATGAACAAGCCCCACTATCAATGAGCCAATCATTACGTCCATGAGAGATAGTACATGTGAGAGCAGAGATTAGAACATATTCATCTTCACTTGATGAGTCATCACTTTCTGCACTAGCCTTCTTCTTGGGAGGTTCATCATCCTCAACACCATGAGCATGATATCTCTTCGTGTTGCCCTTATTCTTCTTGTTGCAGTGATTGTTCCTTTTGTTCTTGGGACATTCTGAAGTAAAGTGTCCCAACTCATCACAAGTGAAGCATCGAATATGAGAGTGATCTTCCTTCTTTTGATGGGAATGAGAGTGTTTCTTGTTATAAGATTTCTCCCTCTTAAACTTACTTCCCTTAGTGTGTGCTGTGAGAGCTTGATCTTCATTCCCCATATTTTCTTCTCAAGCCACAAGCCTAGCTTCTTCTTGTGGACATTCTTCCCATAGTCTACTGAAGGAGACTATTTTCCTTCTTGCACAGATTCCTTGGATGAAGGAGTCCCGTGACCTAGGTAGGCCATTCAATGTGGTCATCACAATTTCACCATTCTCCACTACTTCATCCACAGCTTCAAGTTGTTCCTTGATTTGAGAGACCTTAGAAAAGTAGGATTGAATGGTCTCTCCATTCTGAAGCTTCACCCCTTTCAATTGGTTCGGCAGAGTCATCTTCCGGTTTATGTTCTTTCCTTCAAACAACTTGGTCAAGGAGTCAAACATCTCCTTAGGTGTATTTAGTGAAGACACATGGGGTATGAGATGGTCCTTTATAGAATCAGCAATGATTCTTTTAGCCTTGACCAGGTTCTTCTTGTGTAAGGTCTTAGCCTCTTCTTCTTCTGGAACTGGAACCTCTTCCTTTATGTAGTTGTCCAACTCATTTTCTTCTAGGATTCACCCAATCCTATACTTCCATGCTCGGAAGTTATCAGATCCATCAAGCTTATCCTCAATCTTGGTGTGGTGAGACATCTTAAAGAGTACTTCAAATGGAAATAGAAAAATATTTAGGTCTTACCACTTGATTTGCTGAAAACTGGATCTGGAGTTGGATTAGGGTTTGTCAAAAAAACCCTAAAAATTCAAAATATGAATTGCAAGATTCTGAAAGGATAGAAAGATGTGCCTTGATGAGCTGATCAAGCTTGTATACTCGGAACTTGAAAACTGCAAAGTTTCACTCCTCAGAAATGCCTTTCATTCTCTCGGATTCACTTGGGAGAACCCTGAATTAGGGTTTGAGTTTCCCGGAGATTCACCCAACCAAAAAGTTTGATACAAAGCTCTAAACTTTGATTTTTCCAAGGAGCTTCCAACTATGGTCTCAGATTTCAGAAATTCCACTTTTTGTGGAAACCCTAATTTTCAGGTCAAAAACTGAAACAGCTCAGAATTGAATTTTGTCTCGGTAGAAAGATGTGCCCTTCCAATGAGAGTCAATCTAGCCTCCTGCCTTTGATGATCTTTGAAGAGAAACCCAAATATTAAGAAGCCCTAGCTTCCGCAACTGCACAGTGCCTTCTTCTTAGGTCATCTCTGATACCATGTTAATTTTTCGATAATTTCATTCCATTATCATTCAGGATCACTAAGAGAATAACATGTACAACATATCAATCATAAACATAACAATGCAAGCACACAAGAGACAGAGAGTTTCACCGGGGAAAACCAAGAAGGTGAAAAACCCCGCAACTTCCTCAGAGATAAGATAAGCCCCAATACAAGATCACAAGGATCAAACCCAATAAGATGTCTCTAGCAGATGCTCCTCCTCCTCCGCAAGTGCACCACTTTCTCTCTTAGCTATGCAAGATTGAGAAGTGAGTGAATGATCTAAATGAGAGACACAACCTCTCTAACTTGACCTGCCAATAATCCACTGGGGACGACTTGCTACTCAAGCCTAATAACCCAACCACATGACCTAATCAGGGTCGACCCCACATTGGTGGTCTAATAACCCATCAATACAAATGACGACACTTGTCGATACATATGACGACACTTCCAAATACAAATGATGACACTTCCAAATAGAGGAATGTAACATCTCTAATGGATATACAATAAAGTACAAATGTAATACATAGAAGAATATCTTCCGAAGTTACAAATACATCAACAGTTCCTAAGTCAGTTGAAAAGCAAAAAACGAGTGATAAGTATTTTTATGTTGTTATTATTAATTCAAAGTTTATTTTTATAGATATGATCTGATCCTTCTTATATTCTAAATTTGTTCATGCAAGCTTTTTATTGATAGGAAATCTACATGCTGTGATTTTTATTCATGAATATGTTGATTATGTTCATTAAAAATATGATTGAGAAACTAACAGATAGATCCATTTTCGTTGAATTAAATTCTAATAAATCTTATATTTCCAAGTTCAATATACAGTACTATTTTATATATGCTACAGTACATGTTTCAAATTCTGAATATGGTCATTGGCAAAATTATTTAGTCATGACTCATGGGTTTTAAATCTTATTATTTTCATCATTATTTAGTATTGCTTTTAATTCCAAAATTATAATTACTTATCATGTCATAGGTTGTTTAGCCTATGGAGAAACCTCCCATTATTTCTAAATAGGGAGAGGGTCTTAGATCTGAATCCCTAGTCCAAGTCCCTAAACCCTAGATACGTTATATAATATATATTTATAAATTATATATATAAATTATGTTATATGTATATACATCAATAGTAAAGGACCTTGGTCATCAATTGAAGGTTGATGCTCTCGGCATGAGAACTGGGCGTAAACAACTTGTGGAAGTCGCAGACAGGCAAACCAAGTTTACAATAAAACACGTAGTCATGATTTCCACACGGTCATGCTTCAAACATTGATCAGGGATTGAATACCTTTAAAAAACCAACACATAGACTGGCAAGGAGCGAAAGCTTCATTGCCAAGTGTGGATTACTCTCATACAAGCAAACGTAAATAACAATTAAGACTTGAAAATGGTATGGTGTCGAATCCCGTGAGCCCTATGTCCTGCAAAACCTCAAACCCATATTTCGCATACAGTTTCATTTACACATAAATTATGTTTTTATACGCATACATTAAACAGAGCATACATATTACACAGTCGATGTTTAAAGTCTAGAGGATAGACACCTAGGAAAAGAGGGCCATGATTCTATTCTTTTCCACAAGAGTCACGATTTACACAGAGCTAAAAACTGACTTAAATCCATGACAAAGTACAGGATGAAAGCATGAACGCTTTCCCTTTTAAATAATCAATACAATCATACAAAACACAGTGATATCATGCAAAAACGCCTTGAAAGGCTTAGAGTTTTTATTAAACCGTAAACATTGGTCTGAACCAGTACTCAACATTTACACATCATTTTTCTGAGTTACATACCCCAATGGGGAAGAGATTACAATGAAAATTGAACCAAGGTCAACCCTACTAAGGAAACTATGACTTACTTCTCTCTCTGTTGAAAGCGCAACCAAGCCGATGATAAGAAGCCCAAACCATAATGACTTACAAACAAGAACCAAGACCATCTTCAACGTCGCCTCTCCATAGAGGAAAACGAATCCATAGGGAGCCATGACCTTACCTAGAGAGCATAAGTCATTTTCTGAATGCAAGCATAGCCGCTCTAAGCCATGCTTTGCATGCACATAAACCTCACAACGCAAAACAGAGTCAAACGATAGTATGGTCATATAAATCAAAACACAGAGCTATATTAAAGAACATAGCCCAGCTTGAAGCAAAACAATACCTGTTCACAAGAAGGAGTTTCACTGTCACAACAACGCCTCTTTCAAGTGACCACGAATTCAAACCTGAGACGAAGCCGAGCTTTGACTCTATGCAAACGTTTCCAGAAATGGAGCAGAGAGGAATCCCTTGGCTTCCTCTCCCACAACGATATCAAATGAACAAGGGAACGTTCTCGAAAGAAAAACAATGAATAAAAACCTACCTCAGGTCAAAGCATAAATGATATGCCAACATGGAGGCTCATCATTCGCTCCATTCCTTCCCATCACATAGGTTGTCTTAAATGCCAACCTACCTCCTCGTCTGGTGCATATATCATATGGTTCAAGTTTTACATAAGGTCAAACATTTATGCCACGAGACATCACCAACACCTTCGCAATGTATAAGACTTGGCATGACAAGCATTGAGCTTGCTCTTGCCATAAGGCTTGGGTGATAAGTTTTAAATATGAGTTTCGCTATACATAGGCTTATTTCGCTATGCATGAGATTTAATACAACCAATGTTAAACATAAGATTTGCTTATAATTTCTATGTTTGACATTTACCACAAATTATGTCATGTCCTTGTTTTAAGACTTAGGACATAATGTAACATGTTCTTATGCCTTTAAGCATAGTATAGGTTAATCCAACACCTGTAAGGAGATACAAATAATAATGTTAGCTTGAGACAACAAAGTAAGACTCAGGCATCTACGCATCAGAAATACATCCATAGAGAAAACAACCATCATTAAGGTAATTATAACGTAAGACAAATACAGTCATATAAGATTCACAACGAGCTTACAATCATCTACAAGTAAACAATCTTTATTATTATTATGACTTAAAGCAAGTTAAAGATTAGGTCATGCTATGACGGATAAATATCTTAAGTAAGACAAATAGTCTTCTTTAAAAAGATATGACAATACGTTAATTGAAACAATCACATATAGATCAGTTAAAGATTATAAGATGAAAATCTAGCTAAAGATGGCATTTTAAACTATGGATTGACGATAAAAGAACAAATAGATCACTCGGAATGCAAACAAGTAATTCTGCCATTTACTTCTAAGTGCTTAAGTTAATTTGAGAAATCATGTTCCTTTATGACAGTTTAAAGACTCTTATAAAAAAAAATTTAGGGTGTATTTTTAGGGACATTACACTCCATCAAGGATCACTTGATCCCCCATGTTTCATCCTTGAAGGCTCCCAAGGAGATGTATGATGCATTGACTAGACTATATGAAGGGAAGAACATCAATAGGAAGATGACCTTGAGAACTCAGCTCAAAGGTGTGAAGATGCAGAACTCAGAAAGTATCCAATCCTATTTCACAAGGGTCTCCCAAATCAAAGAACAACTAGAAGCTATTGGAGACAATGTTGAAGAAGCATAATTGGTGACGACTACATTGAATGGTCTCCCAAGATCATGGGAATCATTCATTCAAGGGATTTGTTCTAGAAGGAAGCTCGCCAAGTTCAGTAGGCTATGGGAGAATTGTACACAAGAGGAAGCTAGAATTGAAGCGAGAGAAGAGAAGAAGGGTGAAGATGACAATCAAACCTTAGCCACTCATACAAAGAAGGAAAATAATAAGAAAGAAGAACAATCTCACAAGAATCCTAGATGATTTCAGAAGAATCATAGACCTCATAAGGACTACTCAAATATGTTACAATTGTGATGAAAAGGGACATCTTGCAAGAGATTGCACGAAAAGCAAAGACCATAACAAGAAAGGAAAGAAGAAGAGGTATCACGCCCTTGTTGCAGAATATGATAAACCTGTTAAGAAGAGAGCAAGGGAAGATTCCTCAAGTGATGAAGAATATTTCTTGACCTCAGCACTCACAAGGTAAAACTTTTGATGATACAATAGTAATTAGAGAGCAAGAGGGAGGCTTGTACAAATTAAAAGACCAACCAGATCAAGCATTGGTTCATGACACTATGGAACCAAGTGAACTATGGCACATAAGGCCTACACACACACACACACACACACTCTACAAGGCTTTCTGATCATAAGCAAGATGGTGACTAGCTTACCCGAGATCCAGACAAAACATGCTGGTGTGTAAAGAATGTGAAGGATTCATTTCTAAGCAAAAGGAGATCTTGAATCCATTACATGAGGACCATGGATGAAGATTTCAAAAGTTCCAAACTAGACAAAGAAGAAGATCAAGGTATTCAGAATCATATGATGGAGCAAAGTACACTTCCATGAACTCCAGTGACTTCTGCAAGGAGGCAGAAACTAAGAAGGAGCCTGCAAAGCACATGGAAGATAAGTATTTATTATCATTTGAATTCTTGCGTATTTTTTAAGGATATTGCTCATAATAGTTACATGTAGATCTATGATACATTTTTCTTTTATGCATTTATATATGACTAAGATTGACTAGCAGTAGGCTCATATAGTGCATGTTATGGGTAAGTGGCCTATAGCGCTGCACAACATCCCATGAGCCCTTAATGGAGCTAGTCTAGGATGAAACCTCTTTGCTAACATGTTGAGAGCAGTGCACGTTCTTAATAGTATGTTCTGGTAGAGATGGAAGGCATCAAGATAGTTACCGTGTGTATACATGATATGGATGAGTGTTGTGTTGAAGCATTGGCTAAGATGCATTGATTACATGACTGTGTGCATTATGCATAAGAAGTTGTCATTACATGGATTGTTACTAATCATAAGACTAAATTTGAATTGTAGGAAAAATCGTGTGCTATGACATACAAGAGAAGGATGATAAGACTTGTTCCAAAGAACAAGTGATGAATGTTCAACAATGACCTTCAAGCAAATTTAAAAAATCAATCATACTACAAAACTATAAGGAAAGGTTCATGGTTTCTCTCAAAAAAGGGAGTCGATCATGACGAGATGTTGTTTCTCCTGTGGCTAGATACGGTTCGATAAGATCTTTACTTGCGATAGCTGCATTGATGAAGTGGAAGGTACACCAGATGGATGTAAAGATTGCCTTTCTGAACGACATAGTAGAGGAGGAAGTGTATGTGGAGCAGCCACTAGGATTTGAGACACATGACAGACAGACACATGTGTGCAAATTGAAGAAGGCCTTGTACGGTTTGAAATAGGCACCCAAGACATGGTACGACATGATTGAAGGATTTCTGACGAGCTTGGGCTTTACCAAGAGTGAAGCAAATTCCAACCTTTACTTCAAGGTTGAGGATCGGAAACCAGTGATACTACTTTTGTATGTAGATGACCTGTTCTTGACAGGTGACGAGAAGCTCACTGCATAAACAAAGAAGAAACCTACCACAGAATTCGAGATCAAATACCTAGTTATGATGCACTATTTCTTAGGTCTAGAGGTGTGGCACAGTCTAGATGATATTTTCCTTAGCCAAGGAAAATATGCTGTGGAGATCCTGAAGTGATACGGGATTTTGGACTGTAAGGCCATGGCTACACCGATGGAATCAAATTTGAAGTTGTTGCGTGATACTACTCCAGAGACAGTGGATGCCACCTTATACAGACAGATGATTGGTTCGTTGATGCATCTGATGAACATGAGACCAAATACATGCTTTGTGGTGAACACTTTGAGTCAATACAATGTTGAGTCAAGACGTGTTGACCTGATTGCAGCAAAGCATGTGTTGAGGTACCTGAGGGGTACGATTGATTATGGGCTCAGATATGCAATAGATCAGAAGATTAACCTGCAAGGTTATGTTGACTCGGATTGGGTCGGTAGTGTCACGGATAGGAATATCACTTCAAGATGTTGCTTCAGTTTGGGATCAGGTATCTCCTGGTTTAGTAAGAAGCAGATGAGTGTGGCACTCAATACAGCCGAATCATAGTACATAGCAGCTTGTTCAGCTAGCTGCGAAGCAGTGTGGCTTCGGAAGTTACTTGCAAGATTATTTGATCTCGAGTTAGAGGCGACTTATATTTTCTACGACAACCAGAGTTGTGTGAAGTTGTTTGAGAACCCAATGTTTCATGACAAGTCGAAGCACATACAGATCAGGTACGACTATATCAGAGATATGGTGTAGAGAGGAATAGTGAGGCTCCAATATGTGGCGACATACGAGCAGATAGACAATGTGCTGAACAAGCCTTTATCGAATGTGAAGTTTGAGTACTTCAGGGACAAGCTTGGAGTTTTCTAGATTGATGATCCTCAAAAGAGGGAGGGATGGGCAACATAGCATGTGGGAGACGCAGGTAGTCACGTAGTGATGTAATTTGTGCTCCTGGGCGGCTCTCCACTTAAGCTGATGTGGTAGTGAGTGGTCACTTCGGTGATGTAATGTGGGATCCTGGACTACACTCATGAGGATGCAGTAGGTAGTCACATTGGTGACGTAATTGAGTCTCCTAATTGCTGGTGCTATGTTGGGCATACACGACATGTGCGAAGACGCAGGTGGTCATTGGGTGACGTAATTCGTGGTCCTGGGTTATTCTCCTCATGATGTGATGTGATAGCGGGTAGTCACTTTGGTGACGTAATTTGTGCTCTTAGCCTATACTTACGAGGTTCGTGCTGTCGAGATGTGCAAAGACGTAGGTGGTCACCGGGTGAAGCAATTCATGTTCTTGGGCTGGTCTCCACATGATGAGAAGTGATGTGCTAGTGGGTAGTCACTTTGGTGACGTAATTTGGGATCCTAGGCTACACTCACGAGATGATCTAGACACATATTGAGGTAACACAAGTGGTTGATTTGGCAACGTAATGAGGGCACCTGGGTTGGACCCACTTGATGGCTTGCTCGTACAGAACTTCTAGTGATGTATAGATTCGAGAGATATCATAAGTCAATGGTCAGAGTACAGAGTTGCAGTAGCAATGATGATGATGGCCCCGAAAGACTACCTTCCTTGTTAATAGGCAGTGTTGAAGAATGTAATTTCGGAATATATTCTTTGACTCTCCATTGATGTGTTGTTTATTGTGATCTCCTCCTTAGCCTCCTCCTAGTTTATGTTGATTGTGATGTACTCATTGGTTTCCTAGATACATTGGTACCTTATATCCTTCTAAGTCTCCTCAATTCATTATTATTGTAGGTAGTTGACTTTGTTGATGCATTATCAATATGTTGTGGCCTCCTTCAATACTACATTGCCTTGGTGTAGCCTCCTTTGCTACTACATTGCCTTGGTGTAGCCTCCTTTTTATTGAATATCTTTTGTGTAGCCTCCTTTGACACTAAATTGTTGAATCAAATTTAAAATGGGATTACATTGAATTAGTTCATATTTAAGGGGAGATTGAATTGAATTAGTTATCAAAATAAACGCTTGCCCCTTGGAGCCTATATGAAACTCGCGGAGAAGTTAAGTGCCTAGAATTGGTCTCAAATTATACAATCACCTTCAATTCAATGTCAAGGTTTTTTTTAATTTTTGAGATATTCACATAGAAGTTTACATAGTTAATTATATCCCTTCCATCAGACCAATCCCATTATCTAACAGTACTATTTCACATAACTTTTTTGTAAACGACCACAACTCAGAACACATCATGTTCTAAGTTCCACTAGGCTTTGATATAATGCAATTTAAAAAATATGGGTTTAATAGCTTATTCCTAGGACAATGTGATTGGGGCCAATATTTGAAGAAAATTGACATAAATATGAAATTGCTCATTCACACATTATGTCAAACACTTTGAAAATTTAGGTCTTTAATTTATAAATTTTGAAAGTAAAACCACCACTTCAAATACTGAAAATATGCAAGCACAATGAACACTTGAGATTTTGGTAAAACTTGATCGGGCAAAACCCTAGAAATTTTTTTATTAAAGAAGAGTACAGAAATTCAATACACTGAATTTCTCTTTCAACCCTCACAAGAAAAATTCCACATACAACAAACTAATTCATAATTTTCAACTAACCTTGAAAATTGTGCCAACCTCGAAATTCATGCCAAACTGGTCATGTACGAGTTGTTGTACCTGTTGTATGGTTTGCCTCGAATTATGTGCTTGCACATGCTCTCTTTTACTGTTGTATTGTCTGCATTAAATGCCTGCCAACTGCCTTGGGATTCGAGCCATCTTCCTTGGTATTCGAGCCCACATGTGTGGCTGCAAAAATGTTGTTGTACAACTGTCTAGAAAAGCGTGTTGGTTCGTTGGATTCGTGTTGCTCCTCTCTCTTGGAAATTGTGCCCTTCTTGCTTGGGTGCTCTTCTTCCTCTTCAATCCTTCTCTTCCTCTCTCTCTGATGGTGAGTGTTTCATTTGTCCCTTTCACTTCATTTTATACTTTGCTTTTCATTAACTAAGCCTAACTACCAAAGAAACTACCTTATCAATGGTTGGGATTAGATTAGAAGATCCATGGTTCACATTAGATGCACTTTTCTCAATAATAAAATAATTAATAAATACATCGCTTAAGTGACCCACTTTTATAAAGTACAAAAATGTCTTTATGTACATAAAAGTCACTTATTACATAAATACACAAGGAGCAAAATCTTTGAGGCCCCCCTCGTCACCCTCACACCAAAAACATGAGGGAGGACCTCCAGATTTATCTTTTTCAACAATATTCATAGTGGAAAAACTATAAAATGTGATTACATTTATAAAGCTTTATAATATTTTGATCTAATCATTTAAGCTTATAAAGATTTTCAATTGGTTGCATGTTAGACAATCTAATATAATTTTCTTGCAAGTTAATTTTTGGCAAAGTTATGATTGTGTTACTTGCATAAGAATAATTTTAATATCATTTGTCATACATGAAATTGTTATATTACTGTTTTGCTATCGATATAATATATTAAATCATATAATTAAATCTTGAAGCTCAATCAAGGGTTTGTTAATAGAAGCCCATTGCATGAAATTTTTATAATGTCACATTTTTAACAATTTATAGAGAATTCTTCTTTGCTTATTTTGCCAATTTTTACCCTTCATAAATTTAGTGTCAATCCTTTGCCTTCTTTTCACCAAAGAATCTTCCTCAAAATGTGAGTTGGAAAAATAGATTCAACGAGTAAATATTTACATGCATTTCCTATGGATTTACTGAATTGCTTAAGGTTGAGAATGTGGGACCAAGATGGAGTGCACATGAGGTGAGGTAGGATAGTTTAGACACCAAATGGGCTAAAACCAAGAGCCTTAATAATAGAACATTCTAGTTGAAAATAACTACTAATTAACCAATCCATCTACTAATTTTGTATTAACAATGACTTCAAAACATGATACAAAACATTATAAATCCTAAACTTAAACAAATCATAAGTACACACCAATGTGCCTTATCTCCACGAGGAATCATTGTGTTTGGATGACAAGAGAGCCATTGAACAATATATTATAACCTCATAGTATTTGTAGTAGCATTTAAAATCTAATGTGATGAATTGCCCAACAAAATATCCATGGTAGTTTATAGATCATATTGGTATTAGAGCTTTTTCTTTGGGATATAGTGCCATCTTGAAGAGATGACTCAACCTGTGGTTTAAAGAGATGAGTCTCAAACCATAGCCATGCCACATGGATATAGTGCCATCTTGGAGGATGACTCAAATTGAGTTACAATATTGGATGTACAAGTCTCCGACATCTTCCGCAATATGGTGATATTAAAGGCAACTTTAGAGGGAAACGCTAGGCCTCTCAAGGAGCTTGACAACTCTAACTTGATCATTGTCTCTAACATCTAGTGTGAAGATCAAGAGGAGTTAGAGAATGAGAGACAAAGCTCCATCATTACATCTTCCTAGCCTTTGTTCGAAGTGGAAGCTAAAGTGGACATCAAACCCTATTAAGGTGAGAGTGACAATGTGAAGTTGAGTCAATGGTTGCAATAGTGAGAAATCTACTTTAGTGTGCATAACATAGGAGAAAGGAAGAAGATATCACTTGCCTCATTAAAGAGAGGGTCGTGCCCAAACTTGGTGGGAAAGCTACATTGAGACACTTATGTTGGAGGGTGATCGCTAGTAACTAAGTGACACGTGTTTAAAAATCCTATTAAATGCCAATTTTATCTTATCGGGTATGAATAGGACCAATATATTTAATGGCACTACTACTGTAAAAGGCAAGGGCCGAGTGTGCATGAGTACACCATTGAGTTTATAAAAGAATCCATTTTGTTGGGAATATCTTGTAAGGACCCGTATATAGCCCTCAAAATATTTGGGTCATCTACACCTTAATCTAAAGAGGTAAGTGATGCTCTTTAAAAATAAAACATCACTGAATATTGTGTGCAAGTACAATATCTTTAGATCGATAGGAAGAAAGGACAATGATGTGGTCCCAAGCAAACAAATCAACAAGGTGCTTCAAGGAGGCTAAAAAGAAGAAGTGGAAAGGAAGGGGTATGAAGATCATCACCACTACACCTTAGTTTAAGGATTGAACCAGTTGCTAGCACTACTGTTAGAGAATCACCTCAATTATCAACATTAAAGAGAAAATTGGAAGAGATAGTATCAGATAAGACGACTTCTTCGAAAGGGAAGAACGTGGAAGGAAAATTCTTTTGCGCAATCTAAGGAGTCTCCACATACAAGAGATTAGAATTCAACACCATCACCAGATAGTACACCAATGTTATTGGAACCGGACCAGAACCGATAAAACTGGCTGGTCCGACCGGTTCACATGCCCAACCAATCTGATTAGGTGCCTGAATCGGAAAACCTGCAAAATTAATTTGGACCAGTTGTGAACCGGTCAGTTCTGTATGGAATCGGTTGATTCCGTATGGAACCGACCGATTCGTACTTTGCTTTTTCTTTGGACTCTAAGAGCTATTTAGAGCCTCTTTATTGATGTATTTTGGTTCATAATCTTAGAGATGTATTGTATTCAGTGCTATTTTGGTTATTTGCACCTGTACTTGTTATATGCATGAAAAAATTTGCATAGTTGTGTATTAATGGTTTGGATTCACATGTATGCACATGAATATATATGTTTTTTTACAAAATATGAATAGTTTATGTATTTTTTTGTCAACCGTTTTTTTCCCGATTTTTTCCGGTTCCGATCCGGTTCACATTTTAGGCTCTGCTGGTTTGATCACCGGTCTGATTCTGATAATATTGTAGTACACCATGTCCTTCTATGAAGTCTGTTAAAGATGGTAGTATGTTATTCACACAAGGTGAGCACAACTCTACAGTGAAAGAATTGGTAGTTGTGCAAGATATTATTAGTACTCTCCACATAAATATAGAGGCACATCAAGTATTGCAGTTAGAATCCAATAAGAAACTCATTGAACTATGCTCTACATTACAAGTAGCAATCCATAAACAAGTAGTTCAAACACCAAGGTCATTAACTACATGCATAGAAACTACTATTTGGGATTCAAGTCTAAGTCCTGGGAGAAATGTTTCGCGATTAGATGGAAGATGTTTTATCATAATATTCCCCTGGAAATTGTAGCTTAGGATGCTACTATTTCATCTTCAACACTCACCAATCTCCCGTATTTAAAGGTGGATTTGTCACATGTATCATCTTAGTAGCTTCAAGGTTACATGGGAACTATAATGACATAATTGGGAGAGCGTCATAAGGGTTTGAGCAAAGCATATGTAGATGTTCAGAAATGCCATGCTCAAGAGGTAGTTGTGCATGCCTCTTTGAATATTGCAGTAGATGACATATAGTTGTCAATTTGTGTTGAGGAACCACAAGATGCAAAAGGGATCACAATGGAGGGTAAAATGAAGAAAATGGAAACTGCCATTCAAAAATTGAAGGACCAAAATGTGGCATTGAAGAAGAAGTTGACTAAAGTCCATACGTTAGAACATTTATAATTACAACAACATATCAATGTAGCAAATTAACTATTTCAGAAGGCCAAGCTTGGCACAGAGGGAGTTTCTGGGCGGATAGATGTTCGTTTTTCACTTTAGATGCATTTACAAGATGAACCAGAAATGCGTGCAAAGGGCGAACATATTAAAGCATGTGAGCATTGGATTTGGACCAAGAAGCAATCACTTTCAACACTACCCATGTTTGCGCGCAAAGAGGCAATGGCAAAAATTTCTACTCTTACACGACATCTCACCTTAGCAAGAACAAATCAACAACAATTGTAGTCCAAGGTGATGAATTTCCAGGAGGAGGCTGAGCAACATTACACTAATTATATTGGCATTAAAACTAAAACAATGAAGGCTATACAACTAGGAAAAATTGTGAAGCAACAACAAGGATCTGTTACTTCAAAGCAAGTTGCCAAATTCGTTTAGGACTTTGAAGTTCTATTGTAGTATTTTGAGAAGTTGGACTATAAGTTTCGAGAGTTTGCAAATCAGTTGAAGCAAGAATTACAATAAATCCAACATGTTATTTCTAAATTAAGGCTATCGGCTTGAGGGTGAGCCAAACATAATGTTGGGGGCCTGTTGGCACTATAATTGGCATGCACACGAGATGTTTTACACTGTGCACATTTGGATTTTGGTTAGTGTAATAGTGCTTTAGTTTATGTTTGTGCAGTGAAATATATAGATAGCATGCTAAGCATTATAATGTATAAAATAACATGCTAGTGTTAAATATTAGTTAATAAGGATTGGGTAGTAAACTAGTGATTAAAAGACAGTTAATAGTTGCTACCTGCCTTTCATTTTTGTATAAAAGGGGAAGCTATGTGATTGTAATGGTTATTGTTGATTGTTCTTAAGAATGAGTATAGTTTGCATTATGTAAGAGAGACATGAGATTTATGTAATTGATGGAATTAATAATATAATTGTTGTATTGATGAATTATCATTCTTTGTGTATGTGAGTTATATCAATATTATTATACCCAGATGAATCATGGTAGTATTTCTTGCATTTGAGTATGAAATCCTAACCTAAATTTTACCTCTGTAAATCTTGTGAGAGTCTTGGGTGAGATTTTATCCATCCTCAGGTAATGAAAATGTTGATTCTCATAAGAACGTTGTTGGTATTTGAGTTAGAACCTTGGGTTTGATTTTGTGCCAACAACAGTGTTGTTGTGGTTGACAATGCTAATTTTGGGGATGTTCTCCATGTTGTTAAGGTTGGACATAATCTTCTATATATCTATCACGTCAAACACGACACAAAAAAGGTGGAATTTTGGGTAGACAAATGGGCTATCAAGGATATTAATTATAGATTCAAAGTGGTTGCCTCTATATATTGCAATCAATTTGAATGTATGTACAAGTTAGGAAAGAATTTTGTACCTCTAGCTTAAAACAAATACATTAGAAGGGTTGCCAATGCAGATGATGAAAATATGTTATCGCATTATCATCTAGGTCATACCAATGATGGATCCTTGAGACATGAGTAATCTTTACATTGTGGTCTTCCACAAATCAACCCTCCTAGTGGTGTCTATGAGCATTGTGTGATGGGCAATTATCATAAAGGATCCAAGTTTCTGAAGGACAAATAAGGTGTTCTTCCAAGCCTCTTGAATTGATTCACAATAAGATTTGTGGCTCGATTTATTTATGACTATTCTCACCTTTATTTATGACTATTCTCAATTTCTTTGGATCTACACTATTAAATCCAAGGATGAGGTGTTTGGTAAATTCCAAGAACTCAAGTCTCCTTTAGAAACTTAATGCAATTAGAAGATGAAGTGTCTATACATTAATGGGGGAGTTGAATGCAACAATAATGTTTTTAGGGAATTTCTTCTTTCTTATGGCATTTCTTTATATAACAATATTTCCTATACTCCTCAATGAAATGAGGTAGACCTTGGATGATAGAGATTGATGATATATGGTTGGTTTTCATATCCTTCTGTCAAGCTATGCTAGAAAGCCCTAATTCTCAAATCCACTCTTTAGGACACTTTCCCTGTTTTAAGGGTGATGTTTCCCAAGGAAACTAAATTTGATCATTTGAACTAGCATCTGAATCCTGAAATCATTTTTAATTATTGAATCACTGTGTCTAAACATTATCAATCAAATCCTATCTTGCTTAAGCCTCCACACTGATTCCATTTCCTTAAATCTAGGGTTTCATACCTATAACCTTATGTACCCTATATATATAGCTTGATCTAGTGATTGGGTTAGACCTCTCCTGTCGGGAGTAGATCGGGGTCTCCCCCTTTGTTATCTTTGGCTTTGGTAGCATAAAGCGAAGGGTGCCTCGATTGGCATGACAACCAATCCTTTTGGGAATCGAGGCTCTCGTGGTTCACCTCTTTGGTTGCCTATCCCCTCTACCATCCATTCTGGATTCATCTTTTGAGGCAACTACAAGTTTGGTGATAACAGTGACAGTGGTCACTTCTCTTATATTTGTCATTGGAGGCTAGCCCTGCTAGTTCATCTGGTAACATTTTTGGGGTTGTTGTCGGGGACACTTGAAAGATTTAAGTGGTTTATCCAAAGTCATTTACACCTTGGAAAAACGACATTTGGTAAGAACTCAAAGGTGATCCCTTCTTCCTTATATTTTGGAAATATCAATAAAGGACTAACCCCACAGGTCTTATCTGGCGACTCCACTCATTTAAGGTGACTCCACTCATCAAGAAGCAATTTGGAATAGTCACCATTATCTTAGGTATGCCCTTGAGTTAGTAATTTGGTGATATTTGTTAAGCTAACTTGGCAGATCTCTCCTGGCGACTCCATTTGAAGAAAAATAATGAAAGTACTCTCTAAAGACAAGGAACCCAAATGATATGGCATCTTCTTACAAATTGTGGATGGATATATTGGATTTTTCATGTATTCCAGGATATCCACATCATAGTGTCATGATGGGAAAGCATTTTTTCCATTATTTCATGAATACAAGTATCACGCAACAATGCATATTTGGGCATTCATGCAATTTCTCCAAGGAAGTAATATCATACATGAGGATATGATAATGGAGCTTTTTCCTCATGAAGATGAATATGATCGTGATCCTACATATGAAGACCAAGAATTCCTAATTGAAGAAGTTGAATGATCCGGATTTATGTGGGAATGAAACAAAAGATAGCATATACATAATCATATACAGAGATATATTGCAAATAACACAGTGATACAGTAAGCACATATTCTATTAAATAGCGGAAATAGAACAGACTGTAAAATACAATAGCTAGAATGGTGGTAGCTATCTCTGAGAAGAGATGTGGCCGCTATGCTCATTCATGCCAAGATGATTACAAAGAGAGGCCGAAAGGGCCTATTTATCATAAGCATGAGGGAAAGAATCCCAATCATCCAAAAACCTAACCCTAGAAGATGAACCGTCATAAAGTTTGCGGCCCCAAGGTGGTTAGTTGAACAGTCAACTTCCCGGGGTCATAACTTTCGCATACGATCTCCGTTTAGGGCGCTCGGTAGCCCGTTGGAAAGGTCTATCCGATATTTACAACTTTCGAATGGGCCCAAATGCATGCCCGAGGCAACCATTTGGTCCCCCGAATCGCCAAAAAATGTCGTTTAGGGCCTCAAAATGGCTCCGGAAGTTCAGGACCCAAAAAACTGCTAAAAATAGTAAATTACCAAAGTTGCCAGAACACTGTTTTTATCCAGTTGGAAGAGGTGGGCTGCCACCGATATCCACCTGGATCAATCCTCCCTCCTTAGGAAGCAATGGTCTCCATTGCGTTAAATCCCTTATCATATGTCGAGCTGTGTGTCGAATTGAGCTCTTGGTGCGACATTTGCTGGAGTGGAAAGGTTGCCTTACTTTGACATCTTCAGAGGGTTGTAATTGTTGTTGATGGATGCGTTGGAGCTGTTCAACAGTTTTGGTTGTTGTGGCATCCTTGGTATGCACCGGTTTGGATGGTTTCTTTTTGGAGGAGCACCTTGAATGCGTTGCCTTGCACTGTAGAGGTACCCGAATAGGCGATGCTGCACTAACTTTGTGTTTTTCTTGTTGCTGCTGAGTAGAAGGATAATCTGTAGAGGTTGTGGATGTCTCCGTGATCTGATGTTCACCTTTAGTGGCAATTGCGAATAGGGAAAATTTCCCAGTGTGGGAGATTATCTTCCTTCCCTGCTCGTTTGGGGTAGGTGCAACTATCTCTGGTATCCGATAGAGTTGTCCTCCCAAAGTGACAATGACACTGCGAGGTCGTGATTCATATACAGCATGACGCCTCCACATATATGGTTGTCCTAAAAGAACATCACATACTTCAAGTGGGGCCACATCACACAATACCTCATCTTTGAAGGGCTTGATTCCATATGGTAGGCGACATTGGTGACTGACACGGATCCTTCGTCCTTGGCTTAGCCATCCAATGGTGTATGGTTGTGGGTGTGGCGTTATTGGTAGCTCTAATCTCTTGATGACTTCTTCTGAGATCAGGTTCTTCTGGCTGCCGCTGTCCACAACAAAGTGTAGGGGAATTCCCTTCACCCACATCTATGAGTGGAAAAGGCGCTCCTCTGCCTCCGACTCTTCAGGCTCCTCTGGCTGAATCTGTGTGGTGGCAACAACGGCACTGGGTTCTGCATCAATGATCTGCTTCCCTTTTCGCGCGGCTGTGAAATTAGGTTCCGAGTCAGAATCGAAACTGGGATCTGATTCTGAAGCTTTGATCTCAGCCACCAATGACTGTTTTGAGCGACAATCATCAGTGTTGTGCCAGGGGCTTTTGTGGAACTCACACCACTTCCCGGTGTCCTTCTTTTTCTTTTCTTTACCCTTCTTCGCCTGTGGTTGGGACTGGTTGTCCTTTTCCTGCCCCGTGCTCTGCGAGCCAGAGTTTCCCTTGCGCTGCTTCTGCGCAGGTCCGAAGTCACGCTTGTTCTTTTGCTGAAATTTCTGCTCAATTTTGACAGCATATCGATAGGCGGATCCGAGTGAAGAGATTTCCAGGAAATCCATCTCTGTTCGGATGTACCGGTGTAGGCCACTGCGATATTTCAGTACTAGGTGCCGCTCGAAGTCCTTGATACCTAGCTTTGTGCGCAAGGTATGAAATTTGTTGGTGTACTCCGACACCGTTTGGTCCCTCTCTTGATGCAGAATGGTCCATTTTGTGTACTGGTCATCATAGTTTCCAACAGGGTAATATTGTTCCTTGACGGCATCTATAAAAGAGGCCCAAGTGGGATTGGAGTATTCAAACAATCCAGACTCGTCTGATGAGTTTTGCTCACAATAAGTCTCCCACCAATTTTTGACATGGGGGACGGCCTTAAGGAGCGCAAAGATGATCTTTTCCCTGTCGGAAAATTGGTGGACAGAGAAATACCCTTCTAGTAGATTCAACCATTTATCTAGGGCATCGGCATCGATTTGGCCTTCAAATAAAGGGATATCAAAATTAACTTGTACCTTGAAGGGAGTCGTATCTCCGAAATGGCTGCTCGTTGAGGGTGCATTTGCCGCCGCTGTTGGCATGCGTTGAAGGATTTGGGCGAAGTTATCCATCATCTCGTTCCTCTGTCGCGCGAGGGCTTCCTCGAGCAACAACTTGATAGGATCTACTGCTCTGTCGTCTCTCTTTTCTTCCGCCATGGGAGGCCGTTTGGGGCGGCGAGAGTGGTCTTCCCCAAGTGAAACTAGTTCGAGACCCAACTCTCTATATCATGACCTCGTCGGGGACATGCACCGAGAAACAATCAAAGAGCAGACCGCTCTGATACCACTGATCCGGATTTATGTGGGAACGAAACAAAAGATAGCATATACATAATCATATACAGAGATATATTGCAAATAACACAGTGATACAGTAAGCACATATTCTATTAAATAGCGGAAATAGAACAGACTGTAAAATACAATAGCTAGAATGGTGGTAGCTATCTCTGAGAAGAGATGTGGCCGCTATGCCCATTCGTGCCAAGATGATTACAAAGAGAGGCCGAAAGGGCCTATTTATCATAAGCATGAGGGAAAGAATCCCAATCATCCAAAAACCTAACCCTATAAGATGAACCGTCATAAAGTTTGCGGCCCCAAGGTGGTTAGTTGAACAGTCAACTTCCCGGGGTCATAACTTTTGCATACGATCTCCGTTTAGGGCGCTCGGTAGCCCGTTGGAAAGGTCTATCCGAGATTTACAACTTTTGAATGGGCCCAAATGCATGCCGAAGGCACCCTTTTGGTCCCCCGAATCGCCAAAAAATGTCGTTTAGGGCCTCAAAATGGCTCCGGAAGTTCAGGACCCAAAAAACTGCTAAAAATAGTAAATTACCAAAGTTGCCAGAACACTGTTTTGATCCAGTTGGAAGAGGTGGGCTGCCACCGATATCCACCTGGATCAATCCTCCCTCCTTAGGAAGCAATGGTCTCCATTGCGTTAAATCCCTTATCATATGTCGAGCTGTGTGTCGAATTGAGCTCTTGGTGCGACATTTGCTGGAGTGGAAAGGTTGCCTTACTTTGACATCTTCAGAGGGTTGTAATTGTTGTTGATGTATGCGTTGGAGCTGTTCAACAGTTTTGGTTGTTGTGGCATCCTTGGTATGCACCGGTGTGGATGGTTTCTCTTTGGAGGAGCACCTTGAATGCGTGGCCTTGCACTGTAGAGGTACCCGAATAGGCGATGCTGCACTAACTTTGTGTTTTTCTTGTTGCTGCTGAGTAGAAGGATAATCTGCAGAGGTTGTGGATGTCTCCGTGATCTGATGTTCACCTTTAGTGGCAATTGCGAATAGGGAAAATTTCCCAGTGTGGGAGATTATCTTCCTTCCCTGCTCGTTTGGGGTAGGTGCAACTATCTCTGGTATCCGATAGAGTTGTCCTCCCAAAGTGACAATGACACTGCGAGGTCGTGATTCATATACAGCATGACGCCTCCACATATATGGTTGTCCTAAAAGAACATCACATACTTCAAGTGGGGCCACATCACACAATACCTCATCTTTGAAGGGCTTGATTCCATATGGTAGGCGACATTGGTGACTGACACGGATCCTTCGTCCTTGGCTTAGCCATCCAATGGTGTATGGTTGTGGGTGTGGCGTTATTGGTAGCTCTAATCTCTTGATGACTTCTTATGAGATCAGGTTCTTCTGGCTGCCGCTGTCCACAACAAAGTGTAGGGGAATTCCCTTCACCCACATCTGTGAGTGGAAAAGGCGCTCCTCTGCCTCCGACTCTTCAGGCTCCTCTGGCTGAATCTGTGTGGTGGCAACAACGGCACTGGGTTCTGCATCAATGATCTGCTTCCCTTTTCGCGCGGCTGTGAAATTAGGTTCCGAGTCAGAATCGGAACTGGGATCTGATTCTGAAGCTTTGATCTCAGCCACCAATGACTGTTTTGAGCGACAATCATCAGTGTTGTGCCAGGGGCTTTTGTGGAACTCGCACCACTTCCCGGTGTCCTTCTTTTTCTTTTCTTTACCCTTCTTCGCCTGTGGTTGGGACTGGTTGTCCTTTTCCTGCCCCGTGCTCTGCGAGCCAGAGTTTCCCTTGCCCTGCTTCTGCGCAGGTCCGAAGTCACGCTTGTTCTTTTGCTGAAATTTCTGCTCAATTTTGACAGCATATCGATAGGCGGATCCGAGTGAAGAGATTTCCAGGAAATCCATCTCTGTTCGGATGTACGGGTGTAGGCCACTGCGATATTTCAGTACTAGGTGCCGCTCGAAAGTCCTTGATACCTAGCTTTGTGCGCAAGGTATGAAATTTGTTGGTGTACTCCGACACCGTTTGGTCCCTCTCTTGATGCAGAATGGTCCATTTTGTGTACTGGTCATCATAGTTTCCAACAGGGTAATATTGTTCCTTGACGGCATCTATAAAAGAGGCCCAAGTGGGATTGGAGTATTCAAACAATCCAGACTCGTCTGATGAGTTTTGCTCACAATAAGTCTCCCACCAATTTTTGACATGGGGGACGGCCTTAAGGAGCGCAAAGATGATCTTTTCCCTGTCGGAAAATTGGTGGACAGAGAAATACCCTTCTAGTAGATTCAACCATTTATCTAGGGCATCGGCATCGATTTGGCCTTCAAATAAAGGGATATCAAAATTAACTTGTACCTTGAAGGGAGTCGTATCTCCGAAATGGCTGCTCGTTGAGGGTGCATTTGCCGCCGCTGTTGGCATGCGTTGAAGGATTTGGGCGAAGTTATCCATCATCTCATTCCTCTGTCGCGCGAGGGCTTCCTCGAGCAACAACTTGATAGGATCTACTGCTCCGTAGTCTCTCTTTTCTTCCGCCATGGGAGGCCGTTTGGGGCGGCGAGAGTGGTCTTCCCCAAGTGAAACTAGTTCGAGACCCAACTCTCTATATCCTGACCTCGTCGGGGACATGCACCGAGAAACAATCAAAGAGCAGACCGCTCTGATACCACTGATCCGGATTTATGTGGGAACGAAACAAAAGATAGCATATACATAATCATATACAGAGGTATATTGCAAATAACACAGTGATACAGTAAGCACATATTCTATTAAATAGCGGAAATAGAACAGACTGTAAAATACAATAGCTAGAATGGTGGTAGCTATCTCTGAGAAGAGATGTGGCCGCTATGCCCATTCGTGCCAAGATGATTACAAAGAGAGGCCGAAAGGGCCTATTTATCATAAGCATGAGGGAAAGAATCCCAATCATCCAAAAACCTAACCCTAGAAGATGAACCGTCATAAAGTTTGCGGCCCCAAGGTGGTTAGTTGAACAGTCAACTTCCCGGGGTCATAACTTTTGCATACGATCTCCGTTTAGGGCGCTCGGTAGCCCGTTGGAAAGGTCTATCCGAGATTTACAACTTTTGAATGGGCCCATATGCATGCCGGAGGCATCCTTCTGGTCCCCCTGAATCGCCAAAAAATGTCGTTTAGGGCCTCAAAATGGCTCCGGAAGTTCAGGACCCAAAAAACTGCTAAAAATAGTAAATTACCAAAGTTGCCAGAACACTGTTTTTATCCAGTTGGAAGAGGTGGGCTGCCACCGATATCCACCTGGATCAATCCTCCCTCCTTAGGAAGCAATGGTCTCCATTGCGTTAAATCCCTTATCATATGTCGAGCTGTGTGTCGAATTGAGCTCTTGGTGCGACATTTGCTGGAGTGGAAAGGTTGACTTACTTTGACATCTTCAGAGGGTTGTAATTGTTGTTGATGGATGCGTTGGAGCTGTTCAACAGTTTTGGTTGTTGTGGCATCCTTGGTATGCACCGGTGTGGATGGTTTCTCTTTGGAGGAGCACCTTGAATGCGTGGCCTTGCACTGTAGAGGTACCCGAATAGGCGATGCTGCACTAACTTTGTGTTTTTCTTGTTGCTGCTAAGTAGAAGGATAATCTGCAGAGGTTGTGGATGTCTCCGTGATCTGATGTTCACCTTTAGTGGCAATTGCGAATAGGGAAAATTTCCCAGTGTGGGAGATTATCTTCCTTCCCTGCACGTTTGGGGTAGGTGCAACTATCTCTGGTATCCGATAGAGTTGTCCTCCCAAAGTGACAATGACACTGCGAGGTCGTGATTCATATACAGCATGACGCCTCCACATATATGGTTGTCCTAAAAGAACATCACATACTTCAAGTGGGGCCACATCACACAATACCTCATCTTTGAAGGGCTTGATTCCATATGGTAGGCGACATTGGTGACTGACACGGATCCTTCGTCCTTGGCTTAGCCATCCAATGGTGTATGGTTGTGGGTGTGGCGTTATTGGTAGCTCTAATCTCTTGATGACTTCTTCTGAGATCAGGTTCTTCTGGCTGCCGCTGTCCACAACAAAGTGTAGGGGAATTCCCTTCACCCACATCTATGAGTGGAAAAGGCGCTCCTCTGCCTCCGACTCTTCAGGCTCCTCTGGCTGAATCTGTGTGGTGGCAACAACGGCACTGGGTTCTGCATCAATGATCTGCTTCCCTTTTCGCGCGGCTGTGAAATTAGGTTCCGAGTCAGAATCGGAACTGGGATCTGATTCTGAAGCTTTGATCTCAGCCACCAATGACTGTTTTGAGCGACAATCATCAGTGTTGTGCCAGGGGCTTTTGTGGAACTCGCACCACTTCCCGGTGTCCTTCTTTTTCTTTTCTTTACCCTTCTTCGCCTGTGGTTGGGACTGGTTGTCCTTTTCCTGCCCCGTGCTCTGCGAGCCAGAGTTTCCCTTGCGCTGCTTCTGCGCAGGTCCGAAGTCACGCTTGTTCTTTTGCTGAAATTTCTGCTCAATTTTGACAGCATATCGATAGGCGGATCCGAGTGAAGAGATTTCCAGGAAATCCCTCTCTGTTCGGATGTACGGGTGTAGGCCACTGCGATATTTCAGTACTAGGTGCCGCTCGAAAGTCCTTGATACCTAGCTTTGTGCGCAAGGTATGAAATTTGTTGGTGTACTCCGACACCGTTTGGTCCCTCTCTTGATGCAGAATGGTCCATTTTGTGTACTGGTCATCATAGTTTCCAACAGGGTAATATTGTTCCTTGACGGCATCTATAAAAGAGGCCCAAGTGGGATTGGAGTATTCAAACAATCCAGACTCGTCTGATGAGTTTTGCTCACAATAAGTCTCCCACCAATTTTTGACATGGGGGACGGCCTTAAGGAGCGCAAAGATGATCTTTTCCCTGTCGAAAAATTGGTGGACAGAGAAATACCCTTCTAGTAGATTCAACCATTTATCTAGGGCATCGGCATCGATTTGGCCTTCAAATAAAGGGATATCAAAATTAACTTGTACCTTGAAGGGAGTCGTATCTCCGAAATGGCTGCTCGTTGAGGGTGCATTTGTCGCCGCTGTTGGCATGCGTTGAAGGATTTGGGCGAAGTTATCCATCATCTCGTTCCTCTGTCGCGCGAGGGCTTCCTCGAGCAACAACTTGATAGGATCTACTGCTCCGTAGTCTCTCTTTTCTTCCGCCATGGGAGGCCGTTTGGGGCGGCGAGAGTGGTCTTCCCCAAGTGAAACTAGTTCGAGACCCAACTCTCTATATCCTGACCTCGTCGGGGACATGCACCGAGAAACAATCAAAGAGCAGACCGCTCGGATACCACTGATCCGGATTTATGTGGGAATGAAACAAAAGATAGCATATACATAATCATATACAGAGGTATATTGCAAATAACACAGTGATACAGTAAGCACATATTCTATTAAATAGCGGAAATAGAACAGACTGTAAAATACAATAGCTAGAATGGTGGTAGCTATCTCTGAGAAGAGATGTGGCCGCTATGCCCATTCGTGCCAAGATGATTACAAAGAGAGGCCGAAAGGGCCTATTTATCATAAGCATGAGGGAAAGAATCCCAATCATCCAAAAACCTAACCCTAGAAGATGAACCGTCATAAAGTTTGCGGCCCCAAGGTGGTTAGTTGAACAGTCAACTTCCCGGGGTCATAACTTTCGCATACGATCTCCGTTTAGGGCGCTAGGTAGCCCGTTGGAAAGGTCTATCCGATATTTACAACTTTCGAATGGGCCCAAATGCATGCCCGAGGCAACCATTTGGTCCCCCGAATCGCCAAAAAATGTCGTTTAGGGCCTCAAAATGGCTCCGGAAGTTCAGGACCCAAAAAACTGCTAAAAATAGTAAATTACCAAAGTTGCCAGAACACTGTTTTTATCCAGTTGGAAGAGGTGGGCTGCCACCGATATCCACCTGGATCAATCCTCCCTCCTTAGGAAGCAATGGTCTCCATTGCGTTAAATCCCTTATCATATGTCGAGCTGTGTGTCGAATTGAGCTCTTGGTGCGACATTTGCTGGAGTGGAAAGGTTGCCTTACTTTGACATCTTCAAAGGGTTGTAATTGTTGTTGATGGATGCGTTGGAGCTGTTCAACAGTTTTGGTTGTTGTGGCATCCTTGGTATGCACCGGTTTGGATGGTTTCTTTTTGGAGGAGCACCTTGAATGCGTGGCCTTGCACTGTAGAGGTACCCGAATAGGCGATGCTGCACTAACTTTGTGTTTTTCTTGTTGCTGCTGAGTAGAAGGATAATCTGCAGAGGTTGTGGATGTCTCCGTGATCTGATGTTCACCTTTAGTGGCAATTGCGAATAGGGAAAATTTCCCAGTGTGGGAGATTATCTTCCTTCCCTGCTCGTTTGGGGTAGGTGCAACTATCTCTGGTATCCGATAGAGTTGTCCTCCCAAAGTGACAATGACACTGCGAGGTCGTGATTCATATACAGCATGACGCCTCCACATATATGGTTGTCCTAAAAGAACATCACATACTTCAAGTGGGGCCACATCACACAATACCTCATCTTTGAAGGGCTTGATTCCATATGGTAGGCGACATTGGTGACTGACACGGATCCTTCGTCCTTGGCTTAGCCATCCAATGGTGTATGGTTGTGGGTGTGGCGTTATTGGTAGCTCTAATCTCTTGATGACTTCTTCTGAGATCAGGTTCTTCTGGATGCCGCTGTCCACAACAAAGTGTAGGGGAATTCCCTTCACCCACATCTGTGAGTGGAAAAGGCGCTCCTCTGCCTCCGACTCTTCAGGCTCCTCTGGCTGAATCTGTGTGGTGGCAACAACGGCACTGGGTTCTGCATCAATGATCTGCTTCCCTTTTCGCGCGGCTGTGAAATTAGGTTCCGAGTCAGAATCGGAACTGGGATCTGATTCTGAAGCTTTGATCTCAGCCACCAATGACTGTTTTGAGCGACAATCATCAGTGTTGTGCCAGGGGCTTTTGTGGAACTCGCACCACTTCCCGGTGTCCTTTTTCTTTTCTTTACCCTTCTTCGCCTGTGGTTGGGACTGGTTGTCCTTTTCCTGCCCCGTGCTCTGCGAGCCAGAGTTTCCCTTGCGCTGCTTCTGCGCAGGTCCGAAGTCACGCTTGTTCTTTTGCTGAAATTTCTGCTCAATTTTGACAGCATATCGATAGGCGGATCCGAGTGAAGAGATTTCCAGGAAATCCATCTCTGTTCGGATGTACGGGTGTAGGCCACTGCGATATTTCAGTACTAGGTGCCGCTCGGAAGTCCTTGATACCTAGCTTTGTGCGCAAGGTATGAAATTTGTTGGTGTACTCCGACACCGTTTGGTCCCTCTCTTGATGCAGAATGGTCCATTTTGTGTACTGGTCATCATAGTTTCCAACAGGGTAATATTGTTCCTTGACGGCATCTATAAAAGAGGCCCAAGTGGGATTGGAGTATTCAAACAATCCAGACTCGTCTGATGAGTTTTGCTCACAATAAGTCTCCCACCAATTTTTGACATGGGGGACGGCCTTAAGGAGCGCAAAGATGATCTTTTCCCTGTCGGAAAATTGGTGGACAGAGAAATACCCTTCTAGTAGATTCAACCATTTATCTAGGGCATCGGCATCGATTTGGCCTTCAAATAAAGGGATATCAAAATTAACTTGTACCTTGAAGGGAGTCGTATCTCCGAAATGGCTGCTCGTTGAGGGTGCATTTGCCGCCGCTGTTGGCATGCGTTGAAGGATTTGGGCGAAGTTATCCATCATCTCGTTCCTCTGTCGCGCGAGGGCTTCCTCGAGCAACAACTTGATAGGATCTACTGCTCCGTCGTCTCTCTTTTCTTCCGCCATGGGAGGCCGTTTGGGGCGGCGAGAGTGGTCTTCCCCAAGTGAAACTAGTTCGAGACCCAACTCTCTATATCCTGACCTCGTCGGGGACATGCACCGAGAAACAATCAAAGAGCAGACCGCTCCGATACCACTGATCCGGATTTATGTGGGAACGAAACAAAAGATAGCATATACATAATCATATACAGAGATATATTGCAATTAACACAGTGATACAGTAAGCACATATTCTATTAAATAGCGGAAATAGAACAGACTGTAAAATACAATAGCTAGAATGGTGGTAGCTATCTCTGAGAAGAGATGTGGCCGCTATGCCCATTCGTGCCAAGATGATTACAAAGAGAGGCCGAAAGGGCCTATTTATCATAAGCATGAGGGAAAGAATCCCAATCATCCAAAAACCTAACCCTAGAAGATGAACCGTCATAAAGTTTGCGGCCCCAAGGTGGTTAATTGAACAGTCAACTTCCCGGGGTCATAACTTTTGCATACGATCTCCGTTTAGGGCGCTCGGTAGCCCGTTGGAAAGGTCTATCCGAGATTTACAACTTCCGAATGGGCCCAGATGCATGCCAGAGGCAGCCATATGGTCCCCCGAATCGCCAAAAAATGTCGTTTAGGGCCTCAAAATGGCTCCGGAAGTTCAGGACCCAAAAAACTGCTAAAAATAGTAAATTACCAAAGTTGCCAGAACACTGTTTTGATCCAGTTGGAAGAGGTGGGCTGCCACCGATATCCACCTGGATCAATCCTCCCTCCTTAGGAAGCAATGGTCTCCATTGCGTTAAATCCCTTATCATATGTCGAGCTGTGTGTCGAATTGAGCTCTTGGTGCGACATTTGCTGGAGTGGAAAGGTTGCCTTACTTTGACATCTTCAGAGGGTTGTAATTGTTGTTGATGGATGCGTTGGAGCTGTTCAACAGTTTTGCTTGTTGTGGCATCCTTGGTATGCACCGGTGTGTATGGTTTCTTTTTGGAGGAGCACCTTGAATGCGTGGCCTTGCACTGTAGAGGTACCCGAATAGGCGATGCTGCACTAACTTTGTGTTTTTCTTGTTGCTGCTGAGTAGAAGGATAATCTGCAGAGGTTGTGGATGTCTCCGTGATCTGATGTTCACCTTTAGTGGCAATTGCGAATAGGGAAAATTTCCCAGTGTGGGAGATTATCTTCCTTCCGTGCTCGTTTGGGGTAGGTGCAACTATCTCTGGTATCCGATAGAGTTGTCCTCCCAAAGTGACAATGACACTGCGAGGTCGTGATTCATATACAGCATGACGCCTCCACATGTATGGTTGTCCTAAAAGAACATCACATACTTCAAGTGGGGCCACATCACACAATACCTCATCTTTGAAGGGCTTGATTCCATATGGTAGGCGACATTGGTGACTGACACGGATCCTTCGTCCTTGGCTTAGCCATCCAATGGTGTATGGTTGTGGGTGTGGCGTTATTGGTAGCTCTAATCTCTTGATGGCTTCTTCTGAGATCAGGTTCTTCTGGCTGCCGCTGTCCACAACAAAGTGTAGGGGAATTCCCTTCACCCACATCTGTGAGTGGAAAAGGCGCTCCTCTGCCTCCGACTCTTCAGGCTCCTCTGGATGAATCTGTGTGGTGGCAACAACGGCACTGGGTTCTGCATCAATGATCTGCTTCCCTTTTCGCGCGGCTGTGAAATTAGGTTCCGAGTCAGAATCGGAACTGGGATCTGATTCTGAAGCTTTGATCTCAGCCACCAATGACTGTTTTGAGCGACAATCATCAGTGTTGTGCCAGGGGCTTTTGTGGAACTCGCACCACTTCCCGGTGTCCTTCTTTTTCTTTTCTTTACCCTTCTTCGCCTGTGGTTGGGACTGGTTGTCCTTTTCCTGCCCCGTGCTCTGCGAGCCAGAGTTTCCCTTGCGCTGCTTCTGCGCAGGTCCGAAGTCACGCTTGTTCTTTTGCTGAAATTTCTGCTCAATTTTGACAGCATATCGATAGGCGGATCCGAGTGAAGAGATTTCCAGGAAATCCATCTCTGTTCGGATGTACGGGTGTAGGCCACTGCCATATTTCAGTACTAGGTGCCGCTCGAAAGTCCTTGATACCTAGCTTTGTGCGCAAGGTATGAAATTTGTTGGTGTACTCCGACACCGTTTGGTCCCTCTCTTGATGCAGAATGGTCCATTTTGTGTACTGGTCATCATAGTTTCCAACAGGGTAATATTGTTCCTTGACGGCATCTATAAAAGAGGCCCAAGTGGGATTGGAGTATTCAAACAATCCAGACTCGTCTGATGAGTTTTGCTCACAATAAGTCTCCCACCAATTTTTGACATGGGGGACGGCCTTAAGGAGCGCAAAGATGATCTTTTCCCTGTCGGAAAATTGGTGGACAGAGAAATACCCTTCTAGTAGATTCAACCATTTATCTAGGGCATCGGCATCGATTTGGCCTTCAAATAAAGGGATATCAAAATTAACTTGTACCTTGAAGGGAGTCGTATCTCCGAAATGGCTGCTCGTTGAGGGTGCATTTGCCGCCGCTGTTGGCATGCGTTGAAGGATTTGGGCGAAGTTATCCATCATCTCGTTCCTCTGTCGCGCGAGGGCTTCCTCGAGCAACAACTTGATAGGATCTACTGCTCCGTCGTCTCTCTTTTCTTCCGCCATGGGAGGCCGTTTGGGGCGGCGAGAGTGGTCTTCCCCAAGTGAAACTAGTTCGAGACCCAACTCTCTATATCCTGACCTCGTCGGGGACATGCACCGAGAAACAATCAAAGAGCAGACCGCTCCGATACCACTGATCCGGATTTATGTGGGAACGAAACAAAAGATAGCATATACATAATCATATACAGAGATATATTGCAAATAACACAGTGATACAGTAAGCACATATTCTATTAAATAGCGGAAATAGAACAGACTGTAAAATACAATAGCTAGAATGGTGGTAGCTATCTCTGAGAAGAGATGTGGCCGCTATGCCCATTCGTGCCAAGATGATTACAAAGAGAGGCCGAAAGGGCCTATTTATCATAAGCATGAGGGAAAGAATCCCAATCATCCAAAAACCTAACCCTAGAAGATGAACCGTCATAAAGTTTGCGGCCCCAAGGTGGTTAGTTGAACAGTCAACTTCCCGGGGTCATAACTTTTGCATACGATCTCCGTTTAGGGCGCTCGGTAGCCCGTTGGAAAGGTCTATCCGAGATTTACAACTTCCGAATGGGCCCAGATGCATGCCAGAGGCAGCCATTTGGTCCCCCGAATCGCCAAAAAATGTCGTTTAGGGCCTCAAAATGGCTCCGGAAGTTCAGGACCCAAAAAACTGCTAAAAATAGTAAATTACCAAAGTTGCCAGAACACTGTTTTGATCCAGTTGGAAGAGGTGGGCTGCCACCGATATCCACCTGGATCAATCCTCCCTCCTTAGGAAGCAATGGTCTCCATTGCGTTAAATCCCTTATCATATGTCGAGCTGTGTGTCGAATTGAGCTCTTGGTGCGACATTTGCTGGAGTGGAAAGGTTGCCTTACTTTGACATCTTCAGAGGGTTGTAATTGTTGTTGATGGATGCGTTGGAGCTGTTCAACAGTTTTGGTTGTTGTGGCATCCTTGGTATGCACCGGTGTGGATGGTTTCTTTTTGGAGGAGCACCTTGAATGCGTGGCCTTGCACTGTAGAGGTACCCGAATAGGCGATGCTGCACTAACTTTGTGTTTTTCTTGTTGCTGCTGAGTAGAAGGATAATCTGCAGAGGTTGTGGATGTCTCCGTGATCTGATGTTCACCTTTAGTGGCAATTGCGAATAGGGAAAATTTCCCAGTGTGGGAGATTATCTTCCTTCCGTGCTCGTTTGGGGTAGGTGCAACTATCTCTGGTATCCGATAGAGTTGTCCTCCCAAACTGACAATGACACTGCGAGGTCGTGATTCATATACAGCATGACGCCTCCACATGTATGGTTGTCCTAAAAGAACATCACATACTTCAAGTGGGGCCACATCACACAATACCTCATCTTTGAAGGGCTTGATTCCATATGGTAGGCGACATTGGTGACTGACACGGATCCTTCGTCCTTGGCTTAGCCATCCAATGGTGTATGGTTGTGGGTGTGGCGTTATTGGTAGCTCTAATCTCTTGATGGCTTCTTCTGAGATCAGGTTCTTCTGGCTGCCGCTGTCCACAACAAAGTGTAGGGGAATTCCCTTCACCCACATCTGTGAGTGGAAAAGGCGCTCCTCTGCCTCCGACTCTTCAGGCTCCTCTGGATGAATCTGTGTGGTGGCAACAACGGCACTGGGTTCTGCATCAATGATCTGCTTCCCTTTTCGCGCGGCTGTGAAATTAGGTTCCGAGTCAGAATCGGAACTGGGATCTGATTCTGAAGCTTTGATCTCAGCCACCAATGACTGTTTTGAGCGACAATCATCAGTGTTGTGCCAGGGGCTTTTGTGGAACTCGCACCACTTCCCGGTGTCCTTCTTTTTCTTTTCTTTACCCTTCTTCGCCTGTGGTTGGGACTGGTTGTCCTTTTCCTGCCCCGTGCTCTGCGAGCCAGAGTTTCCCTTGCGCTGCTTCTGCGCAGGTCCGAAGTCACGCTTGTTCTTTTGCTGAAATTTCTGCTCAATTTTGACAGCATATCGATAGGCGGATCCGAGTGAAGAGATTTCCAGGAAATCCATCTCTGTTCGGATGTACCGGTGTAGGCCACTGCGATATTCCAGTACTAGGTGCCGCTCGAAAGTCCTTGATACCTAGCTTTGTGCGCAAGGTATGAAATTTGTTGGTGTACTCCGATACCGTTTGGTCCCTCTCTTCATGCAGAATGGTCCATTTTGTGTACTGGTCATCATAGTTTCCAACAGGGTAATATTGTTCCTTGAAGGCATCTATAAAAGAGGCCCAAGTGGGATTGGAGTATTCAAACAATCCAGACTCGTCTGATGAGTTTTGCTCACAATAAGTCTCCCACCAATTTTTGACATGGGGGACGGCCTTAAGGAGCGCAAAGATGATCTTTTCCCTGTCGGAAAATTGGTGGACAGAGAAATACCCTTCTAGTAGATTCAACCATTTATCTAGGGCATCGGCAAGGGATATCAAAATTAACTTGTACCTTGAAGGGAGTCGTATCTCCGAAATGGCTGCTCGTTGAGGGTGCATTTGCCGCCGCTGTTGGCATGCGTTGAAGGATTTGGGCGAAGTTATCCATCATCTCGTTCCTCTGTCGCGCGAGGGCTTCCTCGAGCAACAACTTGATAGGATCTACTGCTCCGTCGTCTCTCTTTTCTTCCGCCATGGGAGGCCGTTTGGGGCGGCGAGAGTGGTCTTCCCCAAGTGAAACTAGTTCGAGACCCAACTCTCTATATCCTGACCTCGTCGGGGACATGCACCGAGAAACAATCAAAGAGCAGACCGATCCGATACCACTGATCCGGATTTATGTGGGAACGAAACAAAAGATAGCATATACATAATCATATAAAGAGATATATTGCAAATAACACAGTGATACAGTAGGCACATATTCTATTAAATAGCGGAAATAGAACAGACTGTAAAATACAATAGCTAGAATGGTGGTAGCTATCTCTGAGAAGAGATGTGGCCGCTATGCTCATTCGTGCCAAGATGATTACAAAGAGAGGCCGAAAGGGCCTATTTATCATAAGCATGAGGGAAAGAATCCCAATCATCCAAAAACCTAACCCTAGAAGATGAACCGTCATAAAGTTTGCGGCCCCAAGGTGGTTAGTTGAACAGTCAACTTCCCGGGGTCATAACTTTTGCATACGATCTCCGTTTAGGGCGCTCGGTAGCCCGTTGGAAAGGTCTATCCGAGATTTACAACTTCCGAATGGGCCCAGATGCATGCCGGGGGCAACCATATGGTCCCCCGAATCGCCAAAAAATGTCGTTTAGGGCCTCAAAATGGCTCCGGAAGTTCAGGACCCAAAAAACTGCTAAAAATAGTAAATTACCAAAGTTGCCAGAACACTGTTTTGATCCAGTTGGAAGAGGTGGGCTGCCACCGATATCCACCTGGATCAATCCTCCCTCCTTAGGAAGCAATGGTCTCCATTGCGTTAAATCCCTTATCATATGTCGAGCTGTGTGTCGAATTGAGCTCTTGGTGCGACATTTGCTGGAGTGAAAAGGTTGCCTTACTTTGACATCTTCAGAGGGTTGTAATTGTTGTTGATGGATGCGTTGGAGCTGTTCAACAGTTTTGGTTGTTGTGGCATCCTTGGTATGCACCGGTGTGGATGGTTTCTTTTTGGAGGAGCACCTTGAATGCGTGGCCTTGCACTGTAGAGGTACCCGAATAGGCGATGCTGCACTAACTTTGTGTTTTTCTTGTTGCTGCTGAGTAGAAGGATAATCTGCAGAGGTTGTGGATGTCTCCGTGATCTGATGTTCACCTTTAGTGGCAATTGCGAATAGGGAAAATTTCCCAGTGTGGGAGATTATCTTCCTTCCCTGCTCGTTTGGGGTAGGTGCAACTATCTCTGGTATCCGATAGAGTTGTCCTCCCAAAGTGACAATGACACTGCGAGGTCGTGATTCATATACAGCATGACGCCTCCACATGTATGGTTGTCCTAAAAGAACATCACATACTTCAAGTGGGGCCACATCACACAATACCTCATCTTTGAAGGGCTTGATTCCATATGGTAGGCGACATTGGTGACTGACACGGATCCTTCGTCCTTGGCTTAGCCATCCAATGGTGTATGGTTGTGGGTGTGGCGTTATTGGTAGCTCTAATCTCTTGATGACTTCTTCTGAGATCAGGTTCTTCTGGCTGCCGCTGTCCACAACAAAGTGTAGGGGAATTCCCTTCACCCACATCTGTGAGTGGAAAAGGCGCTCCTCTGCCTCCGACTCTTCAGGCTCCTCTGGCTGAATCTGTGTGGTGGCAACAACGGCACTGGGTTCTGCATCAATGATCTGCTTCCCTTTTCGCGCGGCTGTGAAATTAGGTTCCGAGTCAGAATCGGAACTGGGATCTGATTCTGAAGCTTTGATCTCAGCCACCAATGACTGTTTTGAGCGACAATCATCAGTGTTGTGCCAGGGGCTTTTGTGGAACTCGCACCACTTCCCGGTGTCCTTCTTTTTCTTTACTTTACCCTTCTTCGCCTGTGGTTGGGACTGGTTGTCCTTTTCCTGCCCCGTGCTCTGCGAGCCAGAGTTTCCCTTGCCCTGCTTCTGCGCAGGTCCGAAGTCACGCGTGTTCTTTTGCTGAAATTTCTGCTCAATTTTGACAGCATATCGATAGGCGGATCCGAGTGAAGAGATTTCCAGGAAATCCATCTCTGTTCGGATGTACCGGTGTAGGCCACTGCGATATTCCAGTACTAGGTGCCGCTCGAAGTCCTTGATACCTAGCTTTGTGCGCAAGGTATGAAATTTGTTGGTGTACTCCGACACCGTTTGGTCCCTCTCTTGATGCAGAATGGTCCATTTTGTGTACTGGTCATCATAGTTTCCAACAGGGTAATATTGTTCCTTGACGGCATCTATAAAAGAGGCCCAAGTGGGATTGGAGTATTCAAACAATCCAGACTCGTCTGATGAGTTTTGCTCACAATAAGTCTCCCACCAATTTTTGACATGGGGGACGGCCTTAAGGAGCGCAAAGATGATCTTTTCCCTGTCGGAAAATTGGTGGACAGAGAAATACCCTTCTAGTAGATTCAACCATTTATCTAGGGCATCGGCATCGATTTGGCCTTCAAATAAAGGGATATCAAAATTAACTTGTACCTTGAAGGGAGTCGTATCTCCGAAATGGCTGCTCGTTGAGGGTGCATTTGCCGCCGCTGTTGGCATGCGTTGAAGGATTTGGGCGAAGTTATCCATCATCTCGTTCCTCTGTCGCGCGAGGGCTTCCTCGAGCAACAACTTGATAGGATCTACTGCTCCGTCGTCTCTCTTTTCTTCCGCCATGGGAGGCCGTTTGGTGCGGCGAGTGTGGTCTTCCCCAAGTGAAACTAGTTCGAGACCCAACTCTCTATATCCTGACCTCGTCGGGGACATGCACCGAGAAACAATCAAAGAGCAGACCGCTCCGATACCACTGATCCGGATTTATGTGGGAACGAAACAAAAGATAGCATATACATAATCATATACAGAGATATATTGCAAATAACACAGTGATACAGTAGGCACATATTCTATTAAATAGCGGAAATAGAACAGACTGTAAAATACAATAGCTAGAATGGTGGTAGCTATCTCTGAGAAGAGATGTGGCCGCTATGCTCATTCGTGCCAAGATGATTACAAAGAGAGGCCAAAAGGGCCGATTTATCATAAGCATGAGGGAAAGAATCCCAATCATCCAAAAACCTAACCCTAGAAGATGAACCGTCATAAAGTTTGCGGCCCCAAGGTGGTTAGTTGAACAGTCAACTTCCCGGGGTCATAACTTTTGCATACGATCTCCGTTTAGGGCGCTCGGTAACCCGTTGGAAAGGTCTATCCGAGATTTACAACTTCCCAATGGGCCCAGATGCATGCCAGAGGCAGCCATTTGGTCCCCCGAATCGCCAAAAAATGTCGTTTAGGGCCTCAAAATGGCTCCGGAAGTTCAGGACCCAAAAAACTGCTAAAAATAGTAAATTACCAAAGTTGCCAGAACACTGTTTTGATCCAGTTGGAAGAGGTGGGCTGCCACCGATATCCACCTGGATCAATCCTCCCTCCTTAGGAAGCAATGGTCTCCATTGCGTTAAATCCCTTATCATATGTCGAGCTGTGTGTCGAATTGAGCTCTTGGTGCGACATTTGCTGGAGTGGAAAGGTTGCCTTACTTTGACATCTTCAGAGGGTTGTAATTGTTGTTGATGGATGCGTTGGAGCTGTTCAACAGTTTTGGTTGTTGTGGCATCCTTGGTATGCACCGGTGTGGATGGTTTCTTTTTGGAGGAGCACCTTGAATGCGTGGCCTTGCACTGTAGAGGTACCCGAATAGGCGATGCTGCACTAACTTTGTGTTTTTCTTGTTGCTGCTGAGTAGAAGGATAATCTGCAGAGGTTGTGGATGTCTCCGTGATCTGATGTTCACCTTTAGTGGCAATTGCGAATAGGGAAAATTTCCCAGTGTGGGAGATTATCTTCCTTCCCTGCTCGTTTGGGGTAGGTGCAACTATCTCTGGTATCCGATAGAGTTGTCCTCCCAAAGTGACAATGACACTGCGAGGTCGTGATTCATATACAGCATGACGCCTCCACATGTATGGTTGTCCTAAAAGAACATCACATACTTCAAGTGGGGCCACATCACACAATACCTCATCTTTGAAGGGCTTGATTCCATATGGTAGGCGACATTGGTGACTGACACGGATCCTTCGTCCTTGGCTTAGCCATCCAATGGTGTATGGTTGTGGGTGTGGCGTTATTGGTAGCTCTAATCTCTTGATGACTTCTTCTGAGATCAGGTTCTTCTGGCTGCCGCTGTCCACAACAAAGTGTAGGGGAATTCCCTTCACCCACATCTGTGAGTGGAAAAGGCGCTCCTCTGCCTCCGACTCTTCAGGCTCCTCTGGCTGAATCTGTGTGGTGGCAACAACGGCACTGGGTTCTGCATCAATGATCTGCTTCCCTTTTCGCGCGGCTGTGAAATTAGGTTCCGAGTCAGAATCGGAACTGGGATCTGATTCTGAAGCTTTGATCTCAGCCACCAATGACTGTTTTGAGCGACAATCATCAGTGTTGTGCCAGGGGCTTTTGTGGAACTCGCACCACTTCCCGGTGTCCTTCTTTTTCTTTTCTTTACCCTTCTTCGCCTGTGGTTGGGACTGGTTGTCCTTTTCCTGCCCCGTGCTCTGCGAGCCAGAGTTTCCCTTGCCCTGCTTCTGCGCAGGTCCGAAGTCACGCGTGTTCTTTTGCTGAAATTTCTGCTCAATTTTGACAGCATATCGATAGGCGGATCCGAGTGAAGAGATTTCCAGGAAATCCATCTCTGTTCGGATGTACCGGTGTAGGCCACTGCGATATTCCAGTACTAGGTGCCGCTCGAAGTCCTTGATACCTAGCTTTGTGCGCAAGGTATGAAATTTGTTGGTGTACTCCGACACCGTTTGGTCCCTCTCTTGATGCAGAATGGTCCATTTTGTGTACTGGTCATCATAGTTTCCAACAGGGTAATATTGTTCCTTGACGGCATCTATAAAAGAGGCCCAAGTGGGATTGGAGTATTCAAACAATCCAGACTCGTCTGATGAGTTTTGCTCACAATAAGTCTCCCACCAATTTTTGACATGGGGGACGGCCTTAAGGAGCGCAAAGATGATCTTTTCCCTGTCGGAAAATTGGTGGACAGAGAAATACCCTTCTAGTAGATTCAACCATTTATCTAGGGCATCGGCATCGATTTGGCCTTCAAATAAAGGGATATCAAAATTAACTTGTACCTTGAAGGGAGTCGTATCTCCGAAATGGCTGCTCGTTGAGGGTGCATTTGCCGCCGCTGTTGGCATGCGTTGAAGGATTTGGGCGAAGTTATCCATCATCTCGTTCCTCTGTCGCGCGAGGGCTTCCTCGAGCAACAACTTGATAGGATCTACTGCTCCGTCGTCTCTCTTTTCTTCCGCCATGGGAGGCCGTTTGGTGCGGCGAGAGTGGTCTTCCCCAAGTGAAACTAGTTCGAGACCCAACTCTCTATATCCTGACCTCGTCGGGGACATGCACCGAGAAACAATCAAAGAGCAGACCGCTCCGATACCACTGATCCGGATTTATGTGGGAACGAAACAAAAGATAGCATATACATAATCATATACAGAGATATATTGCAAATAACACAGTGATACAGTAGGCACATATTCTATTAAATAGCGGAAATAGAACAGACTGTAAAATACAATAGCTAGAATGGTGGTAGCTATCTCTGAGAAGAGATGTGGCCGCTATGCTCATTCGTGCCAAGATGATTACAAAGAGAGGCCGAAAGGGCCTATTTATCATAAGCATGAGGGAAAGAATCTCAATCATCCAAAAACCTAACCCTAGAAGATGAACCGTCATAAAGTTTGCGGCCCCAAGGTGGTTAGTTGAACAGTCAACTTCCCGGGGTCATAACTTTTGCATACGATCTCCGTTTAGGGCGCTCGGTAGCCCGTTGGAAAGGTCTATCCGAGATTTACAACTTCCGAATGGGCCCACATGCATGCCGGGGGTAACCATTTGGTCCCCCGAATCGCCAAAAAATGTCGTTTAGGGCCTCAAAATGGCTCCGGAAGTTCAGGACCCAAAAAACTGCTAAAAATAGTAAATTACCAAAGTTGCCAGAACACTGTTTTGATCCAGTTGGAAGAGGTGGGCTGCCACCGATATCCACCTGGATCAATCCTCCCTCCTTAGGAAGCAATGGTCTCCATTGCGTTAAATCCCTTATCATATGTCGAGCTGTGTGTCGAATTGAGCTCTTGGTGCGACATTTGCTGGAGTGGAAAGGTTGCCTTACTTTGACATCTTCAGAGGGTTGTAATTGTTGTTGATGGATGCGTTGGAGCTGTTCAACAGTTTTGGTTGTTGTGGCATCCTTGGTATGCACCGGTGTGGATGGTTTCTTTTTGGAGGAGCACCTTGAATGCGTGGCCTTGCACTGTAGAGGTACCCGAATAGGCGATGCTGCACTAACTTTGTGTTTTTCTTGTTGCTGCTGAGTAGAAGGATAATCTGCAGAGGTTGTGGATGTCTCCGTGATCTGATGTTCACCTTTAGTGGCAATTGCGAATAGGAAAAATTTCCCAGTGTGGGAGATTATCTTCCTTCCCTGCTCGTTTGGGGTAGGTGCAACTATCTCTGGTATCCGATAGAGTTGTCCTCCCAAAGTGACAATGACACTGCGAGGTCGTGATTCATATACAGCATGACGCCTCCACATGTATGGTTGTCCTAAAAGAACATCACATACTTCAAGTGGGGCCACATCACACAATACCTCATCTTTGAAGGGCTTGATTCCATATGGTAGGCGACATTGGTGACTGACACGGATCCTTCGTCCTTGGCTTAGCCATCCAATGGTGTATGGTTGTGGGTGTGGCGTTATTGGTAGCTCTAATCTCTTGATGACTTCTTCTGAGATCAGGTTCTTCTGGCTGCCGCTGTCCACAACAAAGTGTAGGGGAATTCCCTTCACCCACATCTGTGAGTGGAAAAGGCGCTCCTCTGCCTCCGACTCTTCAGGCTCCTCTGGCTGAATCTGTGTGGTGGCAACAACGGCACTGGGTTCTGCATCAATGATCTGCTTCCCTTTTCGCGCGGCTGTGAAATTAGGTTCCGAGTCAGAATCGGAACTGGGATCTGATTCTGAAGCTTTGATCTCAGCCACCAATGACTGTTTTGAGCGACAATCATCAGTGTTGTGCCAGGGGCTTTTGTGGAACTCGCACCACTTCCCGGTGTCCTTCTTTTTCTTTTCTTTACCCTTCTTCGCCTGTGGTTGGGACTGGTTGTCCTTTTCCTGCCCCGTGCTCTGCGAGCCAGAGTTTCCCTTGCCCTGCTTCTGCGCAGGTCCGAAGTCACGCTTGTTCTTTTGCTGAAATTTCTGCTCAATTTTGACAGCATATCGATAGGCGGATCCGAGTGAAGAGATTTCCAGGAAATCCATCTCTGTTCGGATGTACCGGTGTAGGCCACTGCGATATTTCAGTACTAGGTGCCGCTCGAAGTCCTTGATACCTAGCTTTGTGCGCAAGGTATGAAATTTGTTGGTGTACTCCGACACCGTTTGGTCCCTCTCTTGATGCAGAATGGTCCATTTTGTGTACTGGTCATCATAGTTTCCAACAGGGTAATATTGTTCCTTGACGGCATCTATAAAAGAGGCCCAAGTGGGATTGGAGTATTCAAACAATCCAGACTCGTCTGATGAGTTTTGCTCACAATAAGTCTCCCACCAATTTTTGACATGGGGGACGGCCTTAAGGAGCGCAAAGATGATCTTTTCCCTGTCGGAAAATTGGTGGACAGAGAAATACCCTTCTAGTAGATTCAACCATTTATCTAGGGCATCGGCATCGATTTGGCCTTCAAATAAAGGGATATCAAAATTAACTTGTACCTTGAAGGGAGTCGTATCTCCGAAATGGCTGCTCGTTGAGGGTGCATTTGCCGCCGCTGTTGGCATGCGTTGAAGGATTTGGGCGAAGTTATCCATCATCTCGTTCCTCTGTCGCGCGAGGGCTTCCTCGAGCAACAACTTGATAGGATCTACTGCTCCGTCGTCTCTCTTTTCTTCCGCCATGGGAGGCCGTTTGGGGCGGCGAGAGTGGTCTTCCCCAAGTGAAACTAGTTCGAGACCCAACTCTCTATATCCTGACCTCGTCGGGGACATGCACCGAGAAACAATCAAAGAGCAGACCGCTCCGATACCACTGATCCGGATTTATGTGGGAACGAAACAAAAGATAGCATATACATAATCATATACAGAGATATATTGCAAATAACACAGTGATACAGTAGGCACATATTCTATTAAATAGCGGAAATAGAACAGACTGTAAAATACAATAGCTAGAATGGTGGTAGCTATCTCTGAGAAGAGATGTGACCGCTATGCTCATTCGTGCCAAGATGATTACAAAGAGAGGCCGAAAGGGCCTATTTATCATAAGCATGAGGGAAAGAATCCCAATCATCCAAAAACCTAACCCTAGAAGATGAACCGTCATAAAGTTTGCGGCCCCAAGGTGGTTAGTTGAACAGTCAACTTCCCGGGGTCATAACTTTTGCATACGATCTCCGTTTAGGGCGCTCGGTAGCCCGTTGGAAAGGTCTATCCGAGATTTACAACTTCCGAATGGGCCCAGATGCATGCCGGGGGCAACCATATGCTCCCCCGAATCGCCAAAAAATGTCGTTTAGGGCCTCAAAATGGCTCCGGAAGTTCAGGACCCAAAAAACTGCTAAAAATAGTAAATTACCAAAGTTGCCAGAACACTGTTTTGATCCAGTTGGAAGAGGTGGGCTGCCACCGATATCCACCTGGATCAATCCTCCCTCCTTAGGAAGCAATGGTCTCCATTGCGTTAAATCCCTTATCATATGTCGAGCTGTGTGTCGAATTGAGCTCTTGGTGCGACATTTGCTGGAGTGGAAAGGTTGCCTTACTTTGACATCTTCAGAGGGTTGTAATTGTTGTTGATGGATGCGTTGGAGCTGTTCAACAGTTTTGGTTGTTGTGGCATCCTTGGTATGCACCGGTGTGGATGGTTTCTTTTTGGAGGAGCACCTTGAATGCGTGGCCTTGCACTGTAGAGGTACCCGAATAGGCGATGCTGCACTAACTTTGTGTTTTTCTTGTTGCTGCTGAGTAGAAGGATAATCTGCAGAGGTTGTGGATGTCTCCGTGATCTGATGTTCACCTTTAGTGGCAATTGCGAATAGGGAAAATTTCCCAGTGTGGGAGATTATCTTCCTTCCCTGCTCGTTTGGGGTAGGTGCAACTATCTCTGGTATCCGATAGAGTTGTCCTCCCAAAGTGACAATGACACTGCGAGGTCGTGATTCATATACAGCATGACGCCTCCACATATATGGTTGTCCTAAAAGAACATCACATACTTCAAGTGGGGCCACATCACACAATACCTCATCTTTGAAGGGCTTGATTCCATATGGTAGGCGACATTGGTGACTGACACGGATCCTTCGTCCTAGGCTTAGCCATCCAATGGTGTATGGTTGTGGGTGTGGCGTTATTGGTAGCTCTAATCTCTTGATGACTTCTTCTGAGATCAGTTTCTTCTGGCTGCCGCTGTCCACAACAAAGTGTAGGGGAATTCCCTTCACCCACATCTGTGAGTGGAAAAGGCGCTCCTCTGCCTCCGACTCTTCAGGCTCCTCTGGCTGAATCTGTGTGGTGGCAACAACGGCACTGGGTTCTGCATCAATGATCTGCTTCCCTTTTCGCGCGGCTGTGAAATTAGGTTCCGAGTCAGAGTCGGAACTGGGATCTGATTCTGAAGCTTTGATCTCAGCCACCAATGACTGTTTTGAGCGACAATCATCAGTGTTGTGCCAGGGGCTTTTGTGGAACTCGCACCACTTCCCGGTGTCCTTCTTTTTCTTTTCTTTACCCTTCTTCGCCTGTGGTTGGGACTGGTTGTCCTTTTCCTGCCCCGTGCTCTGCGAGCCAGAGTTTCCCTTGCCCTGCTTCTGCGCAGGTCCGAAATCACGCTTGTTCTTTTGCTGAAATTTCTGCTCAATTTTGACAGCATATCGATAGGCGGATCCGAGTGAAGAGATTTCCAGGAAATCCATCTCTGTTCGGATGTACCGGTGTAGGCCACTGCGATATTTCAGTACTAGGTGCCGCTCGAAGTCCTTGATACCTAGCTTTGTGCGCAAGGTATGAAATTTGTTGGTGTACTCCGACACCGTTTGGTCCCTCTCTTGATGCAGAATGGTCCATTTTGTGTACTGGTCATCATAGTTTCCAACAGGGTAATATTGTTCCTTGACGGCATCTATAAAAGAGGCCCAAGTTGGATTGGAGTATTCAAACAATCCAGACTCGTCTGATGAGTTTTGCTCACAATAAGTCTCCCACCAATTTTTGACATGGGGGACGGCCTTAAGGAGCGCAAAGATGATCTTTTCCCTGTCGGAAAATTGGTGGACAGAGAAATACCCTTCTAGTAGATTCAACCATTTATCTAGGGCATCGGCATCGATTTGGCCTTCAAATAAAGGGATATCAAAATTAACTTGTACCTTGAAGGGAGTCGTATCTCCGAAATGGCTGCTCGTTGAGGGTGCATTTGCCGCCGCTGTTGGCATGCGTTGAAGGATTTGGGCGAAGTTATCCATCATCTCGTTCCTCTGTCGCGCGAGGGCTTCCTCGAGCAACAACTTGATAGGATCTACTGCTCCGTCGTCTCTCTTTTCTTCCGCCATGGGAGGCCGTTTGGGGCGGCGAGAGTGGTCTTCCCCAAGTGAAACTAGTTCGAGACCCAACTCTCTATATCCTGACCTCGTCGGGGACATGCACCGAGAAACAATCAAAGAGCAGACCGCTCCGATACCACTGATCCGGATTTATGTGGGAACGAAACAAAAGATAGCATATACATAATCATATACAGAGATATATTGCAAATAACACAGTGATACAGTAGGCACATATTCTATTAAATAGCGGAAATAGAACAGACTGTAAAATACAATAGCTAGAATGGTGGTAGCTATCTCTGAGAAGAGATGTGGCCGCTATGCTCATTCGTGCCAAGATGATTACAAAGAGAGGCCGAAAGGGCCTATTTATCATAAGCATGAGGGAAAGAATCCCAATCATCCAAAAACCTAACCCTAGAAGATGAATCGTCATAAAGTTTGCGGCCCCAAGGTGGTTAGTTGAACAGTCAACTTCCCGGGGTCATAACTTTTGCATACGATCTCCGTTTAGGGCGCTCGGTAGCCCGTTGGAAAGGTCTATCCGAGATTTACAACTTCCGAATGGGCCCAGATGCATGCCGGAGGCAACCATTTGGTCCCCCGAATCGCCAAAAAATGTCGTTTAGGGCCTCAAAATGGCTCCGGAAGTTCAGGACCCAAAAAACTGCTAAAAATAGTAAATTACCAAAGTTGCCAGAACACTGTTTTGATCCAGTTGGAAGAGGTGGGCTGCCACCGATATCCACCTGGATCAATCCTCCCTCCTTAGGAAGCAATGGTCTCCATTGCGTTAAATCCCTTATCATATGTCGAGCTGTGTGTCGAATTGAGCTCTTGGTGCGACATTTGCTGGAGTGGAAAGGTTGCCTTACTTTGACATCTTCAGAGGGTTGTAATTGTTGTTGATGGATGCGTTGGAGCTGTTCAACAGTTTTGGTTGTTGTGGCATCCTTGGTATGCACCGGTGTGGATGGTTTCTTTTTGGAGGAGCACCTTGAATGCGTGGCCTTGCACTGTAGAGGTACCCGAATAGGCGATGCTGCACTAACTTTGTGTTTTTCTTGTTGCTGCTGAGTAGAAGGATAATCTGCAGAGGTTGTGGATGTCTCCGTGATCTGATGTTCACCTTTAGCGGCAATTGCGAATAGGGAAAATTTCCCAGTGTGGGAGATTATCTTCCTTCCCTGCTCGTTTGGGGTAGGTGCAACTATCTCTGGTATCCGATAGAGTTGTCCTCCCAAAGTGACAATGACACTGCGAGGTCGTGATTCATATACAGCATGACGCCTCCACATATATGGTTGTCCTAAAAGAACATCACATACTTCAAGTGGGGCCACATCACACAATACCTCATCTTTGAAGGGCTTGATTCCATATGGTAGGCGACATTGGTGACTGACACGGATCCTTCGTCCTTGGCTTAGCCATCCAATGGTGTATGGTTGTGGGTGTGGCGTTATTGGTAGCTCTAATCTCTTGATGACTTCTTCTCAGATCAGGTTCTTCTGGCTGCCGCTGTCCACAACAAAGTGTAGGGGAATTCCCTTCACCCACATCTGTGAGTGGAAAAGGCGCTCCTCTGCCTCCGACTCTTCAGGCTCCTCTGGCTGAATCTGTGTGGTGGCAACAACGGCACTGGGTTCTGCATCAATGATCTGCTTCCCTTTTCGCGCGGCTGTGAAATTAGGTTCCGAGTCAGAATCGGAACTGGGATCTGATTCTGAAGCTTTGATCTCAGCCACCAATGACTGTTTTGAGCGACAATCATCAGTGTTGTGCCAGGGGCTTTTGTGGAACTCGCACCACTTCCCGGTGTCCTTCTTTTTCTTTTCTTTACCCTTCTTCGCCTGTGGTTGGGACTGGTTGTCCTTTTCCTGCCCCGTGCTCTGCGAGCCAGAGTTTCCCTTGCCCTGCTTCTGCGCAGGTCCGAAGTCACGCTTGTTCTTTTGCTGAAATTTCTGCTCAATTTTGACAGCATATCGATAGGCGGATCCGAGTGAAGAGATTTCCAGGAAATCCATCTCTGTTCGGATGTACCGGTGTAGGCCACTGCGATATTTCAGTACTAGGTGCCGCTCGAAGTCCTTGATACCTAGCTTTGTGCGCAAGGTATGAAATTTGTTGGTGTACTCCGACACCGTTTGGTCCCTCTCTTGATGCAGAATGGTCCATTTTGTGTACTGGTCATCATAGTTTCCAACAGGGTAATATTGTTCCTTGACGGCATCTATAAAAGAGGCCCAAGTGGGATTGGAGTATTCAAACAATCCAGACTCGTCTGATGAGTTTTGCTCACAATAAGTCTCCCACCAATTTTTGACATGGGGGACGGCCTTAAGGAGCGCAAAGATGATCTTTTCCCTGTCGGAAAATTGGTGGACAGAGAAATACCCTTCTAGTAGATTCAACCATTTATCTAGGGCATCGGCATCGATTTGGCCTTCAAATAAAGGGATATCAAAATTAACTTGTACCTTGAAGGGAGTCGTATCTCCGAAATGGCTGCTCGTTGAGGGTGCATTTGCCGCCGCTGTTGGCATGCGTTGAAGGATTTGGGCGAAGTTATCCATCATCTCGTTCCTCTGTCGCGCGAGGGCTTCCTCGAGCAACAACTTGATAGGATCTACTGCTCCGTCGTCTCTCTTTTCTTCCGCCATGGGAGGCCGTTTGGGGCGGCGAGAGTGGTCTTCCCCAAGTGAAACTAGTTCGAGACCCAACTCTCTATATCCTGACCTCGTCGGGGACATGCACCGAGAAACAATCAAAGAGCAGACCGCTCCGATACCACTGATCCGGATTTATGTGGGAACGAAACAAAAGATAGCATATACATAATCATATACAGAGATATATTGCAAATAACACAGTGATACAGTAGGCACATATTCTATTAAATAGCGGAAATAGAACAGACTGTAAAATACAATAGCTAGAATGGTGGTAGCTATCTCTGAGAAGAGATGTGGCCGCTATGCTCATTCGTGCCAAGATGATTACAAAGAGAGGCCGAAAGGGCCTATTTATCATAAGCATGAGGGAAAGAATCCCAATCATCCAAAAACCTAACCCTAGAAGATGAACCGTCATAAAGTTTGCGGCCCCAAGGTGGTTAGTTGAACAGTCAACTTCCCGGGGTCATAACTTTTGCATACGATCTCCGTTTAGGGCGCTCGGTAGCCCGTTGGAAAGGTCTATCCGAGATTTACAACTTCCGAATGGGCCCAGATGCATGCCGGAGGCAGCCATCTGGTCCCCCGAATCGCCAAAAAATGTCGTTTAGGGCCTCAAAATGGCTCCGGAAGTTCAGGACCCAAAAAACTGCTAAAAATAGTAAATTACCAAAGTTGCCAGAACACTGTTTTGATCCAGTTGGAAGAGGTGGGCTGCCACCGATATCCACCTGGATCAATCCTCCCTCCTTAGGAAGCAATGGTCTCCATTGCGTTAAATCCCTTATCATATGTCGAGCTGTGTGTCGAATTGAGCTCTTGGTGCGACATTTGCTGGAGTGGAAAGGTTGCCTTACTTTGACATCTTCAGAGGGTTGTAATTGTTGTTGATGGATGCGTTGGAGCTGTTCAACAGTTTTGGTTGTTGTGGCATCCTTGGTATGCACCGGTGTGGATGGTTTCTTTTTGGAGGAGCACCTTGAATGCGTGGCCTTGCACTGTAGAGGTACCCGAATAGGCGATGCTGCACTAACTTTGTGTTTTTCTTGTTGCTGCTGAGTAGAAGGATAATCTGCAGAGGTTGTGGATGTCTCCGTGATCTGATGTTCACCTTTAGTGGCAATTGCGAATAGGGAAAATTTCCCAGTGTGGGAGATTATCTTCCTTCCCTGCTCGTTTGGGGTAGGTGCAACTATCTCTGGTATCCGATAGAGTTGTCCTCCCAAAGTGACAATGACACTGCGAGGTCGTGATTCATATACAGCATGACGCCTCCACATATATGGTTGTCCTAAAAGAACATCACATACTTCAAGTGGGGCCACATCACACAATACCTCATCTTTGAAGGGCTTGATTCCATATGGTAGGCGACATTGGTGACTGACACGGATCCTTCGTCCTTGGCTTAGCCATCCAATGGTGTATGGTTGTGGGTGTGGCGTTATTGGTAGCTCTAATCTCTTGATGACTTCTTCTGAGATCAGGTTCTTCTGGCTGCCGCTGTCCACAACAAAGTGTAGGGGAATTCCCTTCACCCACATCTGTGAGTGGAAAAGGCGCTCCTCTGCCTCCGACTCTTCAGGCTCCTCTGGCTGAATCTGTGTGGTGGCAACAACGGCACTGGGTTCTGCATCAATGATCTGCTTCCCTTTTCGCGCGGCTGTGAAATTAGGTTCCGAGTCAGAATCGGAACTGGGATCTGATTCTGAAGCTTTGATCTCAGCCACCAATGACTGTTTTGAGCGACAATCATCAGTGTTGTGCTAGGGGCTTTTGTGGAACTCGCACCACTTCCCGGTGTCCTTCTTTTTCTTTTCTTTACCCTTCTTCGCCTGTGGTTGGGACTGGTTGTCCTTTTCCTACCCCGTGCTCTGCGAGCCAGAGTTTCCCTTGCCCTGCTTCTGCGCAGGTCCGAAGTCACGCTTGTTCTTTTGCTGAAATTTCTGCTCAATTTTGACAGCATATCGATAGGCGGATCCGAGTGAAGAGATTTCCAGGAAATCCATCTCTGTTCGGATGTACCGGTGTAGGCCACTGCGATATTTCAGTACTAGGTGCCGCTCGAAGTCCTTGATACCTAGCTTTGTGCGCAAGGTATGAAATTTGTTGGTGTACTCCGACACCGTTTGGTCCCTCTCTTGATGCAGAATGGTCCATTTTGTGTACTGGTCATCATAGTTTCCAACAGGGTAATATTGTTCCTTGACGGCATCTATAAAAGAGGCCCAAGTGGGATTGGAGTATTCAAACAATCCAGACTCGTCTGATGAGTTTTGCTCACAATAAGTCTCCCACCAATTTTTGACATGGGGGACGGCCTTAAGGAGCGCAAAGATGATCTTTTCCCTGTCGGAAAATTGGTGGACAGAGAAATACCCTTCTAGTAGATTCAACCATTTATCTAGGGCATCGGCATCGATTTGGCCTTCAAATAAAGGGATATCAAAATTAACTTGTACCTTGAAGGGAGTCGTATCTCCGAAATGGCTGCTCGTTGAGGGTGCATTTGCCGCCGCTGTTGGCATGCGTTGAAGGATTTGGGCGAAGTTATCCATCATCTCGTTCCTCTGTCGCGCGAGGGCTTCCTCGAGCAACAACTTGATAGGATCTACTGCTCCGTCGTCTCTCTTTTCTTCCGCCATGGGAGGCCGTTTGGGGCGGCGAGAGTGGTCTTCCCCAAGTGAAACTAGTTCGAGACCCAACTCTCTATATCCTGACCTCGTCGGGGACATGCACCGAGAAACAATCAAAGAGCAGACCGCTCCGATACCACTGATCCGGATTTATGTGGGAACGAAACAAAAGATAGCATATACATAATCATATACAGAGATATATTGCAAATAACACAGTGATACAGTAAGCACATATTCTATTAAATAGCGGAAATAGAACAGACTGTAAAATACAATAGCTAGAATGGTGGTAGCTATCTCTGAGAAGAGATGTGGCCGCTATGCCCATTCGTGCCAAGATGATTACAAAGAGAGGCCGAAAGGGCCTATTTATCATAAGCATGAGGGAAAGAATCCCAATCATCCAAAAACCTAACCCTAGAAGATGAACCGTCATAAAGTTTGCGGCCCCAAGGTGGTTAGTTGAACAGTCAACTTCCCGGGGTCATAACTTTTGCATACGATCTCCGTTTAGGGCGCTCGGTAGCCCGTTGGAAAGGTCTATCCGAGATTTACAACTTCCGAATGGGCCCAGATGCATGCCAGAGGCAGCCATTTGGTCCCCCGAATCGCCAAAAAATGTCGTTTAGGGCCTCAAAATGGCTCCGGAAGTTCAGGACCCAAAAAACTGCTAAAAATAGTAAATTACCAAAGTTGCCAGAACACTGTTTTGATCCAGTTGGAAGAGGTGGGCTGCCACCGATATCCACCTGGATCAATCCTCCCTCCTTAGGAAGCAATGGTCTCCATTGCGTTAAATCCCTTATCATATGTCGAGCTGTGTGTCGAATTGAGCTCTTGGTGCGACATTTGCTGGAGTGGAAAGGTTGCCTTACTTTGACATCTTCAGAGGGTTGTAATTGTTGTTGATGGATGCGTTGGAGCTGTTCAACAGTTTTGGTTGTTGTGGCATCCTTGGTATGCACCGGTGTGGATGGTTTCTTTTTGGAGGAGCACCTTGAATGCGTGGCCTTGCACTGTAGAGGTACCCGAATAGGCGATGCTGCACTAACTTTGTGTTTTTCTTGTTGCTGCTGAGTAGAAGGATAATCTGCAGAGGTTGTGGATGTCTCCGTGATCTGATGTTCACCTTTAGTGGCAATTGCGAATAGGGAAAATTTCCCAGTGTGGGAGATTATCTTCCTTCCGTGCTCGTTTGGGGTAGGTGCAACTATCTCTGGTATCCGATAGAGTTGTCCTCCCAAACTGACAATGACACTGCGAGGTCGTGATTCATATACAGCATGACGCCTCCACATGTATGGTTGTCCTAAAAGAACATCACATACTTCAAGTGGGGCCACATCACACAATACCTCATCTTTGAAGGGCTTGATTCCATATGGTAGGCGACATTGGTGACTGACACGGATCCTTCGTCCTTGGCTTAGCCATCCAATGGTGTATGGTTGTGGGTGTGGCGTTATTGGTAGCTCTAATCTCTTGATGGCTTCTTCTGAGATCAGGTTCTTCTGGCTGCCGCTGTCCACAACAAAGTGTAGGGGAATTCCCTTCACCCACATCTGTGAGTGGAAAAGGCGCTCCTCTGCCTCCGACTCTTCAGGCTCCTCTGGATGAATCTGTGTGGTGGCAACAACGGCACTGGGTTCTGCATCAATGATCTGCTTCCCTTTTCGCGCGGCTGTGAAATTAGGTTCCGAGTCAGAATCGGAACTGGGATCTGATTCTGAAGCTTTGATCTCAGCCACCAATGACTGTTTTGAGCGACAATCATCAGTGTTGTGCCAGGGGCTTTTGTGGAACTCGCACCACTTCCCGGTGTCCTTCTTTTTCTTTTCTTTACCCTTCTTCGCCTGTGGTTGGGACTGGTTGTCCTTTTCCTGCCCCGTGCTCTGCGAGCCAGAGTTTCCCTTGCGCTGCTTCTGCGCAGGTCCGAAGTCACGCTTGTTCTTTTGCTGAAATTTCTGCTCAATTTTGACAGCATATCGATAGGCGGATCCGAGTGAAGAGATTTCCAGGAAATCCATCTCTGTTCGGATGTACCGGTGTAGGCCACTGCGATATTCCAGTACTAGGTGCCGCTCGAAAGTCCTTGATACCTAGCTTTGTGCGCAAGGTATGAAATTTGTTGGTGTACTCCGATACCGTTTGGTCCCTCTCTTCATGCAGAATGGTCCATTTTGTGTACTGGTCATCATAGTTTCCAACAGGGTAATATTGTTCCTTGAAGGCATCTATAAAAGAGGCCCAAGTGGGATTGGAGTATTCAAACAATCCAGACTCGTCTGATGAGTTTTGCTCACAATAAGTCTCCCACCAATTTTTGACATGGGGGACGGCCTTAAGGAGCGCAAAGATGATCTTTTCCCTGTCGGAAAATTGGTGGACAGAGAAATACCCTTCTAGTAGATTCAACCATTTATCTAGGGCATCGGCAAGGGATATCAAAATTAACTTGTACCTTGAAGGGAGTCGTATCTCCGAAATGGCTGCTCGTTGAGGGTGCATTTGCCGCCGCTGTTGGCATGCGTTGAAGGATTTGGGCGAAGTTATCCATCATCTCGTTCCTCTGTCGCGCGAGGGCTTCCTCGAGCAACAACTTGATAGGATCTACTGCTCCGTCGTCTCTCTTTTCTTCCGCCATGGGAGGCCGTTTGGGGCGGCGAGAGTGGTCTTCCCCAAGTGAAACTAGTTCGAGACCCAACTCTCTATATCCTGACCTCGTCGGGGACATGCACCGAGAAACAATCAAAGAGCAGACCGATCCGATACCACTGATCCGGATTTATGTGGGAACGAAACAAAAGATAGCATATACATAATCATATAAAGAGATATATTGCAAATAACACAGTGATACAGTAGGCACATATTCTATTAAATAGCGGAAATAGAACAGACTGTAAAATACAATAGCTAGAATGGTGGTAGCTATCTCTGAGAAGAGATGTGGCCGCTATGCTCATTCGTGCCAAGATGATTACAAAGAGAGGCCGAAAGGGCCTATTTATCATAAGCATGAGGGAAAGAATCCCAATCATCCAAAAACCTAACCCTAGAAGATGAACCGTCATAAAGTTTGCGGCCCCAAGGTGGTTAGTTGAACAGTCAACTTCCCGGGGTCATAACTTTTGCATACGATCTCCGTTTAGGGCGCTCGGTAGCCCGTTGGAAAGGTCTATCCGAGATTTACAACTTCCGAATGGGCCCAGATGCATGCCGGAGGTAGCCATATGGTCCCCTGAATCGCCAAAAAATGTCGTTTAGGGCCTCAAAATGGCTCCGGAAGTTCAGGACCCAAAAAACTGCTAAAAATAGTAAATTACCAAAGTTGCCAGAACACTGTTTTGATCCAGTTGGAAGAGGTGGGCTGCCACCGATATCCACCTGGATCAATCCTCCCTCCTTAGGAAGCAATGGTCTCCATTGCGTTAAATCCCTTATCATATGTCGAGCTGTGTGTCGAATTGAGCTCTTGGTGCGACATTTGCTGGAGTGAAAAGGTTGCCTTACTTTGACATCTTCAGAGGGTTGTAATTGTTGTTGATAGATGCGTTGGAGCTGTTCAACAGTTTTGGTTGTTGTGGCATCCTTGGTATGCACCGGTGTGGATGGTTTCTTTTTGGAGGAGCACCTTGAATGCGTGGCCTTGCACTGTAGAGGTACCCGAATAGGCGATGCTGCACTAACTTTGTGTTTTTCTTGTTGCTGCTGAGTAGAAGGATAATCTGCAGAGGTTGTGGATGTCTCCGTGATCTGATGTTCACCTTTAGTGGCAATTGCGAATAGGGAAAATTTCCCAGTGTGGGAGATTATCTTCCTTCCCTGCTCGTTTGGGGTAGGTGCAACTATCTCTGGTATCCGATAGAGTTGTCCTCCCAAAGTGACAATGACACTGCGAGGTCGTGATTCATATACAGCATGACGCCTCCACATGTATGGTTGTCCTAAAAGAACATCACATACTTCAAGTGGGGCCACATCACACAATACCTCATCTTTGAAGGGCTTGATTCCATATGGTAGGCGACATTGGTGACTGACACGGATCCTTCGTCCTTGGCTTAGCCATCCAATGGTGTATGGTTGTGGGTGTGGCGTTATTGGTAGCTCTAATCTCTTGATGACTTCTTCTGAGATCAGGTTCTTCTGGCTGCCGCTGTCCACAACAAAGTGTAGGGGAATTCCCTTCACCCACATCTGTGAGTGGAAAAGGCGCTCCTCTGCCTCCGACTCTTCAGGCTCCTCTGGCTGAATCTGTGTGGTGGCAACAACGGCACTGGGTTCTGCATCAATGATCTGCTTCCCTTTTCGCGCGGCTGTGAAATTAGGTTCCGAGTCAGAATCGGAACTGGGATCTGATTCTGAAGCTTTGATCTCAGCCACCAATGACTGTTTTGAGCGACAATCATCAGTGTTGTGCCAGGGGCTTTTGTGGAACTCGCACCACTTCCCGGTGTCCTTCTTTTTCTTTACTTTACCCTTCTTCGCCTGTGGTTGGGACTGGTTGTCCTTTTCCTGCCCCGTGCTCTGCGAGCCAGAGTTTCCCTTGCCCTGCTTCTGCGCAGGTCCGAAGTCACGCGTGTTCTTTTGCTGAAATTTCTGCTCAATTTTGACAGCATATCGATAGGCGGATCCGAGTGAAGAGATTTCCAGGAAATCCATCTCTGTTCGGATGTACCGGTGTAGGCCACTGCGATATTCCAGTACTAGGTGCCGCTCGAAGTCCTTGATACCTAGCTTTGTGCGCAAGGTATGAAATTTGTTGGTGTACTCCGACACCGTTTGGTCCCTCTCTTGATGCAGAATGGTCCATTTTGTGTACTGGTCATCATAGTTTCCAACAGGGTAATATTGTTCCTTGACGGCATCTATAAAAGAGGCCCAAGTGGGATTGGAGTATTCAAACAATCCAGACTCGTCTGATGAGTTTTGCTCACAATAAGTCTCCCACCAATTTTTGACATGGGGGACGGCCTTAAGGAGCGCAAAGATGATCTTTTCCCTGTCGGAAAATTGGTGGACAGAGAAATACCCTTCTAGTAGATTCAACCATTTATCTAGGGCATCGGCATCGATTTGGCCTTCAAATAAAGGGATATCAAAATTAACTTGTACCTTGAAGGGAGTCGTATCTCCGAAATGGCTGCTCGTTGAGGGTGCATTTGCCGCCGCTGTTGGCATGCGTTGAAGGATTTGGGCGAAGTTATCCATCATCTCGTTCCTCTGTCGCGCGAGGGCTTCCTCGAGCAACAACTTGATAGGATCTACTGCTCCGTCGTCTCTCTTTTCTTCCGCCATGGGAGGCCGTTTGGTGCGGCGAGAGTGGTCTTCCCCAAGTGAAACTAGTTCGAGACCCAACTCTCTATATCCTGACCTCGTCGGGAACATGCACCGAGAAACAATCAAAGAGCAGACCGCTCCGATACCACTGATCCGGATTTATGTGGGAACGAAACAAAAGATAGCATATACATAATCATATACAGAGATATATTGCAAATAACACAGTGATACAGTAGGCACATATTCTATTAAATAGCGGAAATAGAACAGACTGTAAAATACAATAGCTAGAATGGTGGTAGCTATCTCTGAGAAGAGATGTGGCCGCTATGCTCATTCGTGCCAAGATGATTACAAAGAGAGGCCAAAAGGGCCTATTTATCATAAGCATGAGGGAAAGAATCCCAATCATCCAAAAACCTAACCCTAGAAGATGAACCGTCATAAAGTTTGCGGCCCCAAGGTGGTTAGTTGAACAGTCAACTTCCCGGGGTCATAACTTTTGCTTACGATCTCCGTTTAGGGCGCTCGGTAACCCGTTGGAAAGGTCTATCCGAGATTTACAACTTCCGAATGGGCCCAGATGCATGCCAGAGGCAGCCATTTGGTCCCCCGAATCGCCAAAAAATGTCGTTTAGGGCCTCAAAATGGCTCCGGAAGTTCAGGACCCAAAAAACTGCTAAAAATAGTAAATTACCAAAGTTGCCAGAACACTGTTTTGATCCAGTTGGAAGAGGTGGGCTGCCACCGATATCCACCTGGATCAATCCTCCCTCCTTAGGAAGCAATGGTCTCCATTGCGTTAAATCCCTTATCATATGTCGAGCTGTGTGTCGAATTGAGCTCTTGGTGCGACATTTGCTGGAGTGGAAAGGTTGCCTTACTTTGACATCTTCAGAGGGTTGTAATTGTTGTTGATGGATGCGTTGGAGCTGTTCAACAGTTTTGGTTGTTGTGGCATCCTTGGTATGCACCGGTGTGGATGGTTTCTTTTTGGAGGAGCACCTTGAATGCGTGGCCTTGCACTGTAGAGGTACCCGAATAGGCGATGCTGCACTAACTTTGTGTTTTTCTTGTTGCTGCTGAGTAGAAGGATAATCTGCAGAGGTTGTGGATGTCTCCGTGATCTGATGTTCACCTTTAGTGGCAATTGCGAATAGGGAAAATTTCCCAGTGTGGGAGATTATCTTCCTTCCGTGCTCGTTTGGGGTAGGTGCAACTATCTCTGGTATCCGATAGAGTTGTCCTCCCAAAGTGACAATGACACTGCGAGGTCGTGATTCATATACAGCATGACGCCTCCACATGTATGGTTGTCCTAAAAGAACATCACATACTTCAAGTGGGGCCACATCACACAATACCTCATCTTTGAAGGGCTTGATTCCATATGGTAAGCGACATTGGTGACTGACACGGATCCTTCGTCCTTGGCTTAGCCATCCAATGGTGTATGGTTGTGGGTGTGGCGTTATTGGTAACTCTAATCTCTTGATGGCTTCTTCTGAGATCAGGTTCTTCTGGCTGCCGCTGTCCACAACAAAGTGTAGGGGAATTCCCTTCACCCACATCTGTGAGTGGAAAAGGCGCTCCTCTGCCTCCGACTCTTCAGGCTCCTCTGGCTGAATCTGTGTGGTGGCAACAACGGCACTGGGTTCTGCATCAATGATCTGCTTCCCTTTTCGCGCGGCTGTGAAATTAGGTTCCGAGTCAGAATCGGAACTGGGATCTGATTCTGAAGCTTTGATCTCAGCCACCAATGACTGTTTTGAGCGACAATCATCAGTGTTGTGCCAGGGGCTTTTGTGGAACTCGCACCACTTCCCGGTGTCCTTCTTTTTCTTTTCTTTACCCTTCTTCGCCTGTGGTTGGGACTGGTTGTCCTTTTCCTGCCCCGTGCTCTGCGAGCCAGAGTTTCCCTTGCCCTGCTTCTGCGCAGGTCCGAAGTCACGCTTGTTCTTTTGCTGAAATTTCTGCTCAATTTTGACAGCATATCGATAGGCGGATCCGAGTGAAGAGATTTCTAGGAAATCCATCTCTGTTCGGATGTACCGGTGTAGGCCACTGCGATATTCCAGTACTAGGTGCCGCTCGAAGTCCTTGATACCTAGCTTTGTGCGCAAGGTATGAAATTTGTTGGTGTACTCCGACACCGTTTGGTCCCTCTCTTGATGCAGAATGGTCCATTTTGTGTACTGGTCATCATAGTTTCCAACAGGGTAATATTGTTCCTTGACGGCATCTATAAAAGAGGCCCAAGTGGGATTGGAGTATTCAAACAATCCAGACTCGTCTGATGAGTTTTGCTCACAATAAGTCTCCCACCAATTTTTGACATGGGGGACGGCCTTAAGGAGCGCAAAGATGATCTTTTCCCTGTCGGAAAATTGGTGGACAGAGAAATACCCTTCTAGTAGATTCAACCATTTATCTAGGGCATCGGCATCGATTTGGCCTTCAAATAAAGGGATATCAAAATTAACTTGTACCTTGAAGGGAGTCGTATCTCCGAAATGGCTGCTCGTTGAGGGTGCATTTGCCGCCGCTGTTGGCATGCGTTGAAGGATTTGGGCGAAGTTATCCATCATCTCGTTCCTCTGTCGCGCGAGGGCTTCCTCGAGCAACAACTTGATAGGATCTACTGCTCCGTCGTCTCTCTTTTCTTCCGCCATGGGAGGCCGTTTGGGGCGGCGAGAGTGGTCTTCCCCAAGTGAAACTAGTTCGAGACCCAACTCTCTATATCCTGACCTCGTCGGGGACATGCACCGAGAAACAATCAAAGAGCAGACCGCTCCGATACCACTGATCCGGATTTATGTGGGAACGAAACAAAAGATAGCATATACATAATCATATAAAGAGATATATTGCAAATAACACAGTGATACAGTAGGCACATATTCTATTAAATAGCGGAAATAGAACAGACTGTAAAATACAATAGCTAGAATGGTGGTAGCTATCTCTGAGAAGAGATGTGGCCGCTATGCTCATTCGTGCCAAGATGATTACAAAGAGAGGCCGAAAGGGCCTATTTATCATAAGCATGAGGGAAAGAATCCCAATCATCCAAAAACCTAACCCTAGAAGATGAACCGTCATAAAGTTTGCGGCCCCAAGGTGGTTAGTTGAACAGTCAACTTCCCGGGGTCATAACTTTTGCATACGATCTCCGTTTAGGGCGCTCGGTAGCCCGTTGGAAAGGTCTATCCGAGATTTACAACTTCCAATGCGCCCAGATGCATGCCGGAGGCAGCCATGTGGTCCCCCGAATCGCCAAAAAATGTCGTTTAGGGCCTCAAAATGGCTCCGGAAGTTCAGGACCCAAAAAACTGCTAAAAATAGTAAATTACCAAAGTTGCCAGAACACTGTTTTGATCCAGTTGGAAGAGGTGGGCTGCCACCGATATCCACCTGGATCAATCCTCCCTCCTTAGGAAGCAATGGTCTCCATTGCGTTAAATCCCTTATCATATGTCGAGCTGTGTGTCGAATTGAGCTCTTGGTGCGACATTTGCTGGAGTGGAAAGGTTGCCTTACTTTGACATCTTCAGAGGGTTGTAATTGTTGTTGATGGATGCGTTGGAGCTGTTCAACAGTTTTGGTTGTTGTGGCATCCTTGGTATGCATCGGTGTGGATGGTTTCTTTTTGGAGGAGCACCTTGAATGCGTGGCCTTGCACTGTAGAGGTACCCGAATAGGCGATGCTGCACTAACTTTGTGTTTTTCTTGTTGCTGCTGAGTAGAAGGATAATCTGCAGAGGTTGTGGATGTCTCCGTGATCTGATGTTCACCTTTAGTGGCAATTGCGAATAGGGAAAATTTCCCAGTGTGGGAGATTATCTTCCTTCCCTGCTCGTTTGGGGTAGGTGCAACTATCTCTGGTATCCGATAGAGTTGTCCTCCCAAAGTGACAATGACACTGCGAGGTCGTGATTCATATACAGCATGACGCCTCCACATGTATGGTTGTCCTAAAAGAACATCACATACTTCAAGTGGGGCCACATCACACAATACCTCATCTTTGAAGGGCTTGATTCCATATGGTAGGCGACATTGGTGACTGACACGGATCCTTCGTCCTTGGCTTAGCCATCCAATGGTGTATGGTTGTGGGTGTGGCGTTATTGGTAGCTCTAATCTCTTGATGACTTCTTCTGAGATCAGGTTCTTCTGGCTGCCGCTGTCCACAACAAAGTGTAGGGGAATTCCCTTCACCCACATCTGTGAGTGGAAAAGGCGCTCCTCTGCCTCCGACTCTTCAGGCTCCTCTGGCTGAATCTGTGTGGTGGCAACAACGGCACTGGGTTCTGCATCAATGATCTGCTTCCCTTTTCGCGCGGCTGTGAAATTAGGTTCCGAGTCAGAATCGGAACTGGGATCTGATTCTGAAGCTTTGATCTCAGCCACCAATGACTGTTTTGAGCGACAATCATCAGTGTTGTGCCAGGGGCTTTTGTGGAACTCGCACCACTTCCCGGTGTCCTTCTTTTTCTTTTCTTTACCCTTCTTCGCCTGTGGTTGGGACTGGTTGTCCTTTTCCTGCCCCGTGCTCTGCGAGCCAGAGTTTCCCTTGCCCTGCTTCTGTGCAGGTCCGAAGTCACGCGTGTTCTTTTGCTGAAATTTCTGCTCAATTTTGACAGCATATCGATAGGCGGATCCGAGTGAAGAGATTTCCAGGAAATCCATCTCTGTTCGGATGTACCGGTGTAGGCCACTGCGATATTCCAGTACTAGGTGCCGCTCGAAGTCCTTGATACCTAGCTTTGTGCGCAAGGTATGAAATTTGTTGGTGTACTCCGACACCGTTTGGTCCCTCTCTTGATGCAGAATGGTCCATTTTGTGTACTGGTCATCATAGTTTCCAACAGGGTAATATTGTTCCTTGACGGCATCTATAAAAGAGGCCCAAGTGAGATTGGAGTATTCAAACAATCCAGACTCGTCTGATGAGTTTTGCTCACAATAAGTCTCCCACCAATTTTTGACATGGGGGACGGCCTTAAGGAGCGCAAAGATGATCTTTTCCCTGTCGGAAAATTGGTGGACAGAGAAATACCCTTCTAGTAGATTCAACCATTTATCTAGGGCATCGGCATCGATTTGGCCTTCAAATAAAGGGATATCAAAATTAACTTGTACCTTGAAGGGAGTCGTATCTCCGAAATGGCTGCTCGTTGAGGGTGCATTTGCCGCCGCTGTTGGCATGCGTTGAAGGATTTGGGCGAAGTTATCCATCATCTCGTTCCTCTGTCGCGCGAGGGCTTCCTCGAGCAACAACTTGATAGGATCTACTGCTCCGTCGTCTCTCTTTTCTTCCGCCATGGGAGGCCGTTTGGTGCGGCGAGACTGGTCTTCCCCAAGTGAAACTAGTTCGAGACCCAACTCTCTATATCCTGACCTCGTCGGGGACATGCACCGAGAAACAATCAAAGAGCAGACCGCTCCGATACCACTGATCCGGATTTATGTGGGAACGAAACAAAAGATAGCATATACATAATCATATACAGAGATATATTGCAAATAACACAGTGATACAGTAGGCACATATTCTATTAAATAGCGGAAATAGAACAGACTGTAAAATACAATAGCTAGAATGGTGGTAGCTATCTCTGAGAAGAGATGTGGCCGCTATGCTCATTCGTGCCAAGATGATTACAAAGAGAGGCCGAAAGGGCCTATTTATCATAAGCATGAGGGAAAGAATCCCAATCATCCAAAAACCTAACCCTAGAAGATGAACCGTCATAAAGTTTGCGGCCCCAAGGTGGTTAGTTGAACAGTCAACTTCCCGGGGTCATAACTTTTGCATACGATCTCCGTTTAGGGCGCTCGGTAGCCCGTTGGAAAGGTCTATCCGAGATTTACAACTTCCGAATGGGCCCACATGCATGCCGGGGGCAACCATTTGGTCCCCCGAATCGCCAAAAAATGTCGTTTAGGGCCTCAAAATGGCTCCGGAAGTTCAGGACCCAAAAAACTGCTAAAAATAGTAAATTACCAAAGTTGCCAGAACACTGTTTTGATCCAGTTGGAAGAGGTGGGCTGCCACCGATATCCACCTGGATCAATCCTCCCTCCTTAGGAAGCAATGGTCTCCATTGCGTTAAATCCCTTATCATATGTCGAGCTGAGTGTCGAATTGAGCTCTTGGTGCGACATTTGCTGGAGTGGAAAGGTTGCCTTACTTTGACATCTTCAGAGGGTTGTAATTGTTGTTGATGGATGCGTTGGAGCTGTTCAACAGTTTTGGTTGTTGTGGCATCCTTGGTATGCACCGGTGTGGATGGTTTCTTTTTGGAGGAGCACCTTGAATGCGTGGCCTTGCACTGTAGAGGTACCCGAATAGGCGATGCTGCACTAACTTTGTGTTTTTCTTGTTGCTGCTGAGTAGAAGGATAATCTGCAGAGGTTGTGGATGTCTCCGTGATCTGATGTTCACCTTTAGTGGCAATTGCGAATAGGAAAAATTTCCCAGTGTGGGAGATTATCTTCCTTCCCTGCTCGTTTGGGGTAGGTGCAACTATCTCTGGTATCCGATAGAGTTGTCCTCCCAAAGTGACAATGACACTGCGAGGTCGTGATTCATATACAGCATGACGCCTCCACATGTATGGTTGTACTAAAAGAACATCACATACTTCAAGTGGGGCCACATCACACAATACCTCATCTTTGAAGGGCTTGATTCCATATGGTAGGCGACATTGGTGACTGACACGGATCCTTCGTCCTTGGCTTAGCCATCCAATGGTGTATGGTTGTGGGTGTGGCGTTATTGGTAGCTCTAATCTCTTGATGACTTCTTCTGAGATCAGGTTCTTCTGGCTGCCGCTGTCCACAACAAAGTGTAGGGGAATTCCCTTCACCCACATCTGTGAGTGGAAAAGGCGCTCCTCTGCCTCCGACTCTTCAGGCTCCTCTGGCTGAATCTGTGTGGTGGCAACAACGGCACTGGGTTCTGCATCAATGATCTGCTTCCCTTTTCGCGCGGCTGTGAAATTAGGTTCCGAGTCAGAATCGAAACTGGGATCTGATTCTGAAGCTTTGATCTCAGCCACCAATGACTGTTTTGAGCGACAATCATCAGTGTTGTGCCAGGGGCTTTTGTGGAACTCGCACCACTTCCCGGTGTCCTTCTTTTTCTTTTCTTTACCCTTCTTCGCCTGTGGTTGGGACTGGTTGTCCTTTTCCTGCCCCGTGCTCTGCGAGCCAGAGTTTCCCTTGCCCTGCTTCTGCGCAGGTCCGAAGTCACGCTTGTTCTTTTGCTGAAATTTCTGCTCAATTTTGACAGCATATCGATAGGCGGATCCGAGTGAAGAGATTTCCAGGAAATCCATCTCTGTTCGGATGTACCGGTGTAGGCCACTGCGATATTTCAGTACTAGGTGCCGCTCGAAGTCCTTGATACCTAGCTTTGTGCGCAAGGTATGAAATTTGTTGGTGTACTCCGACACCGTTTGGTCCCTCTCTTGATGCAGAATGGTCCATTTTGTGTACTGGTCATCATAGTTTCCAACAGGGTAATATTGTTCCTTGACGGCATCTATAAAAGAGGCCCAAGTGGGATTGGAGTATTCAAACAATCCAGACTCGTCTGATGAGTTTTGCTCACAATAAGTCTCCCACCAATTTTTGACATGGGGGACGGCCTTAAGGAGCGCAAAGATGATCTTTTCCCTGTCGGAAAATTGGTGGACAGAGAAATACCCTTCTAGTAGATTCAACCATTTATCTAGGGCATCGGCATCGATTTGGCCTTCAAATAAAGGGATATCAAAATTAACTTGTACCTTGAAGGGAGTCGTATCTCCGAAATGGCTGCTCGTTGAGGGTGCATTTGCCGCCGCTGTTGGCATGCGTTGAAGGATTTGGGCGAAGTTATCCATCATCTCGTTCCTCTGTCGCGCGAGGGCTTCCTCGAGCAACAACTTGATAGGATCTACTGCTCCGTCGTCTCTCTTTTCTTCCGCCATGAGAGGCCGTTTGGGGCGGCGAGAGTGGTCTTCCCCAAGTGAAACTAGTTCGAGACCCAACTCTCTATATCCTGACCTCGTCGGGGACATGCACCGAGAAACAATCAAAGAGCAGACCGCTCCGATACCACTGATCCGGATTTATGTGGGAACGAAACAAAAGATAGCATATACATAATCATATACAGAGATATATTGCAAATAACACAGTGATACAGTAGGCACATATTCTATTAAATAGCGGAAATAGAACAGACTGTAAAATACAATAGCTAGAATGGTGGTAGCTATCTCTGAGAAGAGATGTGGCCGCTATGCTCATTCGTGCCAAGATGATTACAAAGAGAGGCCGAAAGGGCCTATTTATCATAAGCATGAGGGAAAGAATCCCAATCATCCAAAAACCTAACCCTAGAAGATGAACCGTCATAAAGTTTGCGGCCCCAAGGTGGTTAGTTGAACAGTCAACTTCCCGGGGTCATAACTTTTGCATACGATCTCCGTTTAGGGCGCTCGGTAGCCCGTTGGAAAGGTCTATCCGAGATTTACAACTTCCGAATGGGCCCAGATGCATGCCGGAGGCAACCATCTGGTCCCCCGAATCGCCAAAAAATGTCGTTTAGGGCCTCAAAATGGCTCCGGAAGTTCAGGACCCAAAAAACTGCTAAAAATAGTAAATTACCAAAGTTGCCAGAACACTGTTTTGATCCAGTTGGAAGAGGTGGGCTGCCACCGATATCGACCTGGATCAATCCTCCCTCCTTAGGAAGCAATGGTCTCCATTGCGTTAAATCCCTTATCATATGTCGAGCTGTGTGTCGAATTGAGCTCTTGGTGCGACATTTGCTGGAGTGGAAAGGTTGCCTTACTTTGACATCTTCAGAGGGTTGTAATTGTTGTTGATGGATGCGTTGGAGCTGTTCAACAGTTTTGGTTGTTGTGGCATCCTTGGTATGCACCGGTGTGGATGGTTTCTTTTTGGAGGAGCACCTTGAATGCGTGGCCTTGCACTGTAGAGGTACCCGAATAGGCGATGCTGCACTAACTTTGTGTTTTTCTTGTTGCTGCTGAGTAGAAGGATAATCTGCAGAGGTTGTGGATGTCTCCGTGATCTGATGTTCACCTTTAGTGGCAATTGCGAATAGGGAAAATTTCCCAGTGTGGGAGATTATCTTCCTTCCCTGCTCGTTTGGGGTAGGTGCAACTATCTCTGGTATCCGATAGAGTTGTCCTCCCAAAGTGACAATGACACTGCGAGGTCGTGATTCATATACAGCATGACGCCTCCACATATATGGTTGTCCTAAAAGAACATCACATACTTCAAGTGGGGCCACATCACACAATACCTCATCTTTGAAGGGCTTGATTCCATATGGTAGGCGACATTGGTGACTGACACGGATCCTTCGTCCTTGGCTTAGCCATCCAATGGTGTATGGTTGTGGGTGTGGCGTTATTGGTAGCTCTAATCTCTTGATGACTTCTTCTGAGATCAGGTTCTTCTGGCTGCCGCTGTCCACAACAAAGTGTAGGGGAATTCCCTTCACCCACATCTGTGAGTGGAAAAGGCGCTCCTCTGCCTCCGACTCTTCAGGCTCCTCTGGCTGAATCTGTGTGGTGGCAACAACGGCACTGGGTTCTGCATCAATGATCTGCTTCCCTTTTCGCGCGGCTGTGAAATTAGGTTCCGAGTCAGAATCGGAACTGGGATCTGATTCTGAAGCTTTGATCTCAGCCACCAATGACTGTTTTGAGCGACAATCATCAGTGTTGTGCCAGGGGCTTTTGTGGAACTCGCACCACTTCCCGGTGTCCTTCTTTTTCTTTTCTTTACCCTTCTTCGCCTGTGGTTGGGACTGGTTGTCCTTTTCCTGCCCCGTGCTCTGCGAGCCAGAGTTTCCCTTGCCCTGCTTCTGCGCAGGTCCGAAGTCACGCTTGTTCTTTTGCTGAAATTTCTGCTCAATTTTGACAGCATATCGATAGGCGGATCCGAGTGAAGAGATTTCCAGGAAATCCATCTCTGTTCGGATGTACCGGTGTAGGCCACTGCGATATTTCAGTACTAGGTGCCGCTCGAAGTCCTTGATACCTAGCTTTGTGCGCAAGGTATGAAATTTGTTGGTGTACTCCGACACCGTTTGGTCCCTCTCTTGATGCAGAATGGTCCATTTTGTGTACTGGTCATCATAGTTTCCAACAGGGTAATATTGTTCCTTGACGGCATCTATAAAAGAGGCCCAAGTTGGATTGGAGTATTCAAACAATCCAGACTCGTCTGATGAGTTTTGCTCACAATAAGTCTCCCACCAATTTTTGACATGGGGGACGGCCTTAAGGAGCGCAAAGATGATCTTTTCCCTGTCGGAAAATTGGTGGACAGAGAAATACCCTTCTAGTAGATTCAACCATTTATTTAGGGCATCGGCATCGATTTGGCCTTCAAATAAAGGGATATCAAAATTAACTTGTACCTTGAAGGGAGTCGTATCTCCGAAATGGCTGCTCGTTGAGGGTGCATTTGCCGCCGCTGTTGGCATGCGTTGAAGGATTTGGGCGAAGTTATCCATCATCTCGTTCCTCTGTCGCGCGAGGGCTTCCTCGAGCAACAACTTGATAGGATCTACTGCTCCGTCGTCTCTCTTTTCTTCCGCCATGGGAGGCCGTTTGGGGCGGCGAGAGTGGTCTTCCCCAAGTGAAACTAGTTCGAGACCCAACTCTCTATATCCTGACCTCGTCGGGGACATGCACCGAGAAACAATCAAAGAGCAGACCGCTCCGATACCACTGATCCGGATTTATGTGGGAACGAAACAAAAGATAGCATATACATAATCATATACAGAGATATATTGCAAATAACACAGTGATACAGTACGCACATATTCTATTAAATAGCGGAAATAGAACAGACTGTAAAATACAATAGCTAGAATGGTGGTAGCTATCTCTGAGAAGAGATGTGGCCGCTATGCTCATTCGTGCCAAGATGATTACAAAGAGAGGCCGAAAGGGCCTATTTATCATAAGCATGAGGGAAAGAATCCCAATCATCCAAAAACCTAACCCTAGAAGATGAACCGTCATAAAGTTTGCGGCCCCAAGGTGGTTAGTTGAACAGTCAACTTCCCGGGGTCATAACTTTTGCATACGATCTCCGTTTAGGGCGCTCGGTAGCCCGTTGGAAAGGTCTATCCGAGATTTACAACTTCCGAATGGGCCCAGATGCATGCCAAAGGCAACCATCTGGTCCCCCGAATCGCCAAAAAATGTTGTTTAGGGCCTCAAAATGGCTCCGGAAGTTCAGGACCCAAAAAACTGCTAAAACTAGTAAATTACCAAAGTTGCCAGAACACTGTTTTGATCCAGTTGGAAGAGGTGGGCTGCCACCGATATCCACCTGGATCAATCCTCCCTCCTTAGGAAGCAATGGTCTCCATTGCGTTAAATCCCTTATCATATGTCGAGCTGTGTGTCGAATTGAGCTCTTGGTGCGACATTTGCTGGAGTGGAAAGGTTGCCTTACTTTGACATCTTCAGAGGGTTGTAATTGTTGTTGATGGATGCGTTGGAGCTGTTCAACAGTTTTGGTTGTTGTGGCATCCTTGGTATGCACCGGTGTGGATGGTTTCTTTTTGGAGGAGCACCTTGAATGCGTGGCCTTGCACTGTAGAGGTACCCGAATAGGCGATGCTGCACTAACTTTGTGTTTTTCTTGTTGCTGCTGAGTAGAAGGATAATCTGCAGAGGTTGTGGATGTCTCCGTGATCTGATGTTCACCTTTAGTGGCAATTGCGAATAGGGAAAATTTCCCAGTGTGGGAGATTATCTTCCTTCCCTGCTCGTTTGGGGTAGGTGCAACTATCTCTGGTATCCGATAGAGTTGTCCTCCCAAAGTGACAATGACACTGCGAGGTCGTGATTCATATACAGCATGACGCCTCCACATATATGGTTGTCCTAAAAGAACATCACATACTTCAAGTGGGGCCACATCACACAATACCTCATCTTTGAAGGGCTTGATTCCATATGGTAGGCGACATTGGTGACTGACACGGATCCTTCGTCCTTGGCTTAGCCATCCAATGGTGTATGGTTGTGGGTGTGGCGTTATTGGTAGCTCTAATCTCTTGATGACTTCTTCTGAGATCAGGTTCTTCTGGCTGCCGCTGTCCACAACAAAGTGTAGGGGAATTCCCTTCACCCACATCTGTGAGTGGAAAAGGCGCTCCTCTGCCTCCGACTCTTCAGGCTCCTCTGGCTGAATCTGTGTGGTGGCAACAACGGCACTGGGTTCTGCATCAATGATCTGCTTCCCTTTTCGCGCGGCTGTGAAATTAGGTTCCGAGTCAGAATCGGAACTGGGATCTGATTCTGAAGCTTTGATCTCAGCCACCAATGACTGTTTTGAGCGACAATCATCAGTGTTGTGCCAGGGGCTTTTGTGGAACTCGCACCACTTCCCGGTGTCCTTCTTTTTCTTTTCTTTACCCTTCTTCGCCTGTGGTTGGGACTGGTTGTCCTTTTCCTGCCCCGTGCTCTGCGAGCCAGAGTTTCCCTTGCCCTGCTTCTGCGCAGGTCCGAAGTCACGCTTGTTCTTTTGCTGAAATTTCTGCTCAATTTTGACAGCATATCGATAGGCGGATCCGAGTGAAGAGATTTCCAGGAAATCCATCTCTGTTCGGATGTACCGGTGTAGGCCACTGCGATATTTCAGTACTAGGTGCCGCTCGAAGTCCTTGATACCTAGCTTTGTGCGCAAGGTATGAAATTTGTTGGTGTACTCCGACACCGTTTGGTCCCTCTCTTGATGCAGAATGGTCCATTTTGTGTACTGGTCATCATAGTTTCCAACAGGGTAATATTGTTCCTTGACGGCATCTATAAAAGAGGCCCAAGTGGGATTGGAGTATTCAAACAATCCAGACTCGTCTGATGAGTTTTGCTCACAATAAGTCTCCCACCAATTTTTGACATGGGGGACGGCCTTAAGGAGCGCAAAGATGATCTTTTCCCTGTCGGAAAATTGGTGGACAGAGAAATACCCTTCTAGTAGATTCAACCATTTATCTAGGGCATCGGCATCGATTTGGCCTTCAAATAAAGGGATATCAAAATTAACTTGTACCTTGAAGGGAGTCGTATCTCCGAAATGGCTGCTCGTTGAGGGTGCATTTGCCGCCGCTGTTGGCATGCGTTGAAGGATTTGGGCGAAGTTATCCATCATCTCGTTCCTCTGTCGCGCGAGGGCTTCCTCGAGCAACAACTTGATAGGATCTACTGCTCCGTCGTCTCTCTTTTCTTCCGCCATGGGAGGCCGTTTGGGGCGGCGAGAGTGGTCTTCCCCAAGTGAAACTAGTTCGAGACCCAACTCTCTATATCCTGACCTCGTCGGGGACATGCACCGAGAAACAATCAAAGAGCAGACCGCTCCGATACCACTGATCCGGATTTATGTGGGAACGAAACAAAAGATAGCATATACATAATCATATACAGAGATATATTGCAAATAACACAGTGATACAGTACGCACATATTCTATTAAATAGCGGAAATAGAACAGACTGTAAAATACAATAGCTAGAATGGTGGTAGCTATCTCTGAGAAGAGATGTGGCCGCTATGCTCATTCGTGCCAAGATGATTACAAAGAGAGGCCGAAAGGGCCTATTTATCATAAGCATGAGGGAAAGAATCCCAATCATCCAAAAACCTAACCCTAGAAGATGAACCGTCATAAAGTTTGCGGCCCCAAGGTGGTTAGTTGAACAGTCAACTTCCCGGGGTCATAACTTTTGCATACGATCTCCGTTTAGGGCGCTCGGTAGCCCGTTGGAAAGGTCTATCCGAGATTTACAACTTCCGAATGGGCCCACATGCATGCCGGGGGCAACCATTTGGTCCCCCGAATCGCCAAAAAATGTCGTTTAGGGCCTCAAAATGGCTCCGGAAGTTCAGGACCCAAAAAACTGCTAAAAATAGTAAATTACCAAAGTTGCCAGAACACTGTTTTGATCCAGTTGGAAGAGGTGGGCTGCCACCGATATCCACCTGGATCAATCCTCCCTCCTTAGGAAGCAATGGTCTCCATTGCGTTAAATCCCTTATCATATGTCGAGCTGTGTGTCGAATTGAGCTCTTGGTGCGACATTTGCTGGAGTGGAAAGGTTGCCTTACTTTGACATCTTCAGAGGGTTGTAATTGTTGTTGATGGATGCGTTGGAGCTGTTCAACAGTTTTGGTTGTTGTGGCATCCTTGGTATGCACCGGTGTGGATGGTTTCTTTTTGGAGGAGCACCTTGAATGCGTGGCCTTGCACTGTAGAGGTACCCGAATAGGCGATGCTGCACTAACTTTGTGTTTTTCTTGTTGCTGCTGAGTAGAAGGATAATCTGCAGAGGTTGTGGATGTCTCCGTGATCTGATGTTCACCTTTAGTGGCAATTGCGAATAGGGAAAATTTCCCAGTGTGGGAGATTATCTTCCTTCCCTGCTCGTTTGGGGTAGGTGCAACTATCTCTGGTATCCGATAGAGTTGTCCTCCCAAAGTGACAATGACACTGCGAGGTCGTGATTCATATACAGCATGACGCCTCCACATGTATGGTTGTCCTAAAAGAACATCACATACTTCAAGTGGGGCCACATCACACAATACCTCATCTTTGAAGGGCTTGATTCCATATGGTAGGCGACATTGGTGACTGACACGGATCCTTCGTCCTTGGCTTAGCCATCCAATGGTGTATGGTTGTGGGTGTGGCGTTATTGGTAGCTCTAATCTCTTGATGACTTCTTCTGAGATCAGGTTCTTCTGGCTGCCGCTGTCCACAACAAAGTGTAGGGGAATTCCCTTCACCCACATCTGTGAGTGGAAAAGGCGCTCCTCTGCCTCCGACTCTTCAGGCTCCTCTGGCTGAATCTGTGTGGTGGCAACAACGGCACTGGGTTCTGCATCAATGATCTGCTTCCCTTTTCGCGCGGCTGTAAAATTAGGTTCCGAGTCAGAATCGGAACTGGGATCTGATTCTGAAGCTTTGATCTCAGCCACCAATGACTGTTTTGAGCGACAATCATCAGTGTTGTGCCAGGGGCTTTTGTGGAACTCGCACCACTTCCCGGTGTCCTTCTTTTTCTTTTCTTTACCCTTCTTCGCCTGTGGTTGGGACTGGTTGTCCTTTTCCTGCCCCGTGCTCTGCGAGCCAGAGTTTCCCTTGCCCTGCTTCTGCGCAGGTCCGAAGTCACGCTTGTTCTTTTGCTGAAATTTCTGCTCAATTTTGACAGCATATCGATAGGCGGATCCGAGTGAAGAGATTTCCAGGAAATCCATCTCTGTTCGGATGTACCGGTGTAGGCCACTGCGATATTCCAGTACTAGGTGCCGCTCGAAGTCCTTGATACCTAGCTTTGTGCGCAAGGTATGAAATTTGTTGGTGTACTCCGACACCGTTTGGTCCCTCTCTTGATGCAGAATGGTCCATTTTGTGTACTGGTCATCATAGTTTCCAACAGGGTAATATTGTTCCTTGACGGCATCTATAAAAGAGGCCCAAGTGGGATTGGAGTATTCAAACAATCCAGACTCGTCTGATGAGTTTTGCTCACAATAAGTCTCCCACCAATTTTTGACATGGGGGACGGCCTTAAGGAGCGCAAAGATGATCTTTTCCCTGTCGGAAAATTGGTGGACAGAGAAATACCCTTCTAGTAGATTCAACCATTTATCTAGGGCATCGGCATCGATTTGGCCTTCAAATAAAGGGATATCAAAATTAACTTGTACCTTGAAGGGAGTCGTATCTCCGAAATGGCTGCTCGTTGAGGGTGCATTTGCCGCCGCTGTTGGCATGCGTTGAAGGATTTGGGCGAAGTTATCCATCATCTCGTTCCTCTGTCGCGCGAGGGCTTCCTCGAGCAACAACTTGATAGGATCTACTGCTCCGTCGTCTCTCTTTTCTTCCGCCATGGGAGGCCGTTTGGGGCGGCGAGAGTGGTCTTCCCCAAGTGAAACTAATTCGAGACCCAACTCTCTATATCCTGACCTCGTCGGGGACATGCACCGAGAAACAATCAAAGAGCAGACCGCTCCGATACCACTGATCCGGATTTATGTGGGAACGAAACAAAAGATAGCATATACATAATCATATACAGAGATATATTGCAAATAACACAGTGATACAGTAGGCACATATTCTATTAAATAGCGGAAATAGAACAGACTGTAAAATACAATAGCTAGAATGGTGGTAGCTATCTCTGAGAAGAGATGTGGCCGCTATGCTCATTCGTGCCAAGATGATTACAAAGAGAGGCCGAAAGGGCCTATTTATCATAAGCATGAGGGAAAGAATCCCAATCATCCAAAAACCTAACCCTAGAAGATGAACCGTCATAAAGTTTGCGGCCCCAAGGTGGTTAGTTGAACAGTCAACTTCCCGGGGTCATAACTTTTGCATACGATCTCCGTTTAGGGCGCTCGGTAGCCCGTTGGAAGGGTCTATCCGAGATTTACAACTTCCGAATGGGCCCAGATGCATGCCGGAGGCAACCATTTGGTCCCCCGAATCGCCAAAAAATGTCGTTTAGGGCCTCAAAATGGCTCCGGAAGTTCAGGACCCAAAAAACTGCTAAAAATAGTAAATTACCAAAGTTGCCAGAACACTGTTTTGATCCAGTTGGAAGAGGTGGGCTGCCACCGATATCCACCTGGATCAATCCTCCCTCCTTAGGAAGCAATGGTCTCCATTGCGTTAAATCCCTTATCATATGTCGAGCTGTGTGTCGAATTGAGCTCTTGGTGCGACATTTGCTGGAGTGGAAAGGTTGCCTTACTTTGACATCTTCAGAGGGTTGTAATTGTTGTTGATGGATGCGTTGGAGCTGTTCAACAGTTTTGGTTGTTGTGGCATCCTTGGTATGCACCGGTGTGGATGGTTTCTTTTTGGAGGAGCACCTTGAATGCGTGGCCTTGCACTGTAGAGGTACCCGAATAGGCGATGCTGCACTAACTTTGTGTTTTTCTTGTTGCTGCTGAGTAGAAGGATAATCTGCAGAGGTTGTGGATGTCTCCGTGATCTGATGTTCACCTTTAGTGGCAATTGCGAATAGGGAAAATTTCCCAGTGTGGGAGATTATCTTCCTTCCCTGCTCGTTTGGGGTAGGTGCAACTATCTCTGGTATCCGATAGAGTTGTCCTCCCAAAGTGACAATGACACTGCGAGGTCGTGATTCATATACAGCATGACGCCTCCACATATATGGTTGTCCTAAAAGAACATCACATACTTCAAGTGGGGCCACATCACACAATACCTCATCTTTGAAGGGCTTGATTCCATATGGTAGGCGACATTGGTGACTGACACGGATCCTTCGTCCTTGGCTTAGCCATCCAATGGTGTATGGTTGTGGGTGTGGCGTTATTGGTAGCTCTAATCTCTTGATGACTTCTTATGAGATCAGGTTCTTCTGGCTGCCGCTGTCCACAACAAAGTGTAGGGGAATTCCCTTCACCCACATCTGTGAGTGGAAAAGGCGCTCCTCTGCCTCCGACTCTTCAGGCTCCTCTGGCTGAATCTGTGTGGTGGCAACAACGGCACTGGGTTCTGCATCAATGATCTGCTTCCCTTTTCGCGCGGCTGTGAAATTAGGTTCCGAGTCAGAATCGGAACTGGGATCTGATTCTGAAGCTTTGATCTCAGCCACCAATGACTGTTTTGAGCGACAATCATCAGTGTTGTGCCAGGGGCTTTTGTGGAACTCGCACCACTTCCCGGTGTCCTTCTTTTTCTTTTCTTTACCCTTCTTCGCCTGTGGTTGGGACTGGTTGTCCTTTTCCTGCCCCGTGCTCTGCGAGCCAGAGTTTCCCTTGCCCTGCTTCTGCGCAGGTCCGAAGTCACGCTTGTTCTTTTGCTGAAATTTCTGCTCAATTTTGACAGCATATCGATAGGCGGATCCGAGTGAAGAGATTTCCAGGAAATCCATCTCTGTTCGGATGTACCGGTGTAGGCCACTGCGATATTCCAGTACTAGGTGCCGCTCGAAGTCCTTGATACCTAGCTTTGTGCGCAAGGTATGAAATTTGTTGGTGTACTCCGACACCGTTTGGTCCCTCTCTTGATGCAGAATGGTCCATTTTGTGTACTGGTCATCATAGTTTCCAACAGGGTAATATTGTTCCTTGACGGCATCTATAAAAGAGGCCCAAGTGGGATTGGAGTATTCAAACAATCCAGACTCGTCTGATGAGTTTTGCTCACAATAAGTCTCCCACCAATTTTTGACATGGGGGACGGCCTTAAGGAGCGCAAAGATGATCTTTTCCCTGTCGGAAAATTGGTGGACAGAGAAATACCCTTCTAGTAGATTCAACCATTTATCTAGGGCATCGGCATCGATTTGGCCTTCAAATAAAGGGATATCAAAATTAACTTGTACCTTGAAGGGAGTCGTATCTCCGAAATGGCTGCTCGTTGAGGGTGCATTTGCCGCCGCTGTTGGCATGCGTTGAAGGATTTGGGCGAAGTTATCCATCATCTCGTTCCTCTGTCGCGCGAGGGCTTCCTCGAGCAACAACTTGATAGGATCTACTGCTCCGTCGTCTCTCTTTTCTTCCGCCATGGGAGGCCGTTTGGGGCGGCGAGAGTGGTCTTCCCCAAGTGAAACTAGTTCGAGACCCAACTCTCTATATCCTGACCTCGTCGGGGACATGCACCGAGAAACAATCAAAGAGCAGACCGCTCCGATACCACTGATCCGGATTTATGTGGGAACGAAACAAAAGATAGCATATACATAATCATATACAGAGATATATTGCAAATAACACAGTGATACAAAAGGCACATATTCTATTAAATAGCGGAAATAGAACAGACTGTAAAATACAATAGCTAGAATGGTGGTAGCTATCTCTGAGAAGAGATGTGGCCGCTATGCTCATTCGTGCCAAGATGATTACAAAGAGAGGCCGAAAGGGCCTATTTATCATAAGCATGAGGGAAAGAATCCCAATCATCCAAAAACCTAACCCTAGAAGATGAACCGTCATAAAGTTTGCGGCCCCAAGGTGGTTAGTTGAACAGTCAACTTCCCGGGGTCATAACTTTTGCATACGATCTCCGTTTAGGGCGCTCGGTAGCCCGTTGGAAAGGTCTATCCGAGATTTACAACTTCCGAATGGGCCCAGATGCATGCCAAAGGCAACCATCTGGTCCCCCGAATCGCCAAAAAATGTTGTTTAGGGCCTCAAAATGGCTCCGGAAGTTCAGGACCCAAAAAACTGCTAAAACTAGTAAATTACCAAAGTTGCCAGAACACTGTTTTGATCCAGTTGGAAGAGGTGGGCTGCCACCGATATCCACCTGGATCAATCCTCCCTCCTTAGGAAGCAATGGTCTCCATTGCGTTAAATCCCTTATCATATGTCGAGCTGTGTGTCGAATTGAGCTCTTGGTGCGACATTTGCTGGAGTGGAAAGGTTGCCTTACTTTGACATCTTCAGAGGGTTGTAATTGTTGTTGATGGATGCGTTGGAGCTGTTCAACAGTTTTGGTTGTTGTGGCATCCTTGGTATGCACCGGTGTGGATGGTTTCTTTTTGGAGGAGCACCTTGAATGCGTGGCCTTGCACTGTAGAGGTACCCGAATAGGCGATGCTGCACTAACTTTGTGTTTTTCTTGTTGCTGCTGAGTAGAAGGATAATCTACAGAGGTTGTGGATGTCTCCGTGATCTGATGTTCACCTTTAGTGGCAATTGCGAATAGGGAAAATTTCCCAGTGTGGGAGATTATCTTCCTTCCCTGCTCGTTTGGGGTAGGTGCAACTATCTCTGGTATCCGATAGAGTTGTCCTCCCAAAGTGACAATGACACTGCGAGGTCGTGATTCATATACAGCATGACGCCTCCATATATATGGTTGTCCTAAAAGAACATCACATACTTCAAGTGGGGCCACATCACACAATACCTCATCTTTGAAGGGCTTGATTCCATATGGTAGGCGACATTGGTGACTGACACGGATCCTTCGTCCTTGGCTTAGCCATCCAATGGTGTATGGTTGTGGGTGTGGCGTTATTGGTAGCTCTAATCTCTTGATGACTTCTTCTGAGATCAGGTTCTTCTGGCTGCCGCTGTCCACAACAAAGTGTAGGGGAATTCCCTTCACCCACATCTGTGAGTGGAAAAGGCGCTCCTCTGCCTCCGACTCTTCAGGCTCCTCTGGCTGAATCTGTGTGGTGGCAACAACGGCACTGGGTTCTGCATCAATGATCTGCTTCCCTTTTCGCGCGGCTGTGAAATTAGGTTCCGAGTCAGAATCGGAACTGGGATCTGATTCTGAAGCTTTGATCTCAGCCACCAATGACTGTTTTGAGCGACAATCATCAGTGTTGTGCCAGGGGCTTTTGTGGAACTCGCACCACTTCCCGGTGTCCTTCTTTTTCTTTTCTTTACCCTTCTTCGCCTGTGGTTGGGACTGGTTGTCCTTTTCCTACCCCGTGCTCTGCGAGCCAGAGTTTCCCTTGCCCTGCTTCTGCGCAGGTCCGAAGTCACGCTTGTTCTTTTGCTGAAATTTCTGCTCAATTTTGACAGCATATCGATAGGCGGATCCGAGTGAAGAGATTTCCAGGAAATCCATCTCTGTTCGGATGTACCGGTGTAGGCCACTGCGATATTTCAGTACTAGGTGCCGCTCGAAGTCCTTGATACCTAGCTTTGTGCGCAAGGTATGAAATTTGTTGGTGTACTCCGACACCGTTTGGTCCCTCTCTTGATGCAGAATGGTCCATTTTGTGTACTGGTCATCATAGTTTCCAACAGGGTAATATTGTTCCTTGACGGCATCTATAAAAGAGGCCCAAGTGGGATTGGAGTATTCAAACAATCCAGACTCGTCTGATGAGTTTTGCTCACAATAAGTCTCCCACCAATTTTTGACATGGGGGACGGCCTTAAGGAGCGCAAAGATGATCTTTTCCCTGTCGGAAAATTGGTGGACAGAGAAATACCCTTCTAGTAGATTCAACCATTTATCTAGGGCATCGGCATCGATTTGGCCTTCAAATAAAGGGATATCAAAATTAACTTGTACCTTGAAGGGAGTCGTATCTCCGAAATGGCTGCTCGTTGAGGGTGCATTTGCCGCCGCTGTTGGCATGCGTTGAAGGATTTGGGCGAAGTTATCCATCATCTCGTTCCTCTGTCGCGCGAGGGCTTCCTCGAGCAACAACTTGATAGGATCTATTGCTCCGTCGTCTCTCTTTTCTTCCGCCATGGGAGGCCGTTTGGGGCGGCGAGAGTGGTCTTCCCCAAGTGAAACTAGTTCGAGACCCAACTCTCTATATCCTGACCTCGTCGGGGACATGCACCGAGAAACAATCAAAGAGCAGACCGCTCTGATACCACTGATCCGGATTTATGTGGGAACGAAACAAAAGATAGCATATACATAATCATATACAGAGATATATTGCAAATAACACAGTGATACAGTAAGCACATATTCTATTAAATAGCGGAAATAGAACAGACTGTAAAATACAATAGCTAGAATGGTGGTAGCTATCTCTGAGAAGAGATGTGGCCGCTATGCTCATTCGTGCCAAGATGATTACAAAGAGAGGCCGAAAGGGCCTATTTATCATAAGCATGAGGGAAAGAATCCCAATCATCCAAAAACCTAACCCTAGAAGACGAACCGTCATAAAGTTTGCGGCCCCAACGTGGTTAGTTGAACAGTCAACTTCCCGGGGTCATAACTTTTGCATACGATCTCCGTTTAGGGCGCTCGGTAGCCCGTTGGAAAGGTCTATCCGAGATTTACAACTTCCGAATGGGCCCAGATGCATGCCGAAGGCAACTATTTGGTATTCCGAATCGCCAAAAAATTTCGTTTAGGGCCTCAAAATGGCTCCGGAAGTTCAGGACCCAAAAAACTGCTAAAAATAGTAAATTACCAAAGTTGCCAGAACACTGTTTTGATCCAGTTGGAAGAGGTGGGCTGCCACCGATATCCACCTGGATCAATCCTCCCTCCTTAGGAAGCAATGGTCTCCATTGCGTTAAATCCCTTATCATATGTCGAGCTGTGTGTCGAATTGAGCTCTTGGTGCGACATTTGCTGGAGTGGAAAGGTTGCCTTACTTTGACATCTTCAGAGGGTTGTAATTGTTGTTGATGGATGCGTTGGAGCTGTTCAACAGTTTTGGTTGTTGTGGCATCCTTGGTATGCACCGGTGTGGATGGTTTCTTTTTGGAGGAGCACCTTGAATGCGTGGCCTTGCACTGTAGAGGTACCCGAATAGGCGATGCTGCACTAACTTTGTGTTTTTCTTGTTGCTGCTGAGTAGAAGGATAATCTGCAGAGGTTGTGGATGTCTCCGTGATCTGATGTTCACCTTTAGTGGCAATTGCGAATAGGGAAAATTTCCCAGTGTGGGAGATTATCTTCCTTCCCTGCTCGTTTGGGGTAGGTGCAACTATCTCTGGTATCCGATAGAGTTGTCCTCCCAAAGTGACAATGACACTGCGAGGTCGTGATTCATATACAGCATGACGCCTCCACATATATGGTTGTCCTAAAAGAACATCACATACTTCAAGTGGGGCCACATCACACATTACCTCATCTTTGAAGGGCTTGATTCCATATGGTAGGCGACATTGGTGACTGACACGGATCCTTCGTCCTTGGCTTAGCCATCCAATGGTATATGGTTGTGGGTGTGGCGTTATTGGTATCTCTAATCTCTTGATGACTTCTTCTGAGATCAGGTTCTTCTCGCTGCCGCTGTCCACAACAAAGTGTAGGGGAATTCCCTTCACCCACATCTGTGAGTGGAAAAGGCGCTCCTCTGCCTCCGACTCTTCAGGCTCCTCTGGCTGAATCTGTGTGGTGGCAACAACGGCACTGGGTTCTGCATCAATGATCTGCTTCCCTTTTCGCGCGGCTGTGAAATTAGGTTCCGAGTCAGAATCGGAACTGGGATCTGATTCTGAAGCTTTGATCTCAGCCACCAATGACTGTTTTGAGCGACAATCATCAGTGTTGTGCCAGGGGTTTTTGTGGAACTCGCACCACTTCCCGGTGTCCTTCTTTTTCTTTTCTTTACCCATCTTCGCCTGTGGTTGGGACTGGTTGTCCTTTTCCTGCCCCGTGCTCTGCGAGCCAGAGTTTCCCTTGCCCTGCTTCTGCGCAGGTCCGAAGTCACGCTTGTTCTTTTGCTGAAATTTCTGCTCAATTTTGACAGCATATCGATAGGCGGATCCGAGTGAAGAGATTTCCAGGAAATCCATCTCTGTTCGGATGTACCGGTGTAGGCCACTGCGATATTTCAGTACTAGGTGCCGCTCGAAGTCCTTGATACCTAGCTTTGTGCGCAAGGTATGAAATTTGTTGGTGTACTCCGACACCGTTTGGTCCCTCTCTTGATGCAGAATGGTCCATTTTGTGTACTGGTCATCATAGTTTCCAACAGGGTAATATTGTTCCTTGACGGCATCTATAAAAGAGGCCCAAGTGGGATTGGAGTATTCAAACAATCCAGACTCGTCTGATGAGTTTTGCTCACAATAAGTCTCCCACCAATTTTTGACATGGGGGACGGCCTTAAGGAGCGCAAAGATGATCTTTTCCCTGTCGGAAAATTGGTGGACAGAGAAATACCCTTCTAGTAGATTCAACCATTTATCTAGGGCATCGGCATCGATTTGGCCTTCAAATAAAGGGATATCAAAATTAACTTGTACCTTGAAGGGAGTCGTATCTCCGAAATGGCTGCTCGTTGAGGGTGCATTTGCCGCCGCTGTTGGCATGCGTTGAAGGATTTGGGCGAAGTTATCCATCATCTCGTTCCTCTGTCGCGCGAGGGCTTCCTCGAGCAACAACTTGATAGGATCTACTGCTCCGTCGTCTCTCTTTTCTTCCGCCATGGGAGGCCGTTTGGGGCGGAGAGAGTGGTCTTCCCCAAGTGAAACTAGTTCGAGACCCAACTCTCTATATCCTGACCTCGTCGGGGACATGCACCGAGAAACAATCAAAGAGCAGACCGCTCTGATACCACTGATCCGGATTTATGTGGGAACGAAACAAAAGATAGCATATACATAATCATATACAGAGATATATTGCAAATAACACAGTGATACAGTAAGCACATATTCTATTAAATAGCGGAAATAGAACAGACTGTAAAATACAATAGCTAGAATGGTGGTAGCTATCTCTGAGAAGAGGTGTGGCCGCTATGCTCATTCGTGCCAAGATGATTACAAAGAGAGGCCGAAAGGGCCTATTTATCATAAGCATGAGGGAAAGAATCCCAATCATCCAAAAACCTAACCCTAGAAGATGAACCGTCATAAAGTTTGCGGCCCCAAGGTGGTTAGTTGAACAGTCAACTTCCCGGGGTCATAACTTTTGCATACGATCTCCGTTTAGGGCGCTCGGTAGCCCGTTGGAAAGGTCTATCCGAGATTTACAACTTTCGATTGGGCCCAAATGCATGCCAGAGGCAACCATTTGGTCCCCCGAATCGCCAAAAAATGTCGTTTAGGGCCTCAAAATGGCTCCGGAAGTTCAGGACCCAAAAAACTGCTAAAAATAGTAAATTACCAAAGTTGCCAGAACACTGTTTTGATCCAGTTGGAAGAGGTGGGCTGCCACCGATATCCACCTGGATCATTGAAGAGCATAACAAAAGGGTGGATTCCCCTTGCCACCACACAACAATTTATTATGGTATCTTGGATCTCTTGAAGTATAATGACAGAATTGACGAGGATGATAATTATTGGAAATTTATGGGGCCTCCAATTTACGATTCTTCGAGACCCAGTAGTGCGGTCTCCGGACTCTATAGTAACGAAGAAGTCAATGAAGTCTCTTGGCCATTCACAAAAGAACCAAAGGCTAATATGGATCCATTTGAGCCAAAATTCGATATTGTTTGGGATGATGAAGTCATCACTACCTCGGACAAGGATATTGAAGATATAATCAGTGACATCCTTGTTGAACAAGATACGATTATTCCATCTCCTCGTGATGTTGATAATGAAGATTGGGTCAACCCCTTTGCCCTTACATTTGATGATGAAGTACCCCAATATGTGGGTTTTATTCAGTATATATGAGTGCCATATGCAGATGTATTACTATGGTTTGGGGTCCCGTATCTCTGGTGATATCCCGGTGGATTCAACTCAGTCATACTTATTTGGCATGGAGGATAGTGAGGCAGGTTATACAGGGGATTATCTTGCAGTTATTCAAAGCCCAACTTATCATTCCCAGTTTTGTTCCTCAAGCAATATTCAAGCAGTTGCTCAACCTTTTCTGTCCATTATTGGTAAGTTTATAACAATGCATTTTAGTAAAGCCAATACAGGTATGTGGACAGGTACGACATTCTTTTAACATTGTTGCAATTTCTATTGTTTATCTTGTCGTTTGAAATGTGAAGGCATAAATTATGTGGTTGACAATTTCAAAGTTTTAAAGATCATTGGATGTACTAACATGATAATTATAAAGATGAACAATATGCTTGTATCTCCAAAGAAATGTTCAAACAGGTTGTAGCTCACGTACGAATATTTGCAAGGTCCACCTCCACGGATGGTCTCTCAAATTGACAACGAGGTTACCCATTTCAGGCAAAAAAAATTCTCAATGCCGGTGTATGATGAAGATGGTCCATACTCGAGCTCGGTGGAAGCCTGGATAAATAGAGATTGTGAAAGCAATCCTTCTCTTTGGCAGCAATATCAAAGCTTTCAGGCCCCTCCAGTCACCCACCTTTCATCTCCTATCCCGAGGAAGGCCTTGGTACATATTTGCTTCGTGATCAATGATGTCTTATCATGGATTCTCTCTAAAGACAAAGGTAAAGGATCAAGTATGAATTGCTCACTTAAATGGTTACATTGGTGGTATGATTTCACTTAACCTTTCGTGATTCTTATGTTTAGCATAGGTTGGTTTAATTCAATTGAGTAAGGCATATACTGTTACCCATGCATTGCATTTGACGTTCTTCATGTCTACATAGGTTAGTCGCTTGTTCATTCATTTTATTTTCATGTTTTCATGATGAGCAAGGCAGGACGGAAGTGTCTGCCTCATGGTACTTTGATGTCCTTGGTTATTTGATGTCTGTGCAGGTCTACAGGTACCTAGATGATTCATGGATTCTCGAGCACCCTCGGGAGGAATACTCCTCCCGCAATTGGAGCTAGCATTACGTGGTACCAGTACCAGCGCACCTGCAAATGTGCCCTAGGGAGAGAGGGTTTTTTTTTTTTTAACCAGGAGGGGTGTTATCCTGATTTTTCTAAGTGGATGTTATGGCCAAACCTTTTGGTTTCTTCCCTGGGAGTATTATGGCTTAGTCGCATAGTTGACTGCCTCATGAAAGGGCTTGAAGCCCTGAGGTTGGTATCTGGGGCTTTCAGGGGTGGGTCACTGGGTCACATGACCCCCACCTTGATTTATCATTCTGGTGGCACATTTTTCAGCATTGAGGCTTATGTCTCTCCTCCGAGTCACCTTCCACACCCTCCTGGTCCTCCATTTCACCAACGCCCTCTCTCCTTTGGCTCCTCTTGATGATGACGTCATCCAACATGCCAGGTTGCATTGCTTGATTAGGGGGGGCATTGAGGGCGTTTCACTACTATTGGGGTTAGATGGGGTATGATGACCCCCCCCCTCCGCACTCTAGCCTTCGATTGGAGTGACATGCTCATTGTTAGCTGTTTAGTCATGTGTGGGTAAATTCTAGGGAAAATGCCCCAAATTACCCACATATTTGATTATTTTATATTATTTTTGTTTTAATTTTAAGTTGACATTTTATAAATTCAAATTGACATTTTAAAGGGATGTCGGCCTCGATATTTTTTTTTTATGTGAGAAAGTATAAATACACTTCTCCTCACTTCATTTTAACACGAAAACTTATGGGATAAAATTCATTATGCTACTTTTTTACCCTAGAAGGGCCTTATGAAGTGATGTGCACCTCCTGGAGGGATGATTCTTCTTGCTCTTGGATGAAGTTGGATGCTTTCTTTGTCTTGCTAATGCTTTGTGGATGCTAGAATGGTTGGCATAACTCATGCTCAAGTAAGTCTTTTACATTTTTAAGGTTTGCTTGATTAATGGTAGGTAAATTTTGCATCTTGAATGATTGAATGGTATCCCTAGGCTACATTCTCTTTCAATCAGGATTTTGCTTGCTATTCTATCCTCATTGCATAGTAAAAACGCTCCTAAAAGGAGGTTTTTACAAAGTTTGTTCTGGATCTCCAACTTTGCCCTAGTTTAGGCTCTTGAAACCAACCCTAAAGGTTGTTTCAAGAAGCCCTAACCTAGTAGCAAGGAGAATTACCTCCAAGAGGAAGGCTTGTCACCTTCCTCTAAGGCTAGGGTTTGGGGTAACATCCATTAAAACCCTAAGTTATCAACTTTTGCTAAATTTTACTAGCATTTTCATGGTAGAATTGGGGTTAGAATTAGGTTTGCAATTTTATGTTAAAAACAATAGAAAAAAAAAATATATATATATATATTATTTTTTTTTCGATTTTTTGACCTTCCTAAAATTTTGGCCATCTCTCCTACAAATTCGACTTGCCATTTAAAGCCCTAAAAACCCTAGGGCGAAATTTTAGGAAGCCCTAAAAGTATAGAAAATTTTAAAAAATCCTAAAACTAAACCCTGAACCTAAAATCAGACCTAGGTTTTCCCCTAAAAGCCATAGTAGCCTCGCTCCTCCCTTTTTCTACTTGTCCCAAGCCTTGAGCCCACCTTTTTCAGCCCTAATTCACTATTGCATTAATTTTGTGTGAAGTTTACAGACCTCCATTGTCTTCTCCCTTTACCAAGAACTGAATACACGAGCAAAACAAGGCTGGTTAATTAATATAAATTGAGTGCCATGGTAAGTAGGTCTAAAATCTGCTATTACATAGGTCTGAAATATCATTTTTGAGGTATGAAATTTGCTACTATAGTTTGTTGCATTGGTATTTTGGGGATTTGGTAGTTAGAGTAATTCATCATAATCATATCTTTTAACATTTGTTGATTATGCACTTGACATCCATTAAAAATAACTCACTGCTTATATGGTGCTGCACATATCTATATGCAAATCTGAAACTTACATCTCTTAACTGCCATTACAATGTTAAGATTCTGATACATAAAGTGGGAGTGGCTTGATGTACATTGAAAGCATAAACATTACATAAATGATGCATTAGTTCACTATCATACAGTTGTTACATTTATGGTTTTGTTTATAGGGTAGACTTGATTCCATACTCCTTTTAACCCCCTTGCTAATTCTTACAAGTTGATATTAATGTTACTGCTAAGTTGTTTTATATACAGATTTGAATAGGTGATCTTTGGTATACTCGTTGAGATATTTTATGTACACTTAAGATCTTTTTCCATCACACTCAATTGTTGATTGATGGCAATACATTGCAAACAAAATCTAATATAAGGTGTCATTCCATAGTCCTAAAAGTGCTCAGATATTGAAAGTGATTACATCAGCTGATGACATATATTTGCATGATAAAAATTCATAAATGATATCTTGGATGGTAATGGTATAAGTGGGTTGATCTTAACACTTGGAAAAACGTTCTTGCATTGGGTTATTGATGTTCACTCTATCATATATGCTAACAACAATCAATTGTTTCCATTACTGATTAGTCACTTTGGCAAGGATTTGCATTTGGTGCATCTTATCTTCCGTTTACAAATACTAAAACCTAAGTAGTATGTCTTGTTCATTCGCTTAAATTCATTATCTAAGGCACTGGTCACTAATATTCTGGTAAAAGAAGACATAGCTTTCATTGTTTTAAGGTGTTTGCAGGCCAGATAAGGGATCTTCCCCTTGGAGGTTCCGACTCTCCAAAGAAGTTAGAGGATTGGCTAAGGTGACAGTGGTCACTTCTCTTATATTTGTCTTCAGAGGCTACCCCTGCTAGTTCATTCGGTAATAGACCGGAGGGCAGTTTAGTTCTCTGAACTAAGCGTTTGTTGCAACAGTATCAAGTGTCCAACGGGGCGAGTCATAATATGTTCAATGCGACCTCTCGAGTTCTTTGAAATATACTGCTTTCGGATTTCCCTATTAATCTATTCACTTAGCTCCGTTTCTGATGCGATCAACTGCTCGAACGAACCGCTGAGATCCAAAGCATACGAGGAGGCTAAGTCTTGGTTCGTTTTAACAATTAGTTTGAAGTTTTTTATTAAGAGGTTGATAATCTCTTTTCACCCATTAGGGATAAACTCTTTCAGTTTACTTCAGGACTACACAACCTAAATTATTTGTTAAAAAAAAAGGAACAAAAACTGTCACAAGTACATTTATTGACGACTGATAATCTCTTTTCCCTTTCGGTACTTTGGGAATGCATAGCCAGATTTAGTTTTTTTTTAGTTTATTAATTGTGAAATAAAGTACAAATTTGAGAAAGTAAAAGATACAACTAACTATACAGCCCATTTAGGGCAGATTATGTGCATGTGTTTAAGAAAAAGTAAAGCAAGAAAAAGTTGGAAAAAGCAAACCACAAAAAAGGGAGCCTGTGATATCCCCCCAAGAGGGGTGGGGCGTGGGCGTTGGGTAGCCCACCTTCTTTATTAATTAAAATACAATCCTCTGAGGTGGATGCCTTTGGTCCTTATGAATTCGGATCCAAAGGCTTACAAGGCTTAGAAAAGAGACAAGATAGAAGAACATTGCTCCGGGAAGCCTTGGATGGATTTAGATCTTCAATTTTCCGACAACCCTTCCACTTGTCATGGTGATAACAGTGTGAAACCAACCACATGAAATGCACCAAATGTGCCCAAATAAGTGTTAAAATCATACAAAGGCTAAGCACTGAAAGATTGGAAACATGCACATGTACTTAAGCAACCTAGATCTACTCAAGATGAAGCTTTTAAACTCAGATCTAGCAATATACTTAAATAAATCAGACCTTAAGATATTCTTTTAAAAGACAAACTAATTTATTTTAAGAATAAGAGTAACTGTAACCAAAGGAAAGTTTAAATTTAAGGTGAAAGAGAGAAGGAGGAAGAAGAATGCTCAAGCCGAATGTTCGGATCTGTGGAATCCAACGGTGGGAAGCATAGGGACTATGTCTTTAAAATGCTTGAAAAGCAGTAGAGTCAAACAAGATCATCCGCACATTCAAGCTAGGAAACATGAACAGTTAACAATACTTGCAAAAGTGGATTAATCCAGTATTCCCTACACAAGAGGTTAGAAGAGCATGGAAATAAACAAATTATACATGCAAATCCTAAATCTCTAAGCATAGGATAGTAAAAAAATAAAATCAAACTATAATTATTTACCCTATGAGTTGATACCAACTTTCATCAAGGCTAGATCAATCACCAAAAAATGCAAATATTGAAACAATACAAAGTTACCCCATACATCACTTGACAATGATCATCCACACACAATTGCTACACACCATGGACCTCCAAAGCCTTTCTATTCATTAAAAAAAATGTTACAAGCAAGCTTAGAGCTTGAGCAGAGGTTCCACCCTCTGACCATGATCCAAATGAGAGCCAACGCCCTGCTTTATATAAGAAACGAAGAAGAGGGGGGCACATCTCTAGAAATGAGGAGTGATTTACTCCTTAATCAAATCCTTGATTGATGTGATATGTGACGAGATGGAAGCCACCTCATAAGAGGGGTTCCTTTCATCCATAGTAAACTCCTCCCACCATTAACATGCTGCCACATAAAGTCGCCCAAGTGGGATGAGGGTGCATTCACCAAGAGATGACAACTCGCCCCCTCAATCTTTGATTGAAATCACCAAAAATCGATGAGATATGCCTCTGATATGATTGCCAACTCAACTGCCTCTTCAGTGGGACCAAATTCCCCTAATTTAGGAATTGGATTTTTCTCATATCTTTTTTTTTTAATTTAAATAATTCTCTTTGAATATTTTCGGGAGAATTTTTATTTAAATAATTCTCTTTGAATATTTTCGAGAGAATTTTTATTTAAATGAAAAATAAACACTTAGAACTTAGGAAAAGTGTGTTTAGTGGTTGAACGGGTGCTCTAGGTTAGAAAACGAGCACCCCCATGGCAAATTTCATCTCCTAACCACACTTTTATCATATTTTGGGATTTTTAATTAAAACATTAAAAAAAGCCCCTTTTACGGGAAACAAATATTTTCTCGGAATGGAACAAAAAACCTAGGGGACCTAGTGTATGTTCATAATGACTCAATTTGATGTCTAGCATGCTCATAAACATTGACACATGAACTTTAATAACCTCCTAAGGCCTAACCACCAAGACGACCATTCCAATTTTGGAGTGGGTGAAAAACTTGTCAATTATACATCGCTTATTCAGCAATGCATAATTGACAAGGAAAAAACACCATGGAATAATCAGATTGATGTATAAGTCCTAGGAATCCAAGATTTTTACAAAAAGACCATCATGCTAGCACATTTTTACAATATCCCCAAGGTGCATGAACATGCAATTATTTAAAAAGGGGCCAAAACTTGGCCTAATGGACCTCATAAAACTGATGATGCACAATTGGATTGTTCAAGTCTTTGATGGTTCACTTGGAATCCACTATGTGCAATTTCAGTGGATAATAGTGCACAACATTCTATAAGGTCCATGCTAAAAGTAAAGGAGAAAGCAAAAGCAAACAAACGTGTGGGTCGATGCCTGCTATGGAGTGATATTCCATTCAATTTCGCCAGGAACCCATTTTATGTGTCCATGTTTGAGGCGGATGGAATTAAAATTTCCTACAGGGAATTAATCAAATGAATAAATATTAACATTTTTTAAAAATTGGCTATTTGGGTCCTCATAAAAAAAATTCCAAGCAATACCCAAGTCTCAGAATCTCCGTCTAACATCTCAAGTGGGCCCAACACACTTCCTCCTCCAAGGGGGGCGCATTATCTCTCCTAGGGGCAAATTGGCGAATTGCAATTTATGTTGAAGCAAACAAACGATGTAATATCTTGAAAAGTAATGTAAGGGGAACCCCCTAATGATCCCCCCTTGTTTCCTAGACACATAACTTGTGATTAGGTTGTAACTTGATGGGCTCAATGAGGCAATTCACCTCCTCCATTTTCAGCTAACTTCCAATTTTGTAATATTTGTAAATGCCGAGCTTTTATCTTAGACATTGATCTAGTGATGGTAGGATCAAATCTCAACCATCTATCCTTGTGACTAGGGATTTTGTTCTTCTCCTTTCTATAAAAGAGAAAGAGTAGCTCATTATAAAGGACTTTTGGATCATTTTCTATAGGAATAGAAACCAGTTTACTTGTGCTCAAATTTCTTCTTATCTCTCGGTGATTTGCTCATAGATTTCACTCCTTGACATCCTCTTGAGTATTTGAATCTTGGACCACCTAGTTTAGTGGTTTTTTTTGTGATTTGTATGTAGGAAAAAGAGCAACGAATTGCCCAAGGCACCTTGTGGAAGGGGTTTTCTACTTACAAATTTTGTTTTTGCTTATTTGCTCTCCATTTTCTTGCTATCTCTCTTCTGGTTTCTGCATTTCTCTTCCTCCCTTCGAGTAGTATTGCGTTAGACAAGACTTGAACACGAATTTACTTACACGTACCTTGAGTATATCAGAAGTTCCTCTAAGTATCCTGAAACTATCCTTCAATCATCCTGTTATTGTAGTGCACCGAAAACAACATCCAAGAAGATTACTCTTTACATACCTTATAGGTATATCGAAGAGCTACAGTAGCATGACACTCCCTTGATGACTTAAGCCATTTCATTTTGGGGATTGTTATTCGTGAATAAATGTGGTTTAATTCATGTGTTTATGAGCTATAATTTAATGTACCATGTCATGTCATTTTCATGGTAACTTGTAATACATCTATATCATTGTGTTGCCTTGAATTGCCCATTGGTTAAATTGGTCTAGTATCTAAGCTTTAATCTTACAAATAACATTAACCATCTTAAGCCTAGTGTGCGTGTCTTATTTTCAAACCCCTTTGATCTATCTAGGACACACCCTTCATTCCATCTGGTCATCATGCAACACATCCACCATACAAGCAAGATATCTCCAATGCCCTAGGGAAGTACACTCAGCCAGTGATCATCTAAGCCTTGGCATCCATTGAGCAAGCTATCACAAGTGTGCATATCCATCACAGACCATCTCTCATGCTACAATCTATCTCGAACCATCCAAGGGATGAACATACATGATATACTCCAAATCTCATGAAGCACCCCAAGCATGGTGTAAACACTTTCAAAGTAACTCGAAAATCTAACATAAAAAACTAACCGTTAGATCCACTTTTCCCTCTAAGAGAAATAATACAAAAATAGTTCTCATGTAACCAACTCTTTGAGAAGAGTTTAACAAGAATACAATATCAAGTTGGTTAGCTCCACCAATGGCCAAGACAGTGGAGCACATGTCTCAGTAGATGAGTGTTTGACTAAGCAATGATCACTATAAATGGATAACCTCCAAAAGTGCGCCATTCAAAAAATCCCACATGTGAACAAACCTTTCTCCATTTCATGTGTCCTCTTCAAGTGTAACAAACTCTTACCATGTGTGCATATAATAAGGGGTTTAGTTAGTCTTGATATATGTGCAATGAGTAACAACCTTGACCAAGGAATAAAATAATCTTTTTACTAGATGAGGCGCCCTAGAAGCAAGCACATTCCTTAACTACCTTGAGAAGAGAAGAGAGGAGTGCACACATGTGACTTGTAACAAACTCTTTGAGGCATGTGTGGCTCATCTTATGTGCTTTCCTCAGTGCTTAACCAATTCCACACATCTGGATTGAAATAAGGAATTAAACCAACCTTCCAACAACCTTTGACCAAGACAAAATGTTTTTTTATGCTCCAATAAGAATGCACCCTCCTCAAAAAATAATATCTAATGCACTTTGCCTCAACATATGAGAGAGTGCTCCAAGGAAGATTAAAATAATCTTGCAATAATCACTTTCCAAGTGTGCAAAGGAACAAAGGGAGCTATGGCACTCTAGCATTAAACCTCCATGTGGGCAAAACAAGGTCAAAAAAGGCCAATCCACCATCAAATCATCCTCGTCAAGTGTTACCAAGACTAGCGCTCCACATGGGTTTGATAAATGTGTCTTGACAAAGTGGTCCATGTGTGAAATGTCTTCAAAACTTAAAACTTCTAAGGTTTTCCAACTAGGAGCCTTGCAACTTGTTCTTTATGCAATAATCATTAGTTAAGTGTGAGCAAGGGTTAATTGTGCCTTGCACTCCTCCAGTAGTTGATTATTTAATTATCAAAGTGTAAACCATACATACTTTCGTCGTTTAGTGTGATAAAGTGCTTCTTGATTAATTTTAATGTATCACACAAAAACCTTAGAACACCTGAGGTAAAATGCCCCAGTTCAACCATTACTTCAAAAGTACAATTATTAACACTTCAAAACTTAGAGAGACCCTAAGATGATGGGTTCCCATTCCATTAAAGGACTAAGTGTTGATTAACTACATTAATACTTTAATTATCCAACCTTTTAATAATCAACTAGAGGGAGGGCACCATTTTATGAGCAGTTTTACTTGTTAGGCACACCATACTAACTAATTTAACACCATGAAGACACACCACCCCATACTTCCTAGCCAACCACCATAGCCACAACTCAACCATGAAGAAGCACCATCTCTAAGCAAAAACACGTGCAATCCCCCGTCCATTGAAATGTCTTGCAATGTGATCTTGTAAGCCTGATCCTTGTGATAGAAATCACAAATGCTGTGATGAAATCACATGTGAGCCTCATACAAGACCATGTAGCAACATGTTGTAATAGTTGGCTCCAACTTGGGGTCATGTGCTCTCAAGGAAGAGTGCATGAGAAACTCAAAATCTTTGGTTCTACTTGCTTGAAAAGACTTAGAGAGAAATCAAGAGAAACCCATGTGGTGGAATGGATCAATTCACATACCTAAACACCACATACTTATTACATCAAATGACTCAAAATTGGCTTTACAATCAACAAGGCATAAGCCAAGAATGCCAACAACATGACTCAAAGCTAATGCTCACATGTTGCACTTATTCCTACTAACTAGTGCTCTTTAAGAACCTATTCCTTCTACCATACTCTACTTAACATTTAAAAAAAAAGTGCCAAGTCTAATCATACAACCAATGAATCCATGCTAGCATTTTATCAAATTCACAAAATATTCCCTTGTGTTTGATTATCAAACAAGACAAGGACACCTAAAAAATCACATAATCATATATTGAAATCTCCATGAGTGTTAGGATGAAATGTGGAAGAAATCATGGAATTATCCAACAACTTCAAAGTCATGCCAAGCATGTCATGAATTCATACAAGATCTCTCTATCCATTGTTGGATAGTGTTGAGGTAAACTTCTGGAGGACATAACAACTCATCAAATTCTGGAAACACATCCCTATTGTCCTTAAGAAACAAGATTTCATACTCCTACACTAAAAGTTTGTCATCGGATGTACATGAAGACAAAGTATGAAATACATTTTTAGATCTAGAAACAAATTTTTTATTGCATTCTATGACTTGCTAGCCCAAATTAGAAGACTAAAAATTTCTGCAAACCATTTCAAGTTGAATACCTTGCTGCTCCGTACAATTTCCTCCAAACAAATAGTCATTTCCAACCAACATTTTTCATGAAAGACCATCAAAACCTGAAGATGAAGATGGCTGGAAAATATCATTTAATACATGCAAATTTTCTTAACTTTTAAATGACAAACATGTCTAGAAATTGTGAATAAAAGTTTATAAAGATGACCCTGCTAAATATCACTGTAAATCTGTACTATATGTATGAAAACAAGGCTGAAAACACTCTGCAATTACAACCTCATTCCCAGCCATTTCATTTACACTACCAGACTGGGCCAAAAGTCTGAAAATCGGTAATTCTATTTCCATGAAATTCACTACTAGTTTCATAGATGAGGTCTCCATAAAAACTCCAATGATCCTCATCCCAACCTATGTTGCATGGAATCCTCCCCACCCCGCCCTTCGCCCCTCGGGAAGCGTTGGGGAAGTTCTCTTCCTAAACGCTCCCGTATGGGAGCGTTTTCGAGAAGCTCACTTCCTTGCAAAAAGAAAACGCTCCCTCCTTTTTTTTCAATTTTTCTTAAAAAAAAAAGTGAAGTCATGGGTGGGGGGAAGCTAATCCAGACCCATACTAATGCTATGTAAAGGAGGAAAAGCCTATTCTAATAGCAAAAAAACCAACCTTAGTAATCATTAGTAGTATTAAATGGTAATATTAAATTCTTAACGGAAAATTTGACATTCTCCTCATCTTTCATGATGTTTGAGAGTGGTTCCAACCTCATTGGATTTCAAATGCAAAAGGTATAATTTTTTATCCCATTCAAAATTCAACAGGCTTAACAGTTTTTAGGATTTCAAGATTGCAATGTTTCCATTGGATTCTATCATGTATGGGATTGGCATTCAATCAAACACATCATCCCATCTATGTACCTTGATGTTGGTGGTGCCGATTGTTCATATTGATGTTGGTGGCCTTAACACTAGTTTTTGAAGAATCCCTAGTATATAGCCTATTTATTGATGTACTTTGGTTCAGATATTGATTGCACTCAGTGCTATTTTGGTTGTATGCACTCTTACTTGCTATATATATGAGAAACTTTGCATATTTGTGTATAATGGTTTGAATTCTAATGCATGCACATGGTTTTGTTGACATATGCATCAAAATATAAATATATATATATATTATATAAAAAACGCTTCCAAACCGGAAGCTTTTGAGAAAATCGCTTTTCACTCCTGCTTCCCACTTTCGTTCCCAATCCCAAGTAACCTTGATCCCAACCATGATTACTAATGTGAGAATTCATTTTCTTGGCCATCCTCGAACAGATTCAAAATTTCATTTTCCTCTAAAAGTGTCTTTGGAAGTATCATTCTCAAAATCATAAGATAACACACCATCAAAATCAGAATTTTGCAAAGGGTCATAATTTACCAAACTTTTAACTTCAATGCGAGTTTGAGTGCCTTCATTTAACCTTTCATCTTCTTCATGTAACAAGCATTCCCAAGGCTAGTGCTCCCCAAGGGTTTGATGAATGTGTCATGACAAAGTGTTACATGTGTGAAATATCTTCAAAACTTCTAAGGCGTTCCAAGTAGGAGCCTTCCAACTTGATCTTTATGCAATACTCATCAATTAAGAGTGAACAAGGGTCAATTATGCCTAGTGCTCCTTCAATAAATGATGATTTAATAATCCAAAGTGTAAATGATAGGTAGTTTGGTCATTTAGTATGATAAATTGCTTCTCCTTGATTAATTTTAATGTATCACATCGAAGCCTTAGAACACCCAAGATAAAACAACCCAATTCAACGATTAATTCAAAAGTACAATTATTAACACTTCAAAACTTAGGGATACCCTAAGTTGATGAGTTCCCATTCCATTAAGTGGCTAAGTATTAATTAATTGCATTGATACTTTAATTATCCAACCTTTTAATTATCTACTAGAGGAAGAGTGCCATCTTATGAACAATTTTACTTGTTATGAACACCATACTCACCAATTTAACACCATGGAGACATGAAGATACATTACCCCATACTTCCTAGTCAGCCACCATAGCCACAACTCAACCGTGAAGAAACACCATCTCTGAGCAAAAACACAAAGTGTACGGTGTACCCCTGGTCCATCAAAATATCTTACAATGTGATCCTGCAAGTTCGATCTTTACGATAAAATCCACAATTGTTGTGATGAAAATGACATATGAACCTCATATAAGATCATGTAGCAACGTGCTATAACATAGCACAAACTCATATGCTAGCATTCCTGGCTTTTAAGGGTCACGTATTTTCTTCTAATCTCGTTAAATCACTGTAATTCTCTTTCTTCCATAATAAAACTCTTTGATTGATGAAGTAATATACGATGCACTTCTCAGTAAGAAGAATAAAAAGAAAGGAAATGACATAGAAATCAATAGAACTCACCTCCTGGGATCCCATGTATTATCAGCACAGGTTCACCTTGGAGGCAGAAATGCCTCCACAAGCAATCTACGCCAATTGCTGCACTCATCACACTGAGCCCACATGTTTTTCTCTGGTAGATGAAATAAGCTTATATCAGTTAGAGACAAACAACTTTCAATGCACATTAGTAATGGAAATCATTAGGCATTATACTCAGTTAGGTTCTTTAAAAAAACCACTTGAAAAAAAACATCTTAGAGTAAGATGAAGAAAGAAGGGATCATCTTTATCAATAATTAGTTGTATAGAGAGAAGGTACGATCTTGATTAATAATTAGTTGTATCTATAGAGATATTTTATCCATCCTTTCTGTAATTTCGAATCTATAAGCAACAACCCATATGCATATTGATATAGTTGCTGCCAGATTCATGAATGACAGATGTTGTCCTAGTATATACACACCTCAATTAGATCAGGTAATGCAAAAAAACAATGGGGCTCAGATAAGACATTTTTTTTTCTCAAAATCCATTAGTTAACAGATTTAGAAGGTGTGGACACAGGCAGGTGAAGCTTCAATAATTTAGGAGTTGAGTTCTCTCGGTGCAGGATTGGCACAGTATTACTATAAACCAAAGAAAAAATCATAAATAATAAAATTATAAGGGATTCAAATTGAGTTGCCTGTTTCAAACCGTACAAGGCCTTCTTCAATTTGCACACATGTGTCTACCTGTCATGTGTCTCAAATCCTAGTGGCTGCTCCACATACACTTCCTCCTCTACTATGTCGTTCAAAAAGGAAATCTTTACGTCCATCTGGTGTACCTTCCACTTCATCACTGCAGCTATCGCAAGTAAAGATCTTATCGAACCGTATCTAGCCACATGAGCAACAACGTCTCATCGTAATCGACTCCCTCTTTCTGAGTATGCTTGATTTTGTAAATTTGCTTGAAGGTCTGCATCTTAGTCAATTCTTTAGCACAACACTCATCCATGTCATGTATACACACGGTAACTATCTTGATGCCTTCCATCTCTACAAGAACATACTATTAAGAATGTGCACTGTTCTCAACATGTTAGCAAAGAGGTTTCATCCTAGACTAGCTTCATTAAGGGCTCATGGGATGTTGTGCAACACTATAGGCCACTTACCCATAACATGCACTACATGAGCATACTGCTAGTCAATCTTAGTCATATATAAGTGCATAAAAGAAAAATGTATCACATATCTACATGTAAATGGTATGAGCAATATCCTTAAAAAATACTCAAGAATTCAAATGACAGTAAATACTTATCTTTCATGTGTTTTGTAGGCTCTCTCTTAGTTTCTGCCTCCTTGCAGAAGTCACTGGAGTTTCCGGAAGTGTACTTTGCTCCATCATCTGATTCCAAAGACCTTGATCTTCTTCTTTGCCTAGTTTGGAACTTTTGAAATCTTCATCCTTGGTCCTCATGTAATGGATTCACGATCTCCTTTTGCTTAGAAACAGATCCTTCACATTCTTTACACACCATCATGGTTTGTCTGGATCTCGGGTAAGCCAGTATATATATATATATATATAGGCCTTATTTGCCATAGTTCACTTGGTTCCATAGTGTCATGAACCAATGCTTGATTTGGTTGGTCTTTTAATTTGTACAAGCCTCCCTCTTGTTCTCTAATTACTACTGTGTCATCAAAAGTTTTACCTTGTGAGTGTTGAAGTCAATAAATATTCTTCATGACTCTAGGAATCTTCCTTGCTCTCTTCTTAACTGGTTCATCATCTTCTGCAGCAAGGGCGTGATACCTCTTCTTCTTTCCTTTCTTGTTATGGTATTTGCCTTTCAATCTCTTGCAAGATGTCCCTTTTCATCACAATTGTAACATCTGTAGTTTGAGTAGTCCTTACGAGGTCTATGATTATTTTGAAATCATCTAGGCTTCTTGTGAGATTGTTCTTTTTTCTTATTATTTTCCTTCTTTGTATGAGTGGCTAAGGTTTGATTGTCATCTTCACCCATCTTCTCTTCTCTGGCTTCAATTATAGCTTCCTCTTGTGTACAATTCTCCCATAGCCTACTGAACTTGGCGAGCTTCCTTCTAGAACAAATCCCTTGAATGAATGATTCCCATGATCTTGGGAGACCATTCAATGTAGTCATCACCAATTATGCTTCTTCAACATTGTCTCCAATAGCTTCTAGTTGTTCTTTTATTTGGGAGACCCTTGTGAAATAGGATTGGATACTTTCTGAATTCTGCATCTTCACACCTTTGAGTTGAGTTCTCAAGGTCATCTTCCTATTGATGTTCTTCCCTTCATATAGTCTGGTCAATGCATCATACATCTCCTTGGGAGTCTTCAAGGATGAAACATGGGGGATCAGGTGATCCTTGATGGAGTGTAATGTCCCTCAAAATACACCCTAAAAAAATTATAAGAGTCTTTAAACTGTCGTAAAGGAACATGATTTCTCAAATTAACTTCAACACTTAGAAGTAAATGGTAGAATTACTTGTTTGCATTCCGAGTGATCTATTTGTTCTTTTATCGTCAATGCATAGTTTAAAATGCCATCTTTAGCTAGACTTTCATCTTATAATCTTTAACTGATATGTATGTGATTGTTTCAATTAATGTATTGTCATATCCTTTTAAAGAAGACTATCTGTCTTACTTAAGATATTTATCCGTCATAGCATGACCCGATCTTTAACTTGCTCTAAGTCATAATAATAATAAAGCTTGTTTACTTGTAGATGATTGTAAGCTCGTTGTGAATCTTATATGACTGTATTTGTCTTATGTTATAATTACCTTAATGATGGTTGTTTTTGTTGAAATATTGTAACTTCAAAGAATATTATATTTGTATATTATTTATTTCGGAGATGTTCCATACCTCCGATGTGATTATACTATAAATCCGGAGATGTTTATTCCTCCAAGTTGGTTGTGGTAACTAGGGTTATTAGACCCACCATGTGGGGGTCGGCCCAGTCAGTTATAATGGGGTATTTAACCTAATGGTTAAATACGAGCCTACATGTACTTGTGTAAAATACATATCAAAGTAGTGTATAAATAGAGGAGGTGTGTTCCTCATTTGATACACACACACACTTGAGGATAGCGCACTTGTGGAGGAGAGGTCTGCTATTGTGGAGGAGAAGATCATATCTCAGGGTTTCATCTTTGTATATTGCTGGTCATCTATATTGAGGAAGCTTTGCTGGGTTTTCTACCCCATGAGGGTTTCCCAGGATAAATCTCTGTCTCTTGTGTTTATGCTATGCTTGTTGTTTCTTCAGTGATCCTGTATATGCTATTATTGTGAAATGGAATGTAATGCTGCTATTTTCTGTCTTAGCATATTGAATTTTAACATGGTATCAGAGCTAACCTGAAGGAAGACAAGGTATGGCACTAACGACACTTGCTTTACTTACGACAATTTGAAGGTTAGGGTTTTACATAGCAAAAACCAGTCATCGTAGCACTTTCGCTATAAATCCGTTTTGGCGAAGTTTTCGGATCTGAAATTGTTACAGGACGAAGATTAAATCTCCAGGTACCTTGTGTCCAAAGGAAAACCTCTAATTCGTTGTACTTTGTCATTTATGATCTGTACAATATAGGGTTTCTGCCTCTTCCAGATCTGAGTCAAAATCAGGTGACCTTGGGAAAAAGGTCATATCTTGGGCTAGGAAGCTCCAAATGAAATTTCGTAAAAAGTGACAGGTAGTACACAGTCTGTACTATCTCAGAAAACTTTTTCAGAGGCCGAAGTTGAACTAGTGACACGTGGCACTCCGTACAAGTTCGATCTCCTGTATTATCCCATAAACAGGTCATGTTGAGACACTTGGCATAACTCTCTATCAGAGAGTCCAATTGAGGTCAGATCTGTTAGGATGGAAAGATAACAGGCCATGATACCTCAGGAAATGTTTTCAGAGGCCGAAGTTTAAACAGTGACACGTGGCACGCCGTACAAGTTCGCTCTTCTGTTTTATCCCAAAACAGGTCACGTTGCGACATTTGACATAACTCTCTCTCAGAGAATCCAATTGAGGTCAGACCTGTCAGGATGGAAAGATAACAGGTCAGGATATCTCAGAAAACTTTTTCAGACCCTGTGGATTGAAAAGTTTGGAGTTACACCAGAAACAATCAGGTACATATTTCTGTCAAAACATAATTATTTTTGAGTACCTTCATGGCTTCCGGAATTTAGGGCTTTGAAGAAAGTTGGAATTTTTGTAAACGGAGACCACGGCTGAATGCTACTCATCAAAATAGAAATTTAGAGACCAAGATCAGATTTTTTGGTTGGGCAGAAGGCCGGGCTTGATCAAACCCTAGTTCGGGACTTTGATCAGAAAAGTGGAAAATTAGGGCTTCTGCAAAAATGGGAATTTTTGAAATCTGTGACCATGGCTGGAAGCTCCTCAGAAAAATAGAAGCTTAGAGCTTTGGATCAAACATTTTGATTGAGCAGAAGAGTGGGATTCATCAAACCCCAGTTCAGGGTCACGTCTAGTGAATCCGAAAGTTTCAAAGGCAAAATTGAGGAGTGAAACTTTGCATTTTTCAAATTCTGAATATATCAGTTTGATCAGCTCATCAAGGCACATATTTCTATCCTTTCGGAAGTTTGAAATTCAAAGTTTGAATTTTTGGGGTTTCTCTGACAAACCCATATCCAGCTCCAGGTCCACTTCTTGCAAATCAAGTGGATAGGGTTAATCCTAGAAGAAGATGGATTGGTCACCTGCATAAGTGAAGGAGTTCCTATTTTAGAGGGAGATGAGGCTAAGGCTTTACATAAGGAGATTACAAGCGATCTTGACAGGTATGACTCATCGAGGTATGTTTTGAGATTTGTTCATGATTAATTTTATGGTATGTTTGTCTTCATGTTATTACGGTTAGTACAATCTTGATTTTAGATTTGTTGTATCACCTTAACAAAATTATGAATGCATGATAGAAGATATTCATTGGTTAGGGTGTTGACACTTATGATTGTACTAATATGATGTTGTGTGAGGTTGATGTTGTCTGCTAACAAGATACATGTACATCACAAAAGACAAATCAGGTTCCATGACCATGAAAACATGAAGACAAAGACTCATCCACAATCTTTGTTCTACTTACGAGGTATGTATGACTTTGTTATATTATGCTTAACCTATGAGACATGCAGGTTCTAGCTCAGGATCTCTAAATCATTGAAGAGATTGTTTAGGTATGTTGTACATAACCAAGTAGGTATACTAATCCAGGTATGTTTCCCATGAATCTTACCTTGTGTTAGGATCCCTTATATAAGTATACTTGGAATGATTGGTTATGCTTATTCATAAAGTTAGTAATCAAGGGATTATGCATATTATATCTTTTATCTTGATTGATGATATGCATGAGTAAAAGAAGACTTCCGTGAAATCTTGAATACTAATGTTTATTAACTATAATCATGACTATACATTTTCAAGATTATTTAGTACTATAATGTTTTGATAGCATTTAGAATATACTAATGAGTATATGTTTGTGAGGATGACTCTTGAGCATGCACAGTGGTACAGAATGAATAGAAGTTCAAAAGACATACAGAAGATCAAGCGGGAGGCAACCACACAAACATAAAAGATAAGTATTTGAGTTGTTATTTGAAATAGTAATGATATTGCCTGTAATAGGTTGTATGCATATTTGTATTCCTAGAATATATAATGCTGAGTGTAAACATTCATAGAGCATTGAACAGTATACTACTAATGTGCATATGATTGGTAAGTTGGACAAACATTACATTGTTGCTTGTCTAGAATGAAACCTCTTTGCTGACATGCCGAGAGCTGTGCACACTCTCGATAGTATGTTCTGGTAGAGATGGAAGGCATCTAGATAGCCACTGTATGCATACAGGATATGGGAAAGTGTTGTGCCAAAGTATTGGTCAAAATAGTTGCATAACTATGTAAATGATATTTGTATGCATAATAGGTTATCATGTCAATATGATTTGATGATTATGAAGTATTACTAATCATGTACTTAATTTTGATTTGTAGGAAAGATCACGATGAATGATGAGCTCTGAACAAGCGATGGATGTTCAACAAAAGATTTACAAATCAAACACACTATAGAAAGCTTGTGGTTAAGAGATTCTCTTAGAAAGAGGAAGAGAATCATGATGAGATGTTTTACTCCAAGGGACTAGATGAGACCATTCTCTTAATAATGTAATCAGGTTCTATATGGGTTCCCAGGATCGGTAGTCAATTGATGAGCTTAATGATCATCAAGGGTGATGTGGATCTCAACCTTTGCTACAAGGTTGAATATGGGTTCTATACACATATGACATGGATGCAAGAAGGAACTCACCACAAAGTTCGAATGATTTTGAGGCTCATATTAGTAGACCCATCTGACGAGAGATGGCACAGATAGATATGCAGAAGATCATTCAATGCTGAGTGTGAATAATGGACAATTGACAGCTTCATGACAAAGCTTGGGCTTTACCAGAAGTAAAGTTGTTCCTAACCTTTACCTTAAGGTTGTGGATGATGAACCTATCATACCATTATTGTATGACGATGATCTCTTTCTGACAAGGAATGAGAAACAGGTCATGAAAATGGCTGCAGAAATGAAAATGAAAGATCTCGGATTAATGCACTACTTCTTAGGTCTAGAAGTATGGCAATATCCAAAAGGAATCTTTTATTTCAAGGTAAGTATGCTGTGAAGTTTCTAAAAAGGATTTGATGTGTTGGAGTATAAAGCCATGGCCACTCCCATGGACTCCAACTTGAAGTTGTTAGTTAATGACTCATCGTATTTAGTGGACCTAACCCTATTTATAGACAAATCATTAGGTCATTGACGTATTTAACAAATACTAGGCCAGATATATGCTTTGTTGTAAATACCCTAAGTTAGTATCTAGTAGAACCTAGAAAGGTTCACTTAATAACTACAAAGCATGTAGTGAGGTACCTAAAAGGTACATTAGATTTTGGTCTATATTATCTTGGAGGTCTTGAACTCCGATTACATGGTTACTCAAATTCTAATTGGGCAGGAAGTGTCTCAGACAGAAAGAGTACATCAGGTGGATGTTATAGTCTTGAATCTACCATGATCTCATGGTTTAGCAAGTAACAATCTAGTGTGGCTTCAAAAGCTATTATATGGAGTGTTTGACTTAGAAATGGACTCCACTGTGATTATGTGTGATAATCAAAGCTGCATCAAGATGACTGAAAATCCTGTATTTCATGATAAGTCAAAACACATAGAGATCCGATACTTTTATATACGAGATATGGTGCAGAAAGGAGCCATCAAGCTCGAGTATATAAGCACTGAGGATCAAATTGCTGATATCTTGACCAAACCACTGTCTCGAGTAAAGTTTGAACATTTTTGAGACAAGCTTGGTGTAGTTCAAAAGGGACCTTCCTCGAAAGGGGGAGTAGCATAGTATCTAATAACTAGTCTGTCTCATCAATGATGAGGTTACTTTTTACTGCATTTAATTATTTAGAATTATTTAGATTTAGGACTCTTATATTTTGATGATGATGATACATGTTTTGATGATGATGATACATGTTTTGATGATACGTGTTTTGATGATGATGATACATGTTTTGATGATGATGATACATGTTTTGATGATACATGTTTTGATGATGATGATACATGTTTTGATGATACATGTTTTGATGATGATGATACATGTTTTGATGATGATTATACATGTTTTGATGATATATGTTTTGGTGATACATGTTTTTGGTGATGAGGATACATGTTTTTGGTATACAACATGTGAAGGGATTGGATCATTCCTGGACTTCAGTCCGAAAGAAGAGCCGTAGACGTATATCTTCGAAAATGAAGTTCTTGGTGAACATGTGAAGGGATTGGATCATTCCTGGACTTCAGTCCGAAAGAAGAGCCATAGACGTATGTCTTTGAAAATGAAGTTCTTGGTGAACATGTGAAGGGATTGGATCATTCCTGGACTTCAGTCCGAAAGAAGAGCCGTAGACGTATGTCTTCGAAAATGAAGTTCTTAGTGAACATATGAGGGGATTGGATCATTCCCGGACTTCAGTCCTAAAGAAGAGCCATAGACATGAGGTCTCCGATAACTGAACGATAGGACTGGATCGTCCCTGGACTTCGGTTCAAAAGGTACACGATAGGACTGGATCGTCCCTGGACCTCGGTTCAAAATGTACGTGACAAATCCTAGAATTGCTCTAGGTTACATCCAGCATGAAACAGGGCTGGCTCTGTAGTTGTGATACATCCAGCATGAAACAGGGCTGGCTCTGTAGTTGTGATACATCCAGCATGAAACAGGGCTGGCTCTGTAGATGTGATACATCTAGCATGAAACAGGGCTGGCTCTGTAGATGTGAAACATCCAGTATGAAAGAGGACTGGCACTGTGGTCAGGATTGAAGTGTCCCTAGACATGAGACTTGTCTTAAAAGAGATAAGGATTGATCATCTTGTAATATGATCGTGTGATGACGATGCTGCTGATCGTGTGATGACGATGCTGCTGATCGTGTGATGATGATGCTGCTGATCGTGTGATGACGATGCTGCTGATCGTGTGATGATGATGCTGCTGATCGTGTGATGACGATGCGACTGATCGTGTGATGACGATGCTGATCGTACGATGATGATGCTGATTGTGTGGTGACGATGCTACTGATCGTGTGATGACGATGCGACTGATCATGTGATGACGATGCTGATCGTATGATGATGATGCTGATCGTGTGGTGACGATGCTACTGATCGTGTGATGACGATGCTATTGATCGTATGATGACGATGTTGATCGTGTGATGACGATACTGATGATAGTGATGATATCGATGCTGATGATCGAGTGATATCGATGTTCCAGTAACTAGTTAAGTTACTGATGATGATGAAATGAAGAAAGCTTCCGATGATATATAGATGTATCATGTATGATGTTGATGACTCCTTGCTCGTGCAGATACTGTTATAATATCCTTCTCGTTAAGGGGGAGTGTTGAAATATTGTAACTTCAAAGAATATTATATTTGTATATTATTTATTTCGGAGATGTTCCATACCTCCGATGTGATTATACTATAAATCCGGAGATGTTTATTCCTCCAAGTTGGTTGTGGTAACTAGGGTTATTGGACCCACCATGTGGGGGTCGGCCCAGTCAGTTATAATGGGGTATTTAACCTAATGGTTAAATACGAGCCTACATGTACTTGTGTAAAATACATATCAAAGTAGTGTATAAATAGAGGAGGTGTGTTCCTCATTTGATACACACACACACTTGAGGATAACGCACTTGTGGAGGAGAGGTCTGCTATTGTGGAGGAGGAGATCATATCTCAGGGTTTCATCTTTGTATATTGCTGGTCATCTATATTGAGGAAGCTTTGCTGGGTTTTCTACCCCATGAGGGTTTCCCAGGATAAATCTCTGTCTCTTGTGTTTATGCTATGCTTGTTGTTTCTTCAGTGATCCTGTATATGCTATTATTGTGAAATGGAATGTAATGCTGCTATTTTCTGTCTTAGCATATTGAATTTTAACAGTTTTCTCTATGGATGGATTTTTGATTCCTAGATGCGTGAGTCTTACTTTGTTGTCTCAAGCTAACATTATTATTTATATGTCCTTACAGGTGCTGGATTAACCTGGGTTAACCTATACTATGCTTAAAGGCATAAGAACATGTTACATTATGTCCTAAGTCTTAAAACAAGGGCATAACATAACTTGTGGTAAATGTCAAACATATAATTTATAAGCAAAGCTTATGCTTAACATTGGTCGTATTTGGGTCCTTGCTGACAAACAGGGTGACTGTGGCCGTCCCCACCTCGGATCAAACCCCATGCCCACATTCTATGGCATCCCCGCATTATCGGGCGCCAGTTAAATTGCAATGAAAAAAAAAAACATTGGTCGTATTAAATCTCATGCATAGCGAAATAAGCCTATGTATAGCGAAACTCATATTTAAAAATTATCACCCAAGCCTTATGGCAAGACCAAGCTCAATGCTTGTCATGCCAAGTCTTATACATTGCGAAGGTGTTGGTGATGTCTCGTGGCATAAATATTTGACCTTATGTAAAACTTGAAACCATATGATATATGCACCAGATGGGGACGTAGGTTGGCATTTAAGACAGCCAATGTGATGGGCAGGCATGGAGCGAACGATGAGCCTCCATGCTGGCATATCATTTATGCTTTGACCTGAGGTAGGGTTTTCTTCATTGATGTTCTTTCGGGAAGGTTCCCTTGTTCATTTGATCTTCCATTTCTGGAAACGTTTGCACAGAGTCAAAGCTCGGTTCTGTCTCAGGTTTGAATTCGTGGTCCCTTGAAAGAGGCGTTGTTGTGACAGCGAAACTCCTTCTTGTGAACAGGTATTGTTTTGCTTCAGGCTGGGCTCTGTTCTTTAATATAGCTCTGTGTTTTGATTTATATGACCATACTAATCGTTTGACTCTGTTTTGCGTTGTGAGGTTAATGTGCATGCAAAGCATGGCTTAGAGCTGCCACGCTTGCATTCAGAAGACGACTTCTGCTCTCTCGGTAAGCTCATGGCTCCCTATGGATTCGTTTTACTCTGTGGAGAAGCGACCTTGAAGATGGTCTTGGTTCTTGTTTGTAAGTCATTATGGTTTGGTGTTCTTGTCACCGGCTTGCTTGCGCTTTCAGCAGAGAGAGAAGGAAGTCATAGTTTCCTTAGTAGGGTTGACCCTGTTTCGATTTTCATTGCAATCTCTTCCCCATTGGGGTACGTAACTCAGAAAAATGATTTGTAAATGTTTTTACAGCCATTGTGTTATAGATTAAAGCTTAACTGTGTTTTTTTTCATTGAGGCCTAAGTTTTCTGCAATTTTAACTGTATATTTCCCCATAGTTATTTTATGTACCATTCGGGCATGTTTTGAAATATGTTACCAGGCCCTGTTTATCTGCCCTTTTCTTTGCCTGGTAAACACTATATTAAATCTTGTACTTGTTACTGTACTAAGTTTTCTGTAGTTTTAAATGCATATTTCCGCATAGTTATTTTACTGACCGTTTGGGCATATTTTGAAATATTTTACCAGGCCCTGTTTATCTGGCATTTACTCAGGTCGGTAACGGTAACTACAATAACAAGTGCAAGATTTGATATAGTTTTTAATGGGACCTAATTAGACAACATTAAGATTCAGTTATTGCAGGTGAGAAATATTTGATAGATCCATCTATTACCAAAGTTCATTTCCCAGCAAATATCAAGCACAGAAACGATGATAAACAGGAATCCATAGAGGACAAATAAAATCTATATATAATATATGTGTTTATTAGGTAATGTCACATGAAGTTATATACAATGCCATTAATTAATTAATTCATTAATGAAGTGACATGACCTAATGAAGTAAGATGATTGCTGTTTATTATCATTCCTGTGTTGGATATTCTCTGGGAAATTATTCATTTCAGATATTTCATCAGACAATTTCCATCTTAGCAGATCAAGATGAAATGACAATGACTGATTTTAAGCAAATAAAATACTACAGGCTAGGGAATGATCCTTAAGAAAACCATCCTTCAAAGGGGAAAAACATTAATAACTCACCTGGGCACATGCTTTTGGAAGGACTAAGCGTCCTATACGTCCTGCATCACTTGCACTCAGCATCTTCTCAAACAAAGGAGTGATAAGAGAGTTTGAACTTATGTTAGTTATGAAAATAGAGGGGATCTGAAGAAAAACAACAGAAAACAGATTCTGACATAAAGAAAATTAGGAATACAAGAAACATAAATTATTATTAACTTATATTATCTTTTGATGGATACTCTCCGAGTCTCCAGATATCTGCTGTAGTTCTTGGTCAGTGATGCACGGCCAATACTGAGGCAGTAACTGATTTCGACCTCGTCCCTCTCCTGGTGGTCGTGCAACTCGTAGTTGAGGATGCATGTCCTTTGATGACTCAGAGCCTGTGCTAGGGCTTGCTTGAAGTGCCTTCGGTAGGAGCTGACGTTGTTGCTGGTGCTGTGGATGAGTAGCAGAAATTTTAGTTGATTCTTTTGCTTCGTCTGGAGACCCAGAAGATATTCCCAACCCCAGGACTGCAGCAGATGGATCATCCTTTGAAACTAAAGATCCTAACGAAATATTCAAGCAAGCACTTGCCGGTGCTTCTAATTGATTATCTACTGTTGAAACTTGAAGAGAATATCAGGTGCACCGGTTAGTCCATTTACATTTTGAGCTGAGGCAAGTTCTCGATCTTGCATGTCGTCTGTGTTCCCTTCTACTTTGGCAAAATCCTCAGACAGGTACATCTTTTGCGGACTCAAGAATAACATTGCTTTGATAAGAACTTTCAAGAATACCTAGCTTCAAATCCTCGTTCTTGATTTTCTCGGGTATGTCTTCATCCATCTTGCTCAAACCAGAAGCAGATGATTGTTCATGTGTGTTGTTTTGCATTGATTTATCAATATTTGTTCTGTCCACTTCAGGAATTCGTCTTCAAAGAGATACTGCAGATTGACCAGTCAAAGTCTACCATAAATTAGGCGCTTGTAACCACTGTTTAGGGTCCGAATTCTGTGAAGGTCTACTGCCCAGAATCTCTGTCAAATTATTTACAGGCAGATCCAACAGCTTCTGAGATGGAAACAACAATGGATGCTGGATGTGGTTTTCTACCTACAAACCACCAAAACGGATGGATTAGCCCTAATATATGCGAACAAGCTGCCGTGTCACGAAAACTTATTAAAAAAATCTATACTGGATTTCCATGCTGTTAAATTTCATACATTCATAGCATAAAACATACATGCATTACCAAGATCACTAGAAGTAAGACAAAGCACAAAACAACAACCCAGAGTTTACCCTGGGAAACCCAAATGGGAGAAAACCCAGCAACCTTTGCAGAGAGATGATAATTCTGAGATTAGAGTACAAATAAGAAAAGAGAAAGAATGTGAAAGTGTCTTTCACAAGTAGATGCCCCAAATAAGCTTCCTCCTTCAAGTGATGTGAAATTTGCTTCCTCTAAGCGATGCGCACTTCCTAAGTGAGTGAATGAGCTAATGAGGTGCACGAGCCTCTTATTTATACAAGTGCAAACTAGAAAATTCCCTTATGGGGCTGACTTCACCTGGGGGCAATAAATAATTTAATTTTAATCTTTTTATTTGTTTCTTTTGCACCCCAAGGCTTACATTGATTTTTTCATGTGTTTACATAATTGATTACATAAAGTTCTTCTCCTCTTAGGAGATATAAACAAGTACAATGAAAGTACAATAAAATATAATGAATAATAAATATCTTCTAAAGTTGTACAAAATCCAACACTACCTCTCAACGAGGAAGGTATTCTTCAGTCTTCATCTGCATCACAATCATCTGGGTTTCATCTTGTACATCCATTCTGTCTCCATCATCTTTCTGCATACTGAAGGTTGTCTACACAATCTTTGTGCGTCATCATCACCAGTCCTTCGGTGAGTCCAGGAGAATCACTCAATCCTGGATCCAGGAGAATCACTCAATCCTGGATATCTGAGATTATCAGCTGTACCATCTCTGCTATACAATTTGCTACTTGTCTGTCTCATCTGCCAATGGGGTCCTCCCATACCTGGCTGAGATCTTAGACGAGCAAAAGGGCACGACCATCTATTGACTATCCGACTCTTCTGCCTATGGGATTTCTCCCATATTTGGCTGAGTACCTGGACTGTAGAGGCACTTGTGCAACCACACGACACGTATTGTAAATCGTTCGCACCTTTCTACACCATATCACGAATGAAGTGATATCGAATCTCGATATGCTTCGACTTGTTGTGAAATACAGGATTCACTGACATCTGCACACAGCTCTGGTTATCACAGTGAATCACGCTCGACTCTGGAATTTGGCCAAACAATCCTGCTAGGAGTTTATGAAGCAAAACTGCTTCTGTAGCTGTTGTGCTAGCAGCCATGTACTCGGCCTCTGTAATACTGAGTGCTACCAAGTTCTGCTTCCTGCTGCACCAGGAAATAATCGTAGAACCCAAATTGAAGCAACATTCGGAAGTACTCTTCCGATTTGCAACACATCTGGCCCAATCTGAGTCTGTAAACTCCTGTAATCTCAGGTCACTATCTGAAGCATATTTCAAACCATATCCCACAGTGCCATGTAAGTATCTGAGCACATGTTTTGCAGCAATCCAGTGAATCTGCCTTTGGTTCGAACATGAACTAACTGGGGGCATTCACAACAAAACATATATCTGGTCTGGTGTTGGTCAGATACATCAATGACCCAATCAACTGGCGATACATGGTGGGATCAATCAAATCAGAATCTGAAGTAGAATCTCTCAACTTCTTCCAATTCGCATCCATCGGAGTAGCCATGGACTTGCAGTCCAACATCCCGAATCTCTTCAATATGTCAATGGTGTATTTTCCTTGTCCTAGGAAAATCTCTTTCTGCCTCTGCCATACTTCTAAGAAGTAGTGCATCAATCCAAGATCTTTCATTTCAAACTCAGAGGTGAGATTCTTCTTACACCATACAATGAGTTTCTCATTTCCTGTGAGAAACAAGTCATCAACATACAATACAAAAATCAGTGACTCATCATCTGCAACCTTGAAGCAAAGGTTGGGGTCTGCATCATTCTGATGCACCTTCCATCTCATAGTTGAAACAATTGCAATGATCGATCTGATAGAAGTATCTCGAGCCACAGGAGCAAATGTATCATCATAATCCACTCCCTCTTTCTAAGAGAATCTTCTGGCAACAAATCTGGCCTCGTATTTCCCATATGCTCCATGCTAAGTCTGTTGTGCTCATTTAGGTCTTTTTCGACCTACTGCAACATTTTTGGGGATATCAACTGGATCAATGGAATCGATAGGTTCATCCTTTTCTACTAACTCCCTCTTGAACTAGAGGGGGAGATGATCTCATCTCCTTTGGTTTTATCATTTCATCATCGATCTCCATGTCTGATCCTCCGCCTTTCCTGACAGCTAATTATTCTTCAAAGGTCACATCCCTACTGATTTCAATCTGTCTGGACCCTGGGATGTAGATTCTGTAAGTCTTTGAAGACTCACTGTATCTCACAAAGGTTCCCTTCTTGCCTGAAGGTTCCAACTTGGGCACATGTATAAAGACTGGACAGTCAAATATCTGAAGGTGGCTTACTTCTGGTTTCACTTCTGTGAAAGCTTCCTCCGAGGTCATCCTTCTAGGTCGAGAGTCATATTCCAGGAAGCTTCTTGCTGAACACCAACGGGATTCATATGTTCATTAAAACAAGTCTTCTTTTGTAGGCCAAATCACATGGTCTTTTCCATATAAGTCAAATCCCGACTGATGATTAGTGACATTTTATAATCAAATAGAAAAACAAATAGTTTACATAGGCATTTTAGCTAATACTTTATCACAACAATCATGAACATGTCTAACAAACACTTCTGGGAAGTATCTAGATGTCTGTTATCTCCACTAGACCATGCCATCAAGAATGTGCACTACCCTAAGCATGTAGGAGGGAGATATCATCTAGACTAACTTCATGAAATGTTGTGTAGCTCATATGAATAATATAACAGGGTAAACTATATCAACTACTCAATACATTAGATCTGCATATAAAAGGCATATAAGACAAAAACAGATCTATGTAAGCAAGAAAACAAAACACTTATCTCTTATTGTTTTTGGTGTGTGGGCCCCCACTGCCTTCCCGTGGGAACCATAAGAGATCTATGTTCTTGCATTCTGGATCTTCTAGACGAGGAACTCCGAATGATCATCATCCCTTTGCTTCTTGCGATGATGATCTTCTTCTACATCAGCAGTCGAGGCTTCATGTTTCCTTTTACTTGAATTTCAACAACTATTTGCATAGTGTCCATATTTTTTGCACCTATAGCATTGAACTTGAGATATGTCCTTCTTCTCCTTTTGATCTGGGCGAGGACTTGATCTTCGATCTTGGTGCTTGTGTTTATGGAATTTCCTACCTTTTCCCTTACCCTTCGTAATGGTCTTGAACATTCTCCTAGCATTCTTCTTTCCTGAGATTTGAGGAACCAAATGGTCTCTCACTAAATCCACAAGAATTCTTCTTGCTTTAGCATCATTCTTTCTCCATCGAGATTTATCCTCTTCGGCTTCTGGTTCAGGGACCTTCTCATTTACATATAGTAAGAGATCATTTTCTTCTAGGAGTAGAAGAACCCTAGACTTCCAGGAGATAAAGTTGGAGGCTCCTTCCAAATGATCTTCAACTTTCATCCCAATCATCTTGATTGCAGATCTGGTTTAGAAACCCTAGCAGGAGCTAGGTCAAAAATGAAAGTTAATAATTTGAAAAATTGAACCCACAGATAAATTTGCCTTGCCAAGGAGAGTTGAATAGAGGGTGGGCTGGTCTAAATATGTGCAGAGAAATGAGTTACAAACGAAACCCTAATTTTGTTGTAGCCATAGAGTTAGGTCAAAAATTGAAAGTTCTCAAAATTGAATTCCGTCTTCACCAATAGATTCGCCTTACCAAAAACGAAATTCTCATGGCTCTTTTCCTTCACAATGGTGGGTGAAGACTTCACAAGATGAAATCCTAATTCCGGCAGGGTTCCTACAATGCTTCGGCAATGGCTTCTTGTAGAACGGCTCTGATACTATGTTAAATTTCATACATTCATAGCATAAAACATAGATGCATTACCAAGATCACTAGAAGTAAGACAAAGCACAAAACAACAACACAGAGTTTACCCTGGGAAACCCAAATGGGAGAAAACCCAACAACCTTCGCAGAGAGATGATAATTCTGAGATCAGAGTACAAATAAGAAAAGAGAAAGAATGTGAAAGTGTCTTTCACAAGTAGATGCCCCAAATAAGCTTCCTCCTTCAAGTGATGCGAAATTTGCCTCCTCTAAGCGATGCGCACTTCCTAAGTGAGTGAATGAGCTAATGAGGTGCACGAGCCTCTTATTTATACAAGTGCAAATTGGAAAATTCCCTTATGGGGCGGACTTCACCTGGGGGCAATAAATAATTTAATTTTAATCTTTTTATTTGTTTCTTTTGCACCCCAAGGCTTACATTGATTCTTTCATGTGTTTACATAATTGATTACATAAAGTTCTTCTCCTCTTAGGAGGTATAAACAAGTACAATAAAATATAATGAATAATATCTTTCGAAGTTGTACAAAATCCAACACATGCAACAAATTAGTGCAAAGAGTTTAAACTTTACATCTATTGCAGTATCTAAAATTGATTAAATTCACATAAAACTCTTACATCTATTGCAATATCTAAAATTGATTAAATTCACATAAAGCCTCCAGAAATCATAAAGTCAATAATAAATGAAGGACAGAGACTAAAAATGAAGAAGATCTACTATCGTATAAATTCTGAAATAAAACCACCAAACCGACTCATAAGGTCTAGTATAATTATCTAGATTGTCAAGCTATGGAGTTCCATATTAAAACAAATGGATTCTAAACTGATCATTTTGAGACACAAAATATTTTGCATCAGGACAATTTGCAGTGTGAGACATCATGAATACAATCAGTGCAAATTGCCCTAGGTCCTTGGTTCAAACTCCAAACTGGAGTTGAGTTCCTTTCACATATTATCCAGATTCCTCTGTATTGAGTGTCCCTTATTTTGTGAATTTGTTTAGGGAGCATAGCAAAGGGAAGGATATACTGCATAAAAAATAGTATCAAATGGTGCACATATTATTATGCAGAAAAGTCAGAGAGAGGGGATTCTCGATTTTATTAAATATCTATAAAAAATGAAATACACAAGTGATATGTCTTGTGAGAGAGAGATGTGTACTTTCATGGCAACCAACAATATGTAACTAAATCTATTTTCAAAATTTCAAGAACATACAAGGACTTTCGTGAATATGAGGTAAGTTCTTGTTTTTGTACTTTCATAAGATTGTTATTGAGTACTAACTTGGCAGGTCTTATCTGGTGACTCCTCTAAAGAAAAATTGAAAGAAGTGCGAGAGTAAGACACAAGCCCTCAGCTGTTGAAAAGAAGCCGTTAAAGAATTTCATGCAACATGATGAACGTTTATGTGGATGGCCCTTTGAATTTTTCAAATATTTGGCTCCTTCGCATAAACTAGCAAGATGTAGATCCCGATGAAGTCCCACAGTTTAATGACAATGAAGATTTGGGTACACCATATTTGATGGCATTTATGTAGTTCACAGATGACAAAAAGGCATCCTTTATGAGGATGACATGATGAAATTTTTATCTTTTAGTTTCAAGGGCCATGCCAAGAAGAGGTATGAGTCTCTTGAAGCAGAGGGACAATTTCATCTTATTCAGAATCTATGGAAATATTCTGTAAACGTTGGTGTGTCCCAATGACATAGAACAATGGATACCTGGGATTCAAAATATGCAAGGACTTTACGATTCGTTCAAGATACAAAAGGATGGCGTGATGAAGATCAATCCATTGATAGCTTCCATAAAGCAGACCTTGTCGAACAAGTCCATGATGAAGATCGATCCTCGGAAGGCTTGCTTGAAGAAAACATGGTTCAAGATCTTGTTGATAACATTCTTGGCCTTATTTACACAGATGAAGGTACCCCAGAAGAATATAAAGACCAAGATGCCCTGATCAAGGAACATGTAGAAATGTTGAGTCCTCATTGTCTTGGGGAGCCTTATGATATTTTGAGAGTCTTGGATAAGGGCAATATAGGTCCTCTGCATGAGGAGTAAAGTGATGATTATTGGGAATTTTTGGGTCCACCTAATTATGATTCTTCGAGGCCAAGCAACATTAAATTTGAGCTTTGGGGTCTCAAGGATTCTGAAGAGCAGGTCCATGATCCTTTTCAACTAGAGTAGGCTCTTGTTACACATCCAAAATCAAATGAGGAAGCTCTCCAAGTGCTATTTCAAATTCACAAGGGTGCTGAAAGCACAGTTGACGAAGATATTGATGTTCTTTCTCCTCATGGAATCAATGGCGAGGATTGGATCAATCCTTTTGCGATTATTACATTTGATGATGAACCACCTCAGGATGTGGATCATGTTGGTATTACAAACGATCACCAAAAACAATTGTTCCGTTATGATAGAGAGTTGGAAGATTTTGGAAGCCACAACTCTAATGAGTTTTCTTTGGGCTCAGTTTAGTCGTGCCTACCCTGTAAATTTCCTTAAAATCCAACTAGGGCTAAAAGCATGCTAGATTAATTGCTACCAATAACCACACATGGATTTCTTCACTATGCAACGAAAAATAAATACTGAAAGAAATATAGTAGCAATCACATCAATAGAGACAACACAATCTTTTTGGGTATAAACCCTCAGACAAAACCCAAGATGGGAAAACTGATGCAGCAGTATGAGATTTTATTTTTATTAAGAAAATATGGAGCGATACAATTCAGAAATCGATTATGCCCAATTGGCAAAATCGTACCACACAAAAACATTGAGAAAAACTTGTAAGTGGGCACGGATCCCAACGCAACAATGCTGTTGTTGCTGTACGACTGTATGACCTGCTTTAGGGATCGGTACGACCTACTGTATGTACTCCGTACGGATTGTACAAGCGGGTTGTTGTACAACTGTACGGTCACCTCTACCTGTTGTACGGTCACCTCCGCCTGCCGTACGATCACCTCTGCCTCTCGTTTGTCTTTCTCTTCTGCGAATCTGCGCTGCCTTCTCTGAATGGTTGCTCCTTTGACTTCTGTGCCAAAACTCTCTCTCTCGCACTTCTCTTCCTTCGTCTTTGTCGGAATGCAATTGTTGTGTCCTCTCCACCAATTGATCTTTCTTGTATAACTCAATGCTAAGCGAAAACCTAATCTCACTGTAGATCTAAGGATGAGATTGGATGGCCAAGATTAGATTTGGCCATCACTTAAATATTTCCATTTACACTTTATAAAAAGTGTTTCATAAAGTCAATCAATAATTAGATCACTTTAATTTATTTTCCAAAGTAAACTTAGGAAAAGTAATTTAAATACATTTTTTTGGCTTCTCCAATTTAAGTCTTCTTCATGCAAGGGCACATGCATGCAGGAAGACCTTCCTTGTTGTCACTTTCTAACAATCCCTCTCAACGAGGAAGGGATTCAATAACAACCTCAACTTATCTCTGAACTTCACAAACTTGAGTTTGCAAAGTGCCTTGGTGAATATGTCTGCCACCTGCTCATATGTTTGAATGTACTCCAACCGAATGGTTTCTCTCTGAACACAATATCTGAGGAAGTGATACCGGATGTCAATGTGCTTGCTCTTGTCATGGAACACTGGATTCTTACAAAGGTTGATACCACTTTGACTGTCACAGTGAACTATATTAGTCTCTAGCTCACTCTCGAATAATCTTGAGAGCAACTTCCTCAGCCACATCCCCTCACATGCAACCATGCTGGCTGCCATGTACTCAGCCTCAGCTAAGCTCAATGCAATTGACTTCTGCTTTTTGCTGAACCAAGAGACAACCTAATGTTGAAGTAGCAACCTGAAGTGCTCTTTCGATCCTCTACAGATTCTGCTCAGTCAGCATCCGTGAAACCTGCCAGCTGTATACTCCCACTGCGCTCATAAACCAACCCATACTCCACTGTGCCTTTGATGTAGCGAAGTATGTGCTTCGCAGTTGTCCAATGTACTCTTCGAGGGTTCATCATGAATTGACTCAAAGAGTTGACTGTAAAGCTGATGTCTGGTCGAGTGTTGACCAGATACATAAGCGACCCGATAAGCTGCCTATACAATGTAGGATCAAACTCCTATGATCCCGATGCATCAATCCTCCTCCAGTTGGAAACTAGAGATATGGCCATAGGTCTACAGTCCTCCATCATGAATGTCTTCAAGATCTCTACTGCATACTTCCCCTGTCCAATGAAGAAGCACCCATCTCAATGCCAAACCTTCAGACCTAGAAAGTAATGCATCAACCCAAGGTCTTTCATCTCAAACTCCACTGCTAATCTGTAGCTGCTGTTCTGCTCCTGCTTTTGCCCCACGAATTTACTCAGTAAACAGGCCGAATTTCCTCAGAGACATTCCGAATTTCACAAACCCTTTTGATCAAGGTATCAAGTATATTTATATTGGTCGTGTGCTATAATTTTTTGGAGCCGACTTGTCTTATAAAAAAAAATTTAAAATTTTTTATTTTTATTTTAAATTAACCTTTTATCATTTAATTTATTTGGGAGCCGACTTCAACCATGGTCAATTTAATCTTCCATTAACAGGCCGACTTCTAGTTTAAGAAGTAAAAGCTTTGTGTCACGTTTGGGGTTGTTTGAAGGGCTCCATATAAACATCATAACCATGTTTTCTTCAAAAGAGGGGTCAAACACCATGTATACATCAATAATAGGAGCTTAAGTGCATCATCATCATCAAGGGCTTCATCAAGGCATCCAAGTCAACATTAGTATGTTCAAGGTCTCCATCACGCTTTTGTGCATATATGACATGGTTAAAATCTTTAAGTGTTGCATCAAGTGCAATGAGTTCCACAACCAAGGTCTCAATGCGAAGTGCATGACAAAAAGGGCTTCACAACCATCAAGTAGATACTTCAAAGGCTGCTTCAAGATTCTTTAAGAGCTTCATTACAATTTTTTCTTTCAAATACAACCAAGAGCATCATAACCATGCACATGGGCTTAAACCATATGGCAATGACTTCATAGCCACATCATTTGTTAAATAGGCCGATATGTAATGGCCATGCCATTATTTTTTGAGTATTCGTCACAAAGTTGAGTCTTTCATACTACGTATTTAAGGACTTCAAATGTATGGGCTTCTTCATCATTTGCTTTAACCCACAAATGAACACAAAATGGGTCATTTGGTCCATTAGGTGTTCCAATGGCTCCAATGCCCACATCCAAGGTTCTTTATGCCATGTCATGCTTCCATGTCATTGTCAAATCTTTGTCCAACTTGTCTTGCATGTCTTGTTAGTCCACATCATCATATCCTTTGCCAAGTCAACCTTTGTCATTAATGTTGTCATCAATGACAATCATATTCATCAATCTCCTCCTTTGTCATTGATGGCAACTACAATTTCTCTCCCCCTTTGACATTAATGACAAAGGGTCAATGAGCCATTAAAGGCTTCACAATCCCCCCAAAAAATGTATCTTTAAGTACTTTGTGAAGTCATTTGCTGAGTTTGATCTTTCATTACTTGCCAACTTCAAAATTTTCATAAGAAAACTGTATATACTCTTCCTTTCATGCTGAGATTAATTCTTCTTCATAGGATCTGCCTGCTCCCCCTATCTGATATGCTACTTCAAACTTCATCGAAACTGTTAAGTAATTTTGCATACTCCCTTTTGGCTTCCAAGCTACCAAAGAATATTCATACATAGTTTGTTTCAATTGATTCTGAGTTCCAATCTGTTCAGCTGTAAAAGAATTACACTTGTTTTTGTATTGCCTAGTAAACCCATGTACATGTCTTCATGCTGTCCTCAAAATAATTCTTTATACAGCTGATGTTCATAAAAAATTTGCTGTTTGGTTTTTATGCCATATTGATGATACCAATTGAAGATAAAGATGCTTCCAACTCAATTATCTAGTAAATTCATAAAAGGTAAGCATGCATCATCATTCCTTACCCCCCCCTATCAATCATATTATTTTTTTTTTTAATCAAAATTCTTTTTCAGCTCCTTCAAATGCTGTAGCTTCAAAACCTGTCCCTCACATTTTTAGACATTTCAATACTATCTTTACTGAAAAGAATTTGGCATACTCATTGTCATATTTGAACACGTATCTGCTTATCATTGTTTACTTCTGCAATACAATCTGTCATCAAGTTTCATCATTCTTCACACATATGCTAGGACTGTCAACCTCTGACTTCTTTGTAGTTCTGTCTTTTCAATTTTATACACCAACAGTCCCATAGCTGCTATTCCTGTAGCCACTATTCATAATCTTGTATTGGCTATCTTTAATCAATCCTATAGCTTCTCCACGTCTTTGATTCAGCATATTAACAGAGATTTATTTCATTGACTGTCCATTAGTATTTCCCACAAAAATACTTCAAAAACTGCTTTGGATCGATGTGCTAATGCTGTCCCAAATCTGATCAAAAAGTGGTCAAGGTCTGTTCTTAATAAATCAACCCAAGAGTGTTATCCAAGCAAGTCTCAAATCTGATCTGCTCCCCCTTTCAACATTTATTTTCTTTGGGACACATAAGACCAGATTGTGTTACCTCACAATCTCTCTCAGCTGATAGAATCAATCTAGGGCAGATCTGCTTGTGTCATTCTTTGCTTTTATCTATGTTGGCAATCACGATCCTCGGACTTGATTCGTTGCTTGGAGTGACCTTCATTTGCTCTTGAGTCCATCCTCCAAACTCCATGGACTCAAGAAGTGCTTGAGGTTTTCAAAATACCTCAAGCATGGCTTGCCATATGGCAGCCATCTCCACTTGTGCACTTATCATCAACTTCATTTAGGTTTAACAAAAGATTTTTCTTCACCCATACCTGGAAATGTCCTTTACTTGTAGTGTTCATCCTTTTGTTTTCAAAACTGTCTGTGTCATTCTTTGTTCAATATCCATCGACTTTCCTTGCTGAAGTATATGATGGGCTCTTCATTTGTTGTCTTCTTGGACTTGTACAAGTTTGGGCTTTATGGCCAACACCACCACAAGTGTAGCACCTTTGTGTGTGACAGTTAGCAGCGAGTATGATGGTAAAAACACTGTAAAAGTAATATTCATTTGTAAATTCTTGCCTGACAGAGTACACAATATTTTGTCCCAAAGCAGGTCTTGGATGCTTGCAAACAACCACTATGCAATGATGTACCTTGAGAGTGGTATTATCTAGATCAAATACTGGAGAAGGGCTGAGGGGATTTTGGTTCACATACATTTTTGAGGAAGAAAAGAGCATTATGCATATTTTTGAAGGACATGCTCGGGTGCCTTTAAAGGGATGGCAGCAGGCAGCAGTAGCTGTTGGATCAGCTCTAGGGGCCCTGATGAACCCAGCGAGAGCAGATCTTATTGCTGCACTTGGTGAGACAACTGGCAAACCAGCATTTCAGAATCTTCTTTATAGGATGAAAAGAAGTCATGAGGGAAGAGTAAGTTGTTTCTGTATTAGCTCAGATATGTCTGGTATTGTTTTTTCAAATATTTTTTCAATCATAATTGTTACATAATTTAATATCCGATGAACCTGAAGTATCACATCCCACCTGTCCTGCAAGAATTGCATGATAATTCGATGTATACTTTGGATTGTGCCGATTGATTTGCAGTTACTTGTTCTTCTCCTTGGATTGTGGGAATGAACAACCAGTGAAATTTTCATATTGAACCTGATCTTTATCAACGTTAACATATGATGGAAAAACACTTCCAGTCTAGGTGTGTGAAGCCCAATGTTATCAGAACTGGACCGGTGGTCAAACCGGCTGGCCCCAGGACCTGGACCCGGACCGGAACTAGACAAAAACCGGGAAAAAAACCGGATCAAAAAACCAGTTGAGCAAAAATACATAAAATATTCATATTTTCAAAAAATAAATATATATTCATGTGCATCCATGTGAACTCAAACCATTGTACACAAGTCTGCAAAGTTTCTCATGTATATAGCAAGTAAGTGTATAAAACCAAAATTTGGTTGTGCCATGGCCCACAATTGAGATTCGATTCCAGACTCCCAAATGCCCTGCTACCCTGACTCCGTAGTTCGTATGCTCAGCCTAGAAAAATACAAAGATGATTGTGAATCGTGATTGCAATTGAGGGTCCCCGCGTCAATATATAGTGATTGTATGGTAATTAGGTTAGCGGATGTGGTCGATGTGCCCAAAGTTTTTGGTTTTTTAATTAAAAAAAACAAAACGTGGGTTGTTTGCCCTAGAAAGACTCGGTATGGAACCGGTCGGTTTGAGAAAACTGGCCGGTTTTGTACAAAACCGGGCAGTTCCTGATGGAAACCAGTCAGTTCCGTACATAACCGGTCAAAAACGGGTTGAATCAAATGGTCGGACCGGAAAACCCTTCAAACCGGTTGGACCGGTCAATTTTGCCGGTTCTGGGCCGGTTTTTATGACACTGGAGAAGCCAAGATGCTAACTTGGGTAGAGTGCATAATTCCAACTAGAAGAGACCAACCTTACAGGTCTATCTGTTTTCAATCTAAGAGGCAATCTAGGCATCTGTTCCTTTTTTAGGGCACTATCAAAATTTAGTTTTCAACTTAGCTGCTAACATGGCTAAGACACATTCCCATTCTTTATACTGAATATGTCAAGGTAGTTGATTGATTAGATATTTCTAGCTGAACAATTAATGCTATGGTTTGATTGGAGATTTTATTTACTCTGGTTGGATTTCCTTGCAGATAGTTCTGCAGGAGCGGCCACGAGTGATATCTTCTGTTGTTGGTCATGCATGGGATCTACCAGAAAATACGTTTGGTGCAGCCTATGCCAAATTTATGGGTTCTAGGAACTTCTCTCCTGATGATCGCCCCCCTGTTCGTTTTATGGATACAGAAGAGCTTGCATATGTTGCAACTCGAGCCAGGGAGATTCATGATTTTTGGCATGTATTGTTTAATCTCCCAACAAACCTGTTAGGGGAATCAGCTCTTAAAGTTGTGGAATTTCAGCAGTTGTATTTGCCAATGTGCCTCCTTTCCACAATAGGTGGTTCAGTACGAATGAAGACAAAACAACGGGAACACTTTTTTAAGTACTATTTTCCATGGGCTGTCAGAGCTGGGATGAGCTGCACAGATATCATGTCGATATATTATGAAAAGCATTTTGATGAGGACTTGGAACTCGTACGGAACCGATGGGGCATATTACCTGCTTCCGACTTTAAGAATTTAAGACCACTTTCGAATTCATAGTAAAATCAATGGTATGTCTAAGCAATCATTGGTTTTAGTTTCACAAAAAAGTAATTGTTAAGGATCTAGTGGTTCTCTTGTTAGCCTAGATTAACTGTATATGATTTGTTTTGGTAGGATGTGGTTGTGGAGATCGATTTTCTGGGCTCAGGGCTTAGGACTGCGACAACTTCAAAGTTTATTTTTATAGATCTGATCCGATCCTTCTTATATTCTAAATCTGTTCATGCAAGCTTCTTAATGATAGGAAATCTATATGCTGTGATTTTTATTCATAAATATGTTGATTATGTTCATTAAAAATCTGATTGAGAAACTAACAGATAGATCCATTTCTGTTGAATTAAATTCTAATAAATCTTATATTTCCAAGTTCGATATACAGTACTATTTTATATATGCTGCATTACCTGTTTTAAATTCTGAATATGGTCATTGGCAGAATTATTTAGTCATGACTCATGGGTTTTAAATCTTATTATTTTCATCATTATTTAGTATTGCTTTTAATTCCAAAATTATAATTACTTATCATATCATAGGTTGTTTAGCCTATGGAGAAACCTCCCATTATTTCTAAATAGGGAGAGGGTCTTAGATCTGGATCCCTAGACCAAGTGCCTAAACCCTAGATAGGTTATTTAATATGTATTTATAAATTATATATATTAAATAAACCAAGTATTATTATATTACAAATCATGTTATATAAGATAAATCATATTATAAACCAAACTCCATTATTAAAGACCATAACATATTATATGCAATCGAATAGAGATCAAGCACTCATATTGTCCATGCAAAACTCATACCAACTATAACTCTTTAAAAGTCAACCCCAAAACATAAAACGCTTTCATGCTAAAAGCTGAGTCAAACACATCCAAGGCTCACAATATCATGACTGCCTGTTTCAACACAGAGTTAATCTCTGTAAAACATAATATATATGTTATATGTATTTACATCAATTTAAAGGACCTCAGTCATCAATTGAATATTGGTGCGCTCGGCATGAGAGCTGGGTGTAAACAACTTGTGGAAGTTGCAGACAGTCAAACCAAGTTTAGAATAAAACACTCGGTCATGATTTCCACAGGGTCATGCTTCAAACATTGACCAGGGATCGAATCCCTTTAAAAAACCAACACATAGGCTGGCAAGGAGCGAAAGCTTCGTTGCCAAGCGTGGCTTACTCTCATACAAGCAAACGTAAATAACAGTTAAAACTTGAAAATGGTATGGGGTTGAATCCCGTGAGCCCTAGGTCTTACAAAACCTCAAACCCAGATTTCTCATACAGTTTCACTTACACATAAATTCTTTTTTGATACGCATACATTAAACAGAGCATACTTGTTACACAGTCAATGTTTAAAGTCTAGAGGATAGACACCTGGGCAAAGAGGGCCATGATTCTATTCTTTTCCACAAGAGTCATGATTTACACAGAGCTAAAAACTGACTTAAATCCATGACAAAGTACAGGATGAAAGCATGAACGGTTTCCCTTTTAAATAGTCAATACAGTCATACAAAACACATTGATATCATGCAAAAACGCCTTGAAAGGCTTAGAGTTTTTATTAAACCGTAAACATTGGTCTGAACCAGTACTCAACATTTACACATCATTTTCTGAGTTACATACCCCAATGGGGAAGAGATTGCAATGAAAATCGAAACAAGGTCAACCCTACTAAGGAAACTATGACTTGCTTCTCTCTCTGCTGAAAGTGCAACCAAGCCTGTGATAAGAACCCCAAACCATAATGACTTACAAACAAGAACCAAGACCATCTTCAAGGTCGCTTCTCCACAGAGGAAAACGAATCCATAGGGAGCCATGAGCTTACCCAGAGCACAGAAGTCGTTTTCTGAATGCAAGCGTGGCAGCTCTAAGCCATGCTTTGCATGCACATTAACCTCACAACGCAAAACAGAGTCAAATGATTAGTATGGTCATATAAATCAAAACACAGAGCTATATTAAAGAACAGAGCCCAGCCTGAAGCAAAACAATACCTGTTCACAAGAAGGAGTTTCGCTGTCACAACAATGCCTCTTTCAAGGGACCACGAATTCAAACCTGAGACAGAGCCGAGCTTTGACTCTGTGCAAACGTTTCCAGAAATGGGGCAGAGAGGAAGCCCTTGGCTTCCCTCTCCCACAGCGAGATCAAATGAACAAGGGAACCTTCCCGAACGAACATGAATGAAGAAAACCCTACCTCAGGTCAAAGCATAAATGATATGCCAGCATGGAGGCTCATCATTCGCTCCATGCCTGCCCATCACATTGGCTGTCTTAAATGCCAACCTACCTCCCCATCTGGTGCATATATCATATGGTTTCAAGTTTTACATAAGGTCAAACATTTATGCCACGAGACATCACCAACACCTTCGCAATGTATAAGACTTGGCATGACAAGCATTGAGCTTGGTCTTGCCATAAGGCTTGGGTCATAGTTTTTAAATATGAGTTTCGCTATACATAGGCTTATTTTGCTATGCATGAGATTTAATGCGATCAATGTTAAACACAAGCTTTGCTTATAAATTCTAGGTTTGACATTTACCACAAGTTATGTTATGCCTTTGTTTTAAGACTTAGGACATAATGTAACATGTTCTTATGCCTTTAACAATAGTATAGGTTAATCCAGCACCTGTAAGGACATACAAACAATAATGTTAGCTTGAGACAGCAAAGTAATACTCAGGCATCTACGGATCAGAAATCTATCCATAGAGAAAACAACCATCATTAAGGAGATTGAGATTAAGGTCAGGAGAAGGAGAGCATAGAGGTGTAGTAGAGTTTAGATTGAGATTAAGTGCTAGAAGTTTTAGTCAATGGTAGACAACCAAAGCATGCTGCTGATGTAAACTCTGTTACTGAACATTGCATTAATGAAGATTTGATATTTTCTGGAACGACGCTCACTGTTATTGTTTGATATAGCTTAGTTCAAGGCTCAATAACCAGGAGGCAAGGGCCCACCTGCTGGAAGTGAGACTTCTTTCCGTTTTGTTTTAGTTAGAATTCATAGCATAATTTATGCTTTTGCTGTTGCTAATTGTATAAATCTTTGGTTAGGATGTATTGATTCAGTTCAGTGTTTAACTTGTGTTGCAGATCTGCGCTTAGTCATTTTCATTCACTTACATTAGCACTTGGTTATTACTGTCTATTTGTACTCATACTTGTGTATACTTCCATTCACCTGCATTTGCATTTTTCAGCATTTATCTTTGATTTCATTTTATTATCAGCACTAGTGTTTGTCTTGCATTTTTAGTTCTTAGGAAACATAGAGTCATAGTTTTTCTCCTTTTAATTCAGATCTAATTTTCATAGCAGACATATCCAATTCTAAATCGATTTCCATACTAGTTAAATTTGAGTAATCTTCAAGATAGATAAAAGAGTGGTTTGAATTGATTTATGCAATAGATACACTCTCAGTTCGAGTTGATAAACTTAAGTGTTCAAACCTTAGTTTGCATTGATTCTCATTTGAAGTATTAAATAGATTTTGATCTAGATCAGTGTGCACAGTAGAAGGCATCTGGTTTGAACAGGCTTAAACTTTAAAGCGAGTTTAAATATTTTCAATCAGATAGTTAAGTTGACATTGGTTTAATACTTAAACTCTAATGCATTCAATACTCTGTTTTCATACTTTGTTCAAAACAGAAATCGGAAATGGTCAGAAGCCTAGACTAATAATTTCAAGTACAGAAATATTCATATTTCATTAAAGCAAAATACTATACTAAAAATAATCAAAGAAGTTAGAGCTTCCAGCTGAGATTTGCAATAGACCTTTTTGTTAGTCTTCTAGAAACTAGAAGTGTTGTTCAGATAGCTTTGTTTATTTAGAATTTAAACTATAATTTAATAGGCATTTGTGTTTATAATAATTCTTTGCTTTAGAAGGTTCACTGGTTTAGTATTGGCATACTACACATTTAAATAGGTTTGAAATCTGAAATCTATCTTACTGGTCGCTTTAAGACTGTCTCTTACCTTCCTTTTGGAAAGTGCAAAACTATATTTCAAATTACAAACTGCATCCAGAGACATCAATCCAAGATCTGAACTGAACAGAACCTGGAAGCATTGATAGAAGTTTTGTTTGCATAGAATGAAGTTGAAACAGAGCATTTAGATTAGTTCCTTCATTAGCTTAATATTTTCATAACCTAGATTAGTTCTTTCATTTGCATTCTCACATTCTGTGTGTGCTTAAGATTTAGCCTTTATTATCATTTTGTGAGCTTAGTAGTTTTAGTTTTATTTGTTTGAAAGTCATTTCCAGATTATCTTTTCTTGTCTTTTTCAGTTTGCTTCAGTTTTCCCACAGCTTAGTCAACCACTACAGGAATAAGTCATTGAAGATCAGGATCTAACTCTGGAGATATGATCTTGTGGTCCAATGTTAAGCTGCATCCTGTGGTGTTAATTTTCATTCGAGCCTACTGATTTATTTTTTGCTTTTCACTCATTGCATTTTGAAGTGTGCTTGCCGGCATTAGTTTAGGCTAGCTTAGGTACTAACCCTGCATTTCTGGTGTTTGCATATCTAAGTTTACGAACTCCCGGTCGATAATTTAATGTCGATTACTTAACACATAATTTAGGACAGTCCCCTCAAGTGATCAAATATGCATGAAATTTTGTAGATGAAGGCTTGAAAAGGGTGACAACAAGCCACCAATGCCATCATGCCTCAAAATCTCTAATGATGCCTCAAAAGATGATGCTCAATGAGAGAATAGACATGAAAAACTGGAACCAATGGCTATCAAGCCACCAATCCTCCATAAAGCAACCTGATAAATAGGGTTTTCAAACATGATACTGATCCCCACACCATATGCAATGACAAGCCCCAAGGAAGAGGCTAGGCCAACCTTACCCTAAGACTTAAGAGCCTCAACCACCCACAAAGTGGCCTGGCACATGGCCACAAGTGACAAATAGCCAAATACCTTAAGTTGAACAAGGGACCACAAAGATAACATTACATCCATAGATTATCACAGAAGATCATCATATCACCCCCCCCCCTCCAATAATGCAAAGCTAGGATCATCAAAAGCCACACTGGTCACAAAGAAAGCCTTCATGCTCGATAGTGGGATTAATTGCATTAGAAAGGGTCTTGAATGGTGTAACTGTAAACTCATATTTGTCAAGTAGAGGAGGGCCAACTAAAATAAGGCCCTGTGATGAGGGTGACTCTCACTTCTGAGAAGGTTGAGAGAGAGAGAGTCAACAACATTTGTAAGAGTGGCATTCACCCAATTGGGCAAAGATGGCAACAATGAAGTAGAAACAGCATCGTCATCATCATCCAACACTGGCAACTTAGAGTAGAATCTGTCATCAGTCATCACTGAATTGGATATCATTATGCTACATATCTAGAGACAGCCCATCACTAGATTGTACATCTTGAGAGAGTTCATCACTAGACTACTCATCAGAAGAGGGCTAATCATTGCACAGCTCATCAGAAGGAAGCTCGGTACTCGGCTACATATCCTCGTCAATAGCGGGAAGGCTAGAAGAGACCTCTAGAATAGAAGAGGGGTTGTTTGAGCAATTAGGCCCATAAGTCCCTTTAGTAACCTTATATGGGATCTAATTCCAGGCCATAGATGCTCAAATGGCTGGTCAGAAATAGAAAAAAATAAATAAAAAAGTAATTGGACACTCAAGAACAGCCATAGAGAATTCTTTCTTGATTAAGAGAAATAACTACAACAGTGATAAAGGAAAAGGACTATGACCAGCAGATATCTCAGCTGAAAAGGAACTTCTTAAGGAATCTTTAACAGGGAGATATCTGATAAAGGGAAGTCTTCAGGCTGCCATGGAAGGCTTTTTTAATTTCAAAACTAGATTTTGACAGATATGCTAAAAGGAATATTTGGAGATCCAGTAGAGTCGGACGGATCAGATATGGAAATGGATACAACTTACAAGAGACTAATATTTTTTGTAAGATTGGGCTATGCCACTAATGATTAGGCTGAATTTGATGGCCGGTAGAGGGGATTGTATCCTGTGCCTAAACTACCTTGATAAATTTATGGGCATTGACCTTGAAAACAATTGTTATGGAATATTTTTAAATGTTAAATGCTGAATGCACAAAAGATTTGAAGAGTATTTTCAATCATATGAAAAACTGAAAGGGTACCCAAGGGAAGCAAATTTCGCACTTCAAAGGACCTGGCCAGGCTACTAGAAGAATTTTTGAGTGGCCAAACACGACCAGAGTTTAGACTGCCAATTGTTGTTTCTAGTGAGTACCCAATATCTCTTTACTTCTGTTCGTGATGAAAAACATATGAGAAATTTTTTATCTCCTCACTAGCAACATAGAAATAAAGAATTAACATGAATATGTTATTTTGTCATTGTGACGTGAATGCACAAGAAGTGTGATTTACATTCTGTTGCAGCAGAGATTTGCAAACAGTGCCAGATACCCATAAAGGAGAGTGGACCAAATAGCTGGAAACACCAAGAAGAGTTGCAACTTGCACGCCAATGCACATTCCCATGAAGTAGGACTAGATACTATGTCTGAACATAATTCCAGCAGCCCCTGGAAAACTGACTATCCCAAAACATTTGCTTCAACATTTCAGAATGGTTGCAGACATGGTAGAAGTCATCAAAGAGGCCACTCTTCATCAACCAGGCCTTGGAGGGGAGCCCCTGATAGATAACAAGCCATGCAACACACATTTTGTAGGACAACCGCATAAACCACACATTATGCAAGCAAGGTATCCACCCATTCTCTGAATCTGAAGCCACCCAAGCAACATTGATAACAAGGGCTAGACCATGGCGCGCATGCAATAGGGAGCAGAGCTGCTGACAGTCACACAGTTGAAGGGGGCAATCAAAGCTCCACCCCCTTTATCTCCAAAATGGACCAGGCATGGCAATATTCATTTTTGGCACATCCTCTTGCACAATAAGCCCGACAAGCTCAACAATGGTGGGACACTCATAAGGAATCAAACCATGTAAACAAGCCAAAGTACATCAATTCTTCCAAGAGCGAGCCACTGAGTCCCAAAGAACCTGGCAGAAGAAGATACCTTTCTTACTCAAACATCGAGCCTTGAAACATGTAACCTCTGCAAACATGTAATCTCTGCAATACAAGTACCCTACAACCTCTAGCTCTGAATAGGTCACCTTGCCAGATGCGAATTGGATCTACTGCCAGCTATATTCCATCCCTACTAGTGTCTCCTCGAAGGAATAAAAATAATATATCCCTAACAACCTTTAAAAGACAAGTCAAAACAACATAATAAAATAAAAGGACAAAAACGTGGGGGTGCCACTTTTCCTCTCCTCAAGCAAGATCACCCTAGAATGTGCTTGTTTGACCATGCAAAACAACTAGCAATGCCATGGGTATCCTCCTCCATAAGGGCACTTATCAAGTAAGCCTCAAAACATGTGGTAAGATGCCAATCTCAAGGGAGTGATCCACTAAGATAGGTGGTCATTGGTCAACCATCAAGAAATGACAAAATGCCCAAAATAGTAATATGAGCTAGGGCACTCTCCAAGGAAGCAACAAACTTCGTGAAAGGATGGATTTCATAGATACATGTGCAATCATGGCCCGTTGGTTGTTATAACGACCTCTTGAAGGAGGGCAGCCTTAAAAAGTGAGCAATGAGCATAGGTCCATGTGCATAGCCACCGTATATCCTCTAAACAAGGCAATGAAAGTGGAGCTCTCTAGGTAACAGTGGTCAATGCATAAAAGATGGAATGCTCCTCCAGTATAGGCCTAGAAAACCATAATCCTGTGCCACAATCTAAATCCACATGCCAAAACCATCAAACCACCTCAACACCATGGGCAAAAGGTAGAGTGCTCAAGGAATATGTGCAACACAAGGAGCACTCCTCAAAACATGTGCATAAACCCTCAAACTACATGCCAAACAACCCTTGGAGGCCCTTACTTAATTGGCATTCCTCTCCAAATGTGGGCCCCCAAGTGTCAAATCAGCTACCTATATCCCAAGTGCTCCTCACAATAACCTTGGGTGTGGTCAAAGGAGAACCCTCCAAGTATGAAAGAACAATGCTCAAAGGAGGCCCCTCTCCCTACACACCCTCCCACACAAACACCAAAATCCATGTGATGTGGCAATGTGAAACCGAATGTAAGCCATGAATACAAGGCACTCCTCCAACTCTAGATCCCAGTGATGTGCCATGCCTCCACACATGTAACTATGTCCAAGGAGATATGAGATGTCCCCTCAAGTGATCAAATATGCATGAAATTTTGTAAATGAAGGCTCCAAAAGGATGACAACAAGCCACCTATGCCATCATACCTCAAAATCTCTATGATGCCTCAAAAGATGATGCTCAATGAGAGAATAGATATAACTGGAACACATGGCTATCAAGCCAACAATCCTCCCTAAAGCGACCTAATAAATAGGGTTTTCAAACATGATATCGATCCCCATGCATCATATGCGATAACAGGCACCAAGGAAGAGGCTTGGCTAACCTTACTCCAAGAGCCTCAACTACCCACAAAGTGACCTAACACATGGCCACAAGTGAGAAATAGCCAAATACCTTAACAACCCCCCTTAAGTTGAACAAGGGGCCACAAAGACAACATTACATCCATAGATTATCACAGAAGATCAACAAATCAGCCCCCCCCACCCATAATGCTAAGCTGGGATCATCAAAAGCCACACTGCTCACAAAGAAAGACTTGGAAGAGGCTTGGCCAACCTTACTCTAAGAGTCTCAACTACCCACAAAGTGACCTGGCACATGGCCACAAGTGAGAAATAGCCAAATACCTTGACAACCCCGCTTAAGTTGAACAAGGGGCCACAAAGACAACATTACATCCATAGATTATCACAGAAGATCAATAGATCACCCCCCACCTCCCATAATGCTAAGCTAGGATCACCAAAAGCCATACTACTCACACATAAAAGCCTTCATGATCGATAGTGGGATTAATTATGCTGAGGGTGAGTCTCACTATTGAGAAAGTCGATAGAGAGATTTGAAAACATTGGTAAGAGTGGCAATCACCCAATTGGGCAAAGATGTAACAATGAAGTAGAAAGAGCATCGTCATCATCATCCGACACCGACAACTTCAAGTAGAATCTGTCATCAACCATCATTGAAATGGATATCATTATGCTACACATCTAGAGAGAGCCCATCACTAGATTCTACATCTTGAGAGAGTTCATCACTAAACCACTCATCAGAAGAGGGCTCATCGTTGCACGACTCATCAGAAGGAAGCTCGTCATTAGGCTACATATCCTCATCAATTGCAAGAAGGCTAGAAGAGACCTTTGAAATAGAAGAGGGGTTGGTTAAGCAAGTAGGCCCATAAGTCCTTGATGACTATCCAAAAGAAGAGCTCAAAAAGGTGCCCATGGGTGCACCAAAACTCAATGAAGATGTGGTAAGATCCACTACAACAACTTGAGAGTCATCAACAAATAACTTTGTTGAAGAAGGAAGAGACATGTTCCATGGAAACATGTTGATAATCATCATTGGAAAAAAGTGATGGGAGAGACCTTGGTGAACCATGATGAACAAACTCATCAAATATAGCCTCATGATGCTCAGTCACACACTGAGTGGCAAGGTCATAAATAGAATACTACTCCTGAAAAGACTCACTGTATGTCATGTCCCCATCCATCATTCCAACCATATGAATTTATAGATGAGTAATGTACGAGCAATTTTAGAATGCAAAACACAATACAATTAAAACTCTATCTACACATACATCATGCATTAACAAGCATATTCATCACATGCAGTAAATAAAACATTTCACATTTATATACAAGGAGAATACTTATCTTTTAACAAAGAAGATCCAAGCAACTAGTTGTGTAAGAGCAATTTTCCACCCAATTGTAGGTATCCACTGAAGATACCACCCCCAAGCAGTGCTATGAGGGCCATCGGGTGAAGGAAACACCTATAGGTTTCACTCTCTCAACCCACAACCCAATTGATCTCAATACTTATAGCCCAAATAATCATCCAGAGCCTCTATAGGAATCTCACTCAAACATCACAACCATGGCACTCCTTCCAATTGCCCCACACAATACAAGGAAGGCATTTCCCTTCATTGATCCACAATTTCCTCAGGAAATCTGACCCTTACAGACTTACCAGAGTCCAAGTTGTTGTGGGCCTTTCAAGCATTCCAGGTAGATTCAACCATGGCCTCTCAAGCATCTCATGAGCATCAAAACTCAATGGGTAAGGGTTTCTATCTTGCCCAACCTCTATGCTCACTGATGACCATCTCTTTTCTCTAATATCTGAAATTTATCCATCATAATTCAAATTTTTGGCTACTCTTCAGTCTGGTAATGGTAATGGCATTGGAGAGAATGGCATGAGAAAACTTTGTGTAGTGTAAATCTGCATGAGAATGAGTGGTGGACTCTAAAGGAGATAAGAGAATGTTGACAAGATAACTGACATAAGTTCTGACTATAAAAGAAAGGACCCTTACAACTGCATAGAAGTATATCCATCTCATTCTTCTATAACTACATGAGAAGACTCTCCCCACCCGCCTCACACATGCATTCGATGATTGGATTTAATATTCAAAAGGAAGTAATTGGCTCATTTAAGACACATGGAAACAATTGGATTAGTTCTATGATTGACACTTGGCAATATAAAATTTAAACTCCCATAGGCTCTCTTTCCTCATCCCCTCTAGTGGAATCATAGCCCCTCTAGTGCTCCTTACAGAACCATGTTCGACTATTTTATTATTTTTCCAACATAATAGTTAGATATCTTTCGAGTTGAGCACTCAATCACATCTAAAGCTTGGATTGAATATTTTTCATGTGTTGTGTAAATATGAGTTTATGGTGTATTATTCTTGACTCAATGTGTTAAATAACTCATTTATTTAAATTTGTCTTAATTACTTAGCTCACTGAATTTTCTTCTTATAACCTCCAAAAACCTACTTAGATCATTATTAGGAAAAAAAGTAGATCTTTGCTAGGAATTCATATCATCTTTAGCTTCAACTTAGCCCAGCTTAGGATCTTAGATTTAATTCTCTATATCTTCCTAAGTATCCTTAGTCACATCTCACAAAAATCAAATTGATTAGTACTTGAGAAAGCTAGCCCACATTGTACTGTCCTCTTTAGGTAAGCATGTGGAATGTCCAGTTAGTACCCTGGAAAACCTAATTGAGGACACCTCCTTGGTTAGTCTAGATTTCCTTGGCGGACTTAGGAGACCTTAAGAAAGAGAGAACTATCTGTGTGACACCTAAGCGTAGATCTCGGAGGTTTTGCGGGTCTAGTAGTTGATTTTCCTTGCATCAATAGACTACTAAATTGTGCAACAACAACCACAGTGGTAGTTCAGATGAAATTTGATAACATGTGAGTTGTGTGAAGATGACCAAGGACCAACTCATATAAGTGCATGATGGCAATCAATAGAGTCTTAGAGATGCCAATGTCTTTAAGCCTCTTGAATAGGACCTCTTTAGAATCAAAAGCTTTTCAATCTACAAAGAAGTAGTAGGCTTTTGAAGAGAAATGCCATGCCTCCTCAATGATAGCCCCGAGGGTAAAGATGTGGTCATGGCCTTGTTATCAAACAACTTGTAGTTGTCCCTAAATGGTATCCTATCCAGGATGGTAGAGGTGCTGGACAACTAAAGAGGCGACCCAAGAGATGCCACGGTTCCCAATGCAAGCTGGGAGTCACGTCAACTGAGGCACTCTTCACTTTAGATCAAGACTAATCGAGATCAAGGGGGAGACCCTAGCCAATCAATGAAGACTAGCTAACCCAAAGGTTCTTAGGGAAATATGTTAAGTGAATCAAGGAGACCAATGGTGATTGATTTTAGATCTAGATGGGTTAAGTGGACCCAAATGGGTAAGGTGTGGTTGAAGAGGCTTAAGAAGTGATAAATGTTTCAACCAATAAATGATAAAGGCCAGTTATAAAATTTAATTAATATATCTAAAAAGATCTAGTACCATGAAAATTAGCTAAGTAGGGTCCACTCCTTAAAAAGTGGAAAATGGTCCAAATTGGGCCCACAAGGTCAAAGTTAAAAGATAATGGTACTAGGGGTGTGCTTAGGACATGGATCTATGCTTTTGATGAAGAGATAGCAACACCCAACAATGGGATCTAGCAAATGGCCACCAACCCAAGGAGTCTGAATTCACTCAAGAAGGACTAGTGCCTTGGATAAAGGGGCAAATCGAGTCGGATGTCCACCAAATTTTAGATCGTGATGATTGAGATGATTGCCAAGGTGGGTTTTCAAAATCAAGAGCATGCCATGGCTAGATCTCACTAGATCTAATGTATCACTAGGTGACCCAAGTGGGGCACAACCCTCAAAATGAGGAATGGGGTCCACAAGGCAAAAATCAACAGAGTGAGACACTAGAGGTAGGTTTTAAGGGATGATCTTTTCAATGCAACAAAAATATCACCTACCCATGTCTTGGAACTAACCCAACTAGTCTCTTCAAGGGGGTGCAAATTCCCTTAGAGAGGCTAAGGTGCCTTGGGAAATGGGTCAAATGAGGGCCAAACACCACTAAACTTTAGATCGGGATTGCCATGATTATTATTAAGGTGGGTTTTAAATTTTATACCCAAAGCCAAGCTAGATCCAAGTATATCTGAAAAAATGTAAAAATGAGGGTTTTAACAATGCGGGTTTGTAGATTTAAGAGAATAGATGGTCAAGGTAGAGAAATAGCATAGGTCAAGGTAGAGAAATAGCATACCTCCTTGAGCGTACTTGGAAAATGGAGATGAAAATAACTTGTGACGAGGATTACTTCCCACAAAGATCAAATGCCAAACTTGATGAAGCCCTTGTTGCCAACGTTTTGCCTACTTCAACCAATTCAGCCTCCCTATTCCTGTCAATCAAGGACACAAAGATCAATCAATTGACAAAAATGAAAGTAGATGCAAACAAAAGAGATGGATAACATGAAATTGTTGGTGCAAAGACAAAACAACTCCTTGAAACCCAAAATGACTTGTTGAAGCGAGCAGGGTAGGCCTCCCCACCAATGTGAATTCCCCCAAGATGTCTTCTTTGCTTGCAAAAAGTGTTAGTGAAGATAAAAATCCAAGATGGCTACCAATATCTGTAAGTCTAGAGGAAGAAGCATTTACAATCACCACAAGCATTCATATTCCAAGATCTAAGATGCCCAAGAAAATATTTTTATTCCAATAGCCAAGAGCCAAAAATCTCTAGATGCCTCTACAATGAGAGGGTCTCTTCTTTTTATAGGATAGGAAGACCAAAACCCTAAACCACTTTTGAAAACTAGTGGTTGAGATCAAAAGATCTAACAATATAATTAATGGCTAAGATGAGCCAATACGATATAACACATGGATCACTCACAAGGAGGGTGATGTCATAGCTAATAAGTCTCTAAGGAGGGTGACGTCATACATGGGGTGGCTAGATAACAAGGGAGCCACAATATAAAACATGATCAAGTGACTAGGAGCACATGGTGGGGCTAGGAGGCATTAATCTCCTTCACTAGCATGACCCATGGAACAATAATATAAAATATATGAAAATGACATGTCCAAGTAGTACAAATGATCAAATCCTATCCCTATAGTCAGAGAGAGACATGCAATAAAAGATCTATTGCCCATGTGGACCCCACTGACTGGTGCAAACTCATCTGGAAGAAGGGGGATACACCATGGATGACCTTTGAGAAGACCAACTGCCAAAACCTTGCCTCAATTGCCCAAATCGAATTCCTCAATGACCTTTCTATCCCATTTTTAATATGCAGAAAAACCTTGAAAGTGCCCAAAAATACCTCTGGGGTGCTTGCGCTGTCAATCTGAAGGTGCCATCATGTCTGGAAGGGGGGTAAAATGGTAAAAACAAGTGGCTGGACCACCCCCTTCCTCTGTAGCGCCCTAGGCAATGACTAGCCTCCAATGATACTGCTGGATAGGCCACATCAGCATGGCCAATCTGGTCAACATGTGAAAAACTGCTAATATCATCCCAGGGAGTGCCTGAAACTGAAAGATAAGTGTCTCAATGGATCTAGAAGACACAAATCCATTAGAGATGAGTACTCATACACCTCATGATCTCTTGCATGTTCATTTGTAGGGCCCACCATATCCGGACAAGTAAAAATATGATGATCTGTAAATAATAACCATCCATGAAACAACATCAATCATCATCTGAAGCATATATCCAACATATGGAATCATCAAAAGGTACATGTAGGACCATGAATCAAAATCATATAGCATAGTGGTCCATCTCATCACAAATCACAATGATGACCATGGTCAAACTATGTTTGACTAGGTCAAAATACAACTAGAGACAAGATCATAGCAAGTGACTAAGACATGTTCTCTTAACCATATTGATAGCATAACTTAAAGTACAAACATCACTTAATGGCAGTTAATACATAGGTTTTAATGTTGTTTAATATTCATTTGCACCAAAGCTTCAAAGACTAACTCATCAATGGACATGGCTTAACTGCTAGCAAAGGGTGAAGGCTAGGAACAAGGCTAGGACATAGGGGTGAGTTGACTAACTTAACCAAGTGATACTTTGGATAAGGGAAATGGTGCTACACACTCAAGCATGTGCTGGACATAATAACACAAGGGAAGGAGGTACCTCACAAATGGGTAAGTTGTATAGAGAGTGCTTATTTAACCTTGGCATCATGTCTACAATCAAGTTGATCCAAGTTCATTAGGATCATTCATTTCATGGCCAGGAATGATTGGATTTAGCATACATTTAACCACTGCTTTTTAATTTGGCCTTTCATTCAAAATTTCCAAGGTAAACAATCATTGGATTTCGCATACATTTAGCCATTGATTTTTAGACCTTTTTATACCCTTCGTGGGGTATTTTAGCATTTCATTGCTTTAGCCCTTTACTCACGGGTGTTTAGAAACACATTCTAGAGTTTACAATTTCCATGGGCATTTATATAAATATTTCTAGTGATTTTCATAAGTAGTACATGTGCTTCAGGTTTTAGCCAACAACATCTCATGTGATTAAGTAGAAGTTCCATCACTAGGGATGAAATCCAACTCACCAAATGCAAGTTCTATCACCAACTCAACGTCGAGACACAAAACAAACATGGATGCTATCCAACACAGAGGCAAGAGAGGGGGAGTCCTCCATATCAAAAGTCAAGAAGGCAAGTCAAGGATAAAGCCAAAATAGGAAGGTCATGGATGGATGGAGTCAAGTGAAAGTGGTGCCTAGGCTAGCAGACACAAGTGTCAAGACATACCATGTCCAAACTTATAGGAGGGTAAGTGAAACCAATGCGTATAGTCAGTAAACCTTACAGACCAAGTGATACATCCAATTCATATTTTAAAATCAACCGAGATATTTCATTCTAATACACTGCCACATCATGAGTTACATACCAAGTTAATGCTATCAAGATGACTAAAACAACAAGATAATGATCAAATGCTAACAATCATGAGTCTACAAGTCATATCACTACATATATAAACTAGTATCATCTGTAACACTGAAACACTGCTGCAATAAGAACATCTGAACTCTGGGCACTGAACTGAAACTGTATGGAATAAAAGGTCATATCGGTCATAAAATCTAAAGCTCTCAAGGCTCAGCCTTGACAGAAGGTCTAAACAATGTCAAATATACTCTGCTCTGATCTGTAAGTGATCTCAAATAATATGCTCATCATAGCTGATCTCTGTAAAGGCAAAGCTATGAAATGTGCAGATATCTGCTCAACAAATATAGTAGCCCAACTACTATGGTGTGATAACAGGTTTGATGCACAGGGCGAAAATCTGCATGTCCTCTAGCTCTAAGTTGTCTCCTCTCAAGCTTTCTAGAAAGCTTCATATGAAGGACAATAGTGTAGAGCTTCGAGAATGTGTGACCCACTATGATCGTTCGATAGTTGTTGGGATCTAAGATAGAGCCCGATTTGTGTATCGGGTGAATGGTGTGATGTGACCAAGATGGTGGAAAACCTATACAGACCACACGATTAAAGAGATTAGCTAGTTAATTATTTAGAGCAGAAAGACCGTGCTTGAAGAACTCTGCCCGGGAACCCTCATCCACTGCTTTGCAAGTGTTCATTATGTGAGGTAACTTGAATATGGGATTGCACAAGGACATTGTAGAGAGTGGAGGTATGAAAATACATGTATTTGAGGTTATGATCAGTTGCGAGGAGGGGAGTGGCAAGGGAAGATAGTAGGCCAAAATATTTTGGGAGAGTGGATGAGGAAAGCACATAAGCCACGTCTCCACTAAGAGATGAAGAGGCGTTTCTTGCAGCGGAGGAGGCAACAATAGGAAGATTTAGGGTTGGGGTAGAAGGGGCGAGCATGGGTGAATGCATGTTAAAGCTGGCTGTGAAGATCTTTGCACTCCTCGTTGTACCATTGGTTCAGAGGGCATGAGCCAGGTTTTGGGGCAACGTGAGTGGAGTGGGTGATATGAGGGTATGACCTTAAGGTTGCTTCCCAAACGGTAGATGAGAGGCAGGTGTACTTGGAAGAGTCAAAATCAAGTAGAGAGAACTGTGACTCGAGGGGAAGCATCTGACAAAGGTGGGAAGAGAATGTGTCTCGATCCCCTTTGTCGAAAAGGATAGTAGTACGGGGTGGTCCCAGGGAGGGTGGTGTTGCGAGAGGGGGGTGTCATCCTAGAGATAGAAATAGAGAAGAGCGTGGTCGACAAGGAGGATGGGGGATACTGAGAAGTGAATAATAAAATGGAATAGGGTCTAGCTAGAGAGGACATAGTCAACCACACTTGTGCCTCCACCATGGGCCGATAAGTGAAGAAGCGAGAATCTAGGAAACGGTGAAGCCCATTCATGATCAGTAGTTCTTGAGATTTCCCCGTCTACAAAAGGTTCTAGCCGTAGGCTGTGGTAGGCCCCAAAGCATCTTTGGACATTCGGTGAAGCCCCATTGACTCCGGATCTATCCCCTGGGTGCACAACATGTCATTTGACCGGTCATGGAGAGGAATTTAGAGGGATCCAGTACGAGCATTGAAGTCACCTAGGAGGATGACCTCCCCAACTGTTGAATATTAGGTAATGCCAATATATAAGTTTATAAAGTGGTCTCCATCAAGAGCATTATGTATAGAGAACGTCGAAGAGGCCATAGAGAAGTAACAAACAACTATGTAAATGTCCCTGGGACATGGATTTCCGGCTCTAACCCAAACCTGCATAAACCTGGCAAACTCATCTACAACCACCAAAGAAACCATGTTCCTAAGGGAGTCTCTAGTCAAACAAATAACTCCACCTGAACCTCTAACACCACCGAAACACCTCATGTCTAGGAGAGGCATGACAAGGATTGCATTAGTCTCAGCAACGAAGAGGATATCCGATGAACCAAGAGTTTCGTACATGAGGCTCTACGATGACCAGAAAGATCCATTGTCCTTCCAACAACTAATTCGGATGCCTATGCCCTATCTCCAACCCAAATGGGATCATCATTTTGGAGCCTCGATTTGGGGTGCCCAACCGAGAGGAGAGGAATCCTGAATGACTGCAATGAGGTTCCTAAAGACTGCCCATTTCCTTGCATGTTGTGCCTCCATAACCAAGTCTCTAGAGCATTTGAGCTCCACCATCTGTGATCGAGTGAGATCTTCATCTAGGAAGATCCTCCTTTTAAGAGAGAAGAGATCGAAACCAAGCCAAGCTTTATCAAGGGCCATATCAGGAAGGCCAAGGCTATCCCGAGGGAACATGGTCCCAACATCCATGGGGTTCGAATATGAATAGGGCAAGAGGAGACCCCTCGCCTTGAGGTTCAGTTCCCAAGCCCATTTGGTACGCTCCTCGATGAGTTTAGCTTACACAACTTCTTCAACTGCTATGAGAGAGGGGGGACCACTATCCTTCCCACTTACCACCAAAGCCCATGATTTAATGTGTGTTTCAGTTTCTTACTTAAAGATGGCCTGTTGGGATTGGATCTCATCTTGTTTACTTTTAAGGTCAAGGATTTTGGCATGTAAGGCGTCATTTGGGGGTGGAGAGTGTCTTGCACCTTGTTGTTGTGTAGCTATCTCTTGAGGGATAGATTATTTGCTTCCACCATGGAAATCTTAGTAGAGAGAGTATGCATCTCTGAATGAAGCTTGCTATTCTTAGTTTCAAGAGAATTCATCCGTCGCAGCAGCTTTTTAACCTGGGATGTCCAAAACAAGAAATATGACTCCATAGCTATATCGGTGGGTATGTAAATTGTTCCAGGATTACAATTTTTGAGGTACCCCAATGGTCTCTATTACAAAATTCGCTGGTCTCTATGGGTATAGGGTCCCCCATTGGCCCAAAATCCCAAACCCCTAGCTTCTGTGGATAAACTACCAACAATCGACAAGGTTGCAGGTCGAGGTATACAATTACAAGAAAAATAACCCTGCAACTCAGAAATCCACAACCACTAAAGCCTGGATAACAACAACACCATTTTAAAGATCCTGATAATTCCAGAATATTCTTAGTTAGTCAATCGCCAGGAAGAATTAAAGGTCAAATGAAATCGCAGTTACAAAACCCCCACCATTGCTCGATCTTGATAGTTCTCTTGGATCTGAAGATTTAGAGACAAAGACTGTAATTCCCCCCTGCTATATTGCTTGCGGAGTGTTCATGACATAAATCCATGTCACAACTAATGTACACCACTAATTCCAGAATGTTCTCAGTCGATCGCTGATTAAAGGTCAAATGAAAACTTCAAATTGCAGTTACAAAACCCCCGCCATTGCTTGATCTTGATAGTTCTCCCGGATCTAAAGATTTAGAGACAGAGACTGTAATCCCCCCCTGCGAGATTGCTTGCGGAGCGTTCAAGAGAGTACATGCATTGAGTTCCAATGCCTGTAATCACACCAATGGTTTCCACCCAAGCAAAAAACCAAGGTGCAAATAGATCCTACCTACACCTAGCAAGATGAGAATCCCATAAGTACAAGGAGCCAGTGGTCCTATTGGGTAATATTACAATCCACCTCTACGCATTTGGAAATGTTGAATTCTGTTTTTTTCTTAATTGAAGCTATTAATTTTTTTTTGAGATAGGAAATTTTGATTTTACTTCTGATGCTCATTTAATTGAAACTATTGAAATTTTATGAGCTTTAAAGTTCTTAAAATAAAAAATGGAACGCCATAGTAGCGTGTATGTGACAGATTAGGGTTGAGGTTGTTAAACCCTCCCTAATCGATAATCCTTGATGAAACCTTGAATTATTGAAGGATTTTTGTTCTGTAATTTTCTGGTTAGTGCCGTTTTACTATTTTGTGAGCTGTCCTAGCTGGGAAGGAAGGTTAAGTGAGACCCATAGGTCTTCTTGATCTTGTGGTGAAACTATATTTGAAAAATGGATGTATTACAAAGGACTTAAGAATGTTCATCTCACTACATGAGAGTCATCATCTGACCATCAAAGCTAAGGAAGAAGCTCTCGCTGGTCAGTGTCAGCTATTCAAGGATCAAGTAGCAGCAACGTTGGACTCCAAGTTATCAAAGGGGTCTCTTCAGACAGTGAAAATGCCAGTGCGAACCCTAGTTTTCAGTCCATTCTGCCCCAGTGAAGGCTAAGATGTCTTGCCAGTTTTGGAGAAAAGAAATCCCCTCACAAGAGCTCTCCTAATCCAAGAGGTGCACCCTTCGGACCTGCAAGAACTCACTGCCTTGAAGGATCTGCAATGGAAGATTAAGGGAAATTTTTATGAAGTGCAGATCCAGAGGAAAGTGAGAAAACTGATAGACAACACCTCGATCCAGGCATCCCGACTCAACATAATCCTGAGGAACGGATTTAGGAATCCAACAATAAATCCAGAATTTAGAAAGCACTACAAGCTCTCATTTGAGTACATCAGTAGATCTTGGAAAGGGGAAGGATGTCCTAATTAAGACTCTTTAGATGTATTGTTATCGTCTCCTTTTGGGATCAGTTTGTCCAAATATTCTCTGCACACCCATGGAAAGAAAGCAACAATGTAAGGAACTGTAATCACTGGAATCTACCCCTTCCAGTTTGGGCAGGGGAGACAATCTCGACTGAATAAAATCTTTGGAATCTGTCTTGATTGTATTCCTTCCGTATAGGTTAGGTCACAAGAAGCAAGATTCTACTGCCAGAATACATTGTGTAACCTTCTGCAGTACAGATAATGCCGCCATTTTTTTATCTAATACAATGCTCATTGTGTTTTTTTTAGAAGGATGGGAAACCATTTAAGGATTACGTGGATGTTTTCTACTAGAGTATTCTATTGGAGACTGCCCATCTTGTCTTGGGCATGACATAAAAGCACGTATTTCGTACCATATCTGCCTACAGGAGTAGCTGGGTACTTGTAATTTTGATGGAATATTTAAATTTGTCCTTGTAATAAAAATTATTAATACTTTTTCCTTCTTTGAAGATTTTGTGTTGCTTCAACAATTTATTGTTTCTAGGCAATTTTTACAGCCATTTGTGTTATAGATTAAAGCTTAACTGTGTTCTTTTTCATTGAAGCCTAAGTTTTCTGCAATTTTAACTGTATATTTCCCCATAGTTATTTTATGGACCATTCGGGCATGTTTTGAAATATGTTACCAGGCCTTGTTTATCTGGCATTTTATTTGCCTGTTAAACACTATATCAAATCTTGTACTTGTTACTGCACTAAGTTTTCTATAGTTTTAAATGCATATTTCCGCATAGTTATTTTACGGACCGTTTGGGCATATTTTGAAATATTTCACCAGGCCCTGTTTATCTGGCATTTACTCAGGCCGGTAACGGTAACTACAATAACAAGTAAAAGATTTGTTATAGTTTTTAATGGGACCTGTTGCCAACTAAGTTGTACTTGGTTGGATTATCAAGCGAGCGGGCAGAGTGGAACATGATACATGTTCATTTTTGGTGATTTGATATCCAGCTGGCCTTTTAAAGGCCCCCGTTTTAAAATTTTTCCACATGTCCATGGCCCTGCGGGGTTTGTAATAAAAACGTACTAGCATGGTGTTTTGTAAAAGACTTGGTTCCCTAGGACTTTTTGGCTAAGTTAGGTATTCCAAGGAGTTTTTTCACCTATCTATTATGTTTTGCATTAGTGCATAACATAATTAATTGGTTTTTCTCCTGCTCCTCCAACGTTGGAATGCCTGGGGAGGCTGACGGGCCTTAGGGGGTTGTTAAAGTCTATGGGTCAGTGTATATGAACATGCTAGGCGTTGTTTTTGAGTCATATGGACATGTGCTAAGTCCCCTTAGGTTGTTTTTTTAATTTCTGGCGAGGTTTTTTTTTTTTTTTTTTTTTTTTTTAATTTATTTTTCCGTAAATTGGGCCATTTTTTTAATGGTTCAATTAATTTTTTTTAATTGGCCTATAAGGGGCATCTGGAGGTATTTTTTGCCTTAGGGGTGCTCGTTTTCTAACTCAGAGCACCCCCTTAACCCCTAAACCCACTTTTCCTAATGTTTGGGTGCTTCAATTTTTTCTTATGGCCAAAAAACCCAAAAAAGTAAAAAAAGTCATGAAAAAATCAAAAAAATCAAAAAATGACTTAAAAAATAAAAAAGATTTTTGAGTAATTGAAGGTCAGTTTTGGATCAGCACTCATTTAGGAGTGATTTGGGCTGATTGTAAGGTGTTTGGGCAGCCCCAAATGAGGAGAAAATCATGCCCATATATGAGGGGCACATTCACCATAGAGAGGGGCGCATTTGTTGAGTGGGCAGCCCACGAGTTGGGGAGGGAGCAGAACGTTATGTGCTGCCATGTTAGCACCATATCAGCTGGTTGTTGGCAGCTTGAAAGAGGGGGAGGCAGCCCCTATCTCTCCACGCTTTTAGCTACCCACTCCCCCATTCCTCTCCTTGACATGGGCGCACTCCCCTTAGCCATTCTCTATATATTGAAGTGCTCTCTCCATTGTTCATTAGAGAGTTGGAGTTGGATAGCAAGGAACTTATCATTGTAATACTTTTGGTTTTTCTTGATTAATAAAAGGCTTTGGAGGTCACTTATGGTGTTGGGCTTTGTGAGTGGATGAATGTCTTGTTTCAAATGAGGTAACTTGTATTGATGCGTTTTGTTTCTTTAAGATCAAGTATAGCTTAGGGAAAGATCAATATTGGTTTATGAGGAAAGTTTGAGTAATTTGTTTATTGCTTAGTCTTTCATTTTACGCTTTAGTAGAGATCAGATTTAAATATATCATTTGTTTATGAATATTTTCTTCAAATTTCTACTATGTGTTTTATCTACATTTGATCTTTTTGTTGCAAGTTGTGGTGTTTTTACAGGTTGTCTCAGGCGGATAGGTTGGAGAACTTGTTTGTGTCTTCTATTTATCTAATCTTTTATGCAGATACAGTCCCTCAGCTCACCACCGGAAATGATCTCCAAAGTTTTGGTTTTATTCAACAAAAAATTGCTCCATCTCTCTCTCCTTTCTATTTCAAAAAAGTTTGCTCTGGTTACTGGTTACATAAGAAAAATATTTTCTGATTTATATACCATCGTTAACATTTAAAATAGATCAGGATCTACTTTCAGAAGAATCTAGTCTAGTGGTTTGTTAGAGCTCTTATTTTTGACTGATTAGATCTTTACTTCTTTCAAAACTTGCAAAAAATCGTTAAATTTTTCAAAGTTTTGTTGAGTAGCGTTAGTTCTGATTTTAAAGTATATCTGGCTGTTAATTAGAGCTTGTATTTTGCAGCTCATAAAGCTTGCAAAGATCCCAAGTAAACAAGCCTCACTGCTTGTCTTACTTGGTTATTTTATTGCATTTTTACTTGGAGATTTTTTGGGTTTTTGAGGAGGTGTTCCAAAGACACTCTTAAAGTGTTTTTGGGCATCTTATACTAATAATTGGTTGCTGGTTTGCAGCAAAAGACGAACAGGTAGGAGGAGGTGCTTCCGAAATTTCGAGGATCCAGGCAATTCGGAGGACCAAAATTCATATTTTTGTAAAACCGGTTAATTTTCCCTCAAAATTTGTAAGCCGCCAAGTCACTTTAAGTAGTCTGGGGCACTTCTCTGATCATTGTAGCGATTATTAAACGAGAGCAAGTGGGCTAGCCAGCGCCCACACCCCATCCCCCCAGGGGTGGCCTGTGTCGTCTCTTTTCATGGTGTGATTTTTTAGAGTAGTTTACTTATTTTATTTTCGACATTAAATAAAATTAACTAGGGTTTAAAATCAACCTTGTTGGTCCGTTCCACTGGCGGGCCACAAGTTCACTCAAAACGTAGTTTTTTCCATTTTTTTACAAACTCAAAACGCCCCCCTTGCTTTCCCGAAGCAAGGTTTCTGTATAAGGGCTTGCTCGAATACGTGCCTGAAAAGAGACTCCTGGGGTTTAAAAAGATAAAATTTTGGTTCATAAATTTTTCTAAAAAATACCAAGATCTTCTCCCGTATGCTCTGTGGCAGACTTGCAGCTCAGTCTGATCCAGTTGGTACACATCAGAAAGCGGAGATGACTAGTAATAGGAACTAATACCACCCCAAATAAAAAACCTTTATGTGAAAATCCGACACATCACGAATATTTTGCCGTCGTGGGGAAATTTCTCAAAAGGCTTGGGACAAAACTGAGTAGTGACCTCTTGGAAACCGTTAGGCTTGCCCTCGTTGGTATAGCATCTGAACACCTCCTTGAGACTCCGATTCAGCCCAAGCCTGAGAGGGAAGCCACGCTTCAAAATTCCAGACATGTTCCCCCGTACCTTGCGTATATTGGGAACCCACCTGCCATAATAAAAAGATCACCTTCACATTAATTTTAAAATAAACCAAGAACATTCGCACAACATCTACTTTTTTTGCTCATGCATTTGTTTTTGACTCCTTTATAAGGCACTGGTCTTGGTTAATGTTATTTCATATTATTGACAAATGTGCAAATGAATGATGATTATATTGAATGGGAGTAAATGATGAATGATTGTTTTATTTCACAAAAGTATATGCTGTTTTGTCTTGGTTATCAAAAATATTTTCCTAACTCCTAGATTAGACGCCTTAGTTTTATTTTTATTTTTAGGGTCTACCCCCCTTGGCTTCGCTAGGAAAGCCTAGACGGAGGAGTCGAGTCCCAAGTGACAGCACTTGACTCTGACTTGCCCCCAAGGCCACACCAGCAGCTTGAAGACTTCTGCTGCGTTTTCTCCAGGTGTGGAACCAGGTGGCAACAGGACCTAATTAGACAACATTAAGATTCAATTATTCTAGGTGAGAAATATTTGATAGATACATCTATTACAAAAGTTCATTTCCCAACAAATATCAAGCACAAGAACGATAATAAACAGTAATCCATAGAGGAAAAATAAAATTTATATAGAATAGATGTGTTTATTAGGTAATGTCACATGAAGTTATATACAATGCCATTAATTAATTAATTCATTAACGAAGTGACATGACCTAATGGAGTAAGATGATTGCTGTTTATTATCAATCACGTGTTGGATATTCTCTGGGAAATTATTCATTTCAGATATTTCATCAAACAATTTCCATCTTAGCAGATCAAGATGAAATGGAAATGACCGATTTTAAGCAAATAAAATACTTCATGCTAGGGAATGATCCTTAAGAAAGCCATCCTTCAAAGGGGAAAAACATCGATAACTCACCTCTACACATGCTTTTGAAAGATTACACTTGCACTCAGCATCTTCTCAAACAAAGGAGTGATAACAGAGTTTGAACTGATGTTAGTTAAGAAAATAGAGGGGATCTGAAGAAAAACAACAGAACAGATTCTGACATAAAGAAAATTAGCAATACAATAAACATAAATTATTATTAACTTATATTATCTTATGATGGATACTCTCCAGATATCTGCTGTAGTTCTTGGTCAGTGATCTGTGGCCAATACCGAGGCAGTAACTGATTCCAACCTTGTCCCTCTCCTGGTGGTCGTGCAACTCGTAGTTGAGGATGCATGTCCTTTGATGATTCAGAGCCTGTGCTAGGGCTTGCTTGAAGTGCCTTCGGTAGGAGCTCACGTTGTCGCTGGCACTGTGGATGAGTAGTCGCTGGCACTGTGGATGAGTAGCATAAATTTTAGTTGATTCTTTTGCTTCGTCTGGAGACCCAGAAGAAATTCGCAACCCCAGGACTGCAGCAGATGGATCATCCTTTTAAACTAAAGATCCTATCGAAATATTCAAGTAAGCACTTGCTGGTGCTTCTAATTGATTATCTACTGTTGAAACTTGAAGAATATCAGGTGCACCGGTTAGTCCGTGTTTTAAATTTTCAGCTGAGGCAAGTTCTCGATCTTGCATGTTGTCTGTCTTCCCTTCTACTTTGGAAAAATCCCCAGACAGGAATTCCATTCTACTAGAGCCGCGAACATTTACATCTTTTGTGGCCTCAAGAATAGCATTGCTCTGATAAGAGCTTTCAAGAATACCTAGCTTCAAATCCTTGTTCTTGATTTTCTTGGGTATGTCTTCATCCATCTTGCTCAAACCAGAAGCAAATGATTGTTCACGTGTGCTGTTTTGCATTGATTTATCAATATTTGTTCTGTCCACTTCAGGAATTTGTCTCCAAGGAGAATCCGTAGATTGACCAGTCAAGGTCTGCCATAAATTAGGCGCTTGTAACCACTGTTTAGGGTCCGAATTCTGTGAAGGCCTACTGCCAAGAGTCTCTGTCAAATTATTTACAGGCAGATCCAACAGCTTCTGAGATGGAAACAACATTGGATGCTGGATGTGGTTTTCTACCTACAAACCACCAAAACAGATGGATTAGCCCTAATATATGCGAACAGGATTTTGTCTACCTTGGAAAAGGGCAATATAGGTCCTCCGCATGAGGAGCAAAGTGATGATTATTGGGAATTTTTGGGCCCACCTAAGTATGATTCTTCGAGGCCAAGCAACATTAAATTTGAGCTTTGGGGTCTCACGGAATCCGAAGAGCAGATCCATGATCGTTTTCAGCTAGTGTAGGCTCTTGATACACATCCGAAATCGAATGAGGAAGCTCTCCAAGTTCTATTTCAAATTCAGAAGGGTGCTGAAAGCACAGTTGACGAAGATATGGTTGTTCTTTCACCTAATGGAATCAATGGTGAGGATTGGATCAATCCTTTTGCGATTACATTTGATGATGAACCACCTCAGGATGTGGATCATGTTGTTATTATAGACCATCACCATGAACAGTCATTCCGTTATGATAGAGTTGGAAGATTTTGGAAGCCACAACTTTGATGAGTTTTCTTTGGGCTCAGTTTAGCTGTGCCTACCCTGTAAATTTCCTTAAAATCCAACTAGGACTAAAAGCATGCTAGATTAATTGATACCAATAACCACACATGGATTTCTTCACTATGCAGCGAAAAATAAATACTGAAAGAAATATAGCAACAATCACATCAATAGAGACAACACAATCGTTTTGGGTATAAGCCCCCAAACAAAACCCAAGATGGGAAAACCGATGCAGCAGTATGAGATTTTATTTTTATTAAGAAAATATGGAGCAATACAATTCAGAAATCGATTATGCCCAATTGGAAAAATCATTCCACATAAAAACACTGAGAAAAACCTGTAGGTGGGCATGGATCCCAACACAACAATGCTGCTGTTGCTGTACGACTGTACGACCTGCTGTACGGATCCGTATGGCCTACTGTACGGAATCCGTATGTACTGTACGGGTGGGCTGCTGTACAACTGTACGGCCTGCCTGCTCTACGGTCACCTCTGCCTGCTATACGGTCACCTCTGCCTGCTGTACGATCACCTCTACTTGCCGTCTATCTCTCTCCTCTGCGAATTTGCGCTGCCTTCTCCGAATGGTTGCTCCATCGTCTTCTTCGCCAAAAATCTCTCTCTCACACTTCTCTTCCTTTGTATCTGTCATAATGCAATTGTTGTGTCCTCTCCACCAATTGATCTTTCTTTTATAACTCAATGCTAAGTGAAAAACCTAATCTCACTACAGATCTAAGGATGAGATCCTCTGGTAAGATTGGATGGCCAAGATTAGATCTGGCCATCACTTAAATATTTCCACTTACACTTTATAAAAAGTGTTTCATAAAGTCAATCAATATTTAGATCACTTTAATTTATTTTCCAAAGCAAACTTAAGAAAAGTAAATTAAATACATTTTATTGGCTTCTCCAATTTAAGTCTTCTGCATGCAAGGACACATGCATGCAGGAAGACCTTCCTTGTTGTCACTTTCTAACACTCACTCTCAACGAGGAAGGGATTCGGTAACAACCCAACTTGTCTCTGAACTTCACAAACTTGAGTTTTCAAAGTGCCTTGGTGAATATGTCTGCCACCTGCTCATATGTTTGAATGTACTCCAACCGAATGGTTCCTCTCTGAACACAATCTCTGAGGAAGTGATACCGTATGTCAATGTGCTTGTTCTTGTCATGGAACACTGGATTCTTACAAAGGTTGATACCACTATGATTGTCACAGTGAACTATAGTAGTCTCTAGCTCAGTCTCGAATAATCTTGAGAGCAACTTCCTTATCCACATCCCCTCACATGTAGCCATGCTGGCTGCCATGTACTTAGCCTCAGCTGAGCTCAATGCAACTAAAATTTGCTTCCTGCTGAACCAAGAGACAACCCCTGATCCAATGCTGAAGCAACAACCTGAAGTGCTCTTCCGATCCTCTACACATTTTGCCCAACCAACATTCGTGAAACCTACCAACTGTATACTCCCACTGCGCCCATAAACCAACCCATACTCCACTATGCCTTTGATGTAGTGAAGTATGTGCTTCGCAGCTGTCCAATGTACTCTTCGAGGGTTCACCATGAACTGAATCAAAGAGTTGACTGCAAAGCTGAAGTTTGGTCGAGCGTTGACGAGATACATAAGCGACCCGATAAGCTGCCTATACAATGTAGGATCAAACTCCTCTGATCCCAATGCATCAATCTTCCTCCAGTTGGAAACTAGAGGTATGGCCATAGGTCTACAGTCCTCCACCCTGAATCTCTTCAAGATATCTACTGCATACTTTCCCTGTCCAATGAAGAAGCACCCATCTCAATGCCAAACCTTCAGACCTAGAAATTAATGTATCAACCCAAGGTCTTTCATCTCAAACTCCATTGCAAGGTCGGACTTGCAGTCCCCAATCAACCTCTCATCTCTTGTAAGAACGAGATCATCCACATATAGGACCAGTATGAGAGTTACCTCACCTGACAAGAAGTACATGTTATGGTCTGCCTCACTCCACCGGAACCCCAACTCTCGTAGATAGCTGTCAACCCTCAAGTACCATGCTCGAGGTGCTTGCTTGAGCCCATATAGAGCTCTCTGCAACCTGCATACATGCGACTCTCTACTCTCCACCTCAAATCCATCTGGCTGCTCAATATAAACCTATTCCTCCTGCCAATGATAGTATAGTCCGAATAGAAGAATACCTAGCGACAGGGGCGAAGGTTTCCTCATAGTCAATACCTTCCTTCTACGAATACCCCTTCGCCACGAAGCGTTCCTTGTACTTCTCCACACTTTCATCTGTTGCATGCTTTAAATTGTAGATCCATGTAGATCCATGTAGATCCTACCACCTTCTTATGCTCTGGCCTCCGAACAACCTCCCAGACCTGATTCTTCATGATTGAGTCATACTCCTCAACCATGGCCTCTTGCCACACATAATGTTGTGCAACCTCCTTGAAACTAGAAGATTCATATTCAATCAACTTTGTCATTAGTGCCATATAACTCAATCTATCTGTGGTACGCTTTGTCTAAATGATCTCTGTGGAAGGCTCACCTGTCTGGAATCCTGAACAGTGGACCTGTACCACTTAGGTCATGGCCTAGTGTTTGCCTGCTATGGCTGTTGGATATCCTCCACCTGCTGCTCCTCATCCCCTCCATCAAACATAGGAGGATCCTGTCCACCTGACTCCCTCTGACTACCAGAGCCTGTGCCCTGTGTCTGAACCTGTACCTGTGACTCCTCCTGAGTCCTCAGTTAGCTGCCTCCGTGCTGGTAATTCCATAGATCTTCTCAAGGCTCTGTCCTTGTCAAACTGGACATCCTTGCTCACAATGATCCTCTTGCGAGTTGGGACATATACTCTATAAGCCTTGGAAGTCTCGCTATACCCAACTAGAAACCCCTTCTCTCCAGAAGGATCCAACTTCTTCCTAGTGTCAGCATGAATGTGACAATAGCAGACACTCCCAAATATTCGCAGATGACTCACATCTGGTCTAGTACCTGTAAATACCTCCTCAGGTGTCTTCCTCCCCAATGTAGTGTGGGGACACCTGTTCTGGACATATACTGCAGTTTGAAATGCCTCGACCCATAGGAATAGTGCTAATCCCTGATCAAATAGCATGGCCTTGGCTGCACTCACCAGTGTCCTGTTCTTCCTCTCCGCTGCCCCATTCTACTGTGGGGTATGAGGAATAATGTGTTCCTTCTTGATCCCCTATGATGCAAAGTACTCCATGAACTCTTTGCCGGTGTACTTAACACCGTTGTCTGTCCTCAATCCAGATATTTCTCCCTGTTTGGTTCTCCACGAGAGTCTTGAACTCTCAGAACCGATCGAAGACTTCTGACTTGGCCTTCAAAAAATAGATCCAGGTTTTCATGGAATAGTCATCAATGAATGTGACGCAGTAACTGTAACCACTGAAAGATGGACACTCATCGGTTCGCATACATCCGATTGCATCAAGTCTAAGACCCCCTCAGACTTGTGCTCACTATGTGGGAAAGGCTTCCTGATGTTCTTCCCCAACGCACAACCCTTGTAGTGGTTGTGCTTCTCCTCTTGTACTGAAGGAAATCCAATGACTGCCTGTCTTAGATGCCTTAGTGCACCATGGTGCATGTGTGCCATCCTCCTATGCCACAACTCACAATCACTTTTGCTGCTACTGAATAGAGCCTTTGTAGGCTCAAACTGTAGTCTGTAAACCTTCCTGCTCTGAACCCCAATCATTTTGTCCAATTTCTGATCTGACCCATGTGGCCTGATATATACTTTCCTGTCCCGGAAAGTCACTAGAAACCCTTGTCTTCTAGTGTGGAAATTGATATGAGATTCTTGGTCATCCCTGGGACATATAACACATCAGCAAAGCTGATAGGTTTATTAGACTCCCTCCGAAAAGAAATGGTGCCAACACCCTGTGCCTAATACCGCGCATCATCTTCTAACTCGATATGGATATTTACTCTACCCTCCTGCGAGCTCTCGAAGAACCCTATGTGTCCTGTCATGTGATAAGATGCACCGCTATCCACATACCAGATACTGCTGTCGACGGAGCTTTCCATGCAAGCTATCAAGCAAAATTCCTCATCAAAAATCTTGTTGAAATCATCCACCTCTGCAATTCCTGCCATCTGTGTGTTTTTGCTCTTCTTCCTCTCTGGGCATTGGGAAGCAAAGTGTCCAGCTTGTGGCAAATGAAGAACTTGACTTTTTCCATGTCCAAATTCTTCTTTCCACCCTTCTTCTTCTTTGCCTTCCCCTTACCTTTGCTTGTTAGGGATAGAGCCTCTTCATCCACGATCTGTGTATTACCGCTGAATGAAGCTGAACCTTGACCCATTCGGGTCTCTTCCTGTGCAAATCATCCCACAATCTCTGTCAGTTAGGGAGCTTCTCCCTAGCCACCATGCCTTTAACAAAGACGTCCCACGGCTTAGAGAAGCCACTGAGAGCTATCCGAACTAGCTCCTCATCCTCAGTCTTAGAGCCCACTGCTCCAAGCTCATCCCTAATCTGTGTGATCCTTGTAAGATTAGGCACCACTCCTTCACCCTTGGCCATCCTGGTACTGTGCAATCTCTCCTGCAGCACCATCTTCCGGTTTTCATTCTTACTCTGGTAGAGACTATCCAAAGCCTTCCGCATCTCTAATGCGGTTTTCTTCCCAGACAGATGAGGGACTATGTGGTCCTTCACCTCATCCAAGATGATCAACATTGCTCTAGAATCTATCTTCTTCCATCTAGCCAAATCTGTCGGATTATGGGAGCTACCTTTTGATCATCAATGTGCTCTTTAGCATCACTGACATCAAGGATCCTGGTGATCCTCTCTTTCCAAGTAGGAAAGTTTTGTGCCCCCTGGAGTCTATCCTCAACTCTAAACTGTACGACCATAATGAATAGTGCCTGTAAACCTTTGGATAGATATGCCAATGATCTATCCAACCAACTTGCTGCTTTCTCTCAGCCTGCTTAGAAGAGCTCTGATAGCATGTAAATTTCCTTAAAATCCAACTAGGGCTAAAAGTATGTCAGATTAATTGCTACCAATAACCACATGGATTTTTTCACTATGCAACGAAAAATAAATATTGAAAGAAATATAGCAGCAACCACATCAATAGAGACAATACAATCTTTTTGGGTATAAACCCCCAGACAAAACCCAAGATGGGAAAACCGGTGCAGTAGTATGAGATTTTAATTTTATCAAGAAAATATGGAGCGAAACAATTCAGAAATCGATTATGCCCAATTCGCAAAATCGTACCACACAAGAACACTGAGAAAAAACTGTAGGTGGGCACAGATCCCAATGTAGCAATGCTGCTACTGCTGTACGGCCTGTTGTATGGAATCCGTATGGTCTGTATGAACGAGCTATTGTATGGCCTTCTTGCTGTACGGTCACCTCTGCTTGCCGTCTGTCTCTCTCCTCTGCGAATCTGCGCTGCCTTCTCCGAATGGTTGCTCCTTCGTCTTCTTCACCAAAACTCTCTCTCTCACACTTCTCTTCCTTCGTCTCTGTCAGAATGCAATTGTTGTGTCCTCTCCATCGAATGATCTTTCTTTTATAACTCAATGCTAAGCGAAAAACCTAATCTCACTATAGATCTAAGGATGAGATCCTCTGGTGAGGTTGGATGGGCAAGATTAGATCTGACCATCACTTAAATATTTCGACTTACACTTTATAAAAAATGTTTTATAAAGTCAATCAATAATTAGATCACTTTAATTTATTTTCCAAAGTAAACTTAGGAAAAGTAAATTAAATACATTTTATTGGCTTCTCCAATTTAAGTCTTCTGCATGCAAGGACACATGCATATGCAGGAAGACCTTCCTTGTTGTCACTTTCTAACATACCCAACATCGAGGATAGTATAGGGTGTCACACAGGGAGTTCCTTTACAGGTATTGCGCTGATGGGTTTACCCTCTCTTAAGGTGGGCCATGAATATCATTTCCAACGATATCTCTCAGAAAGCATTACAAAAGTTGAGCAACCCCCTCTATCCAGTACATGTAAGTTTTCAATAATACATTTCAATAGAATCGAAATAGCTATGTGGGCAGGTATAGTATTTAATTCTCCTTGCCGTGGTATTTGTTATTTATCTTTTCACTTAAAATTTGAAGGTATGAAGTTTCTGGCATACAATTACAAATTTGTAAAGATTATTGGTGATACTAACATGATTATTACAAAGATGAACATGTTTGCATGTTTAAAAGAAAGCTTGAACAAGTACAAGCACATGTTACAATTGGCTTTCAAAGATTCTCTAGAAACTTTCCAAGGCTCATCTTTGCAAGTGGTCTCTCGAGTTCAAAATCAGGAAGCCAATTCTATGCGAAAAATTTCACAGAACATATATATGATGGGGGTGTGTCTACTTGAGCCTAGTGCAGGCATGGATAGATAAATCTTACAAAAGTAATCATTCTCCATGGTAGAAATTTGAAGGCTTCCAGGTTCTTGAGCTTGTTTGGTATTTCAGCTTCCCTTCGACGAAGATACTAGTGTGTACACAACTTATTATTGATGTGATTCTATCTTGGATTATATCCAAAGACAAAGGAAGAAAAATGGGCATGAATCATATGCTCAGGTGCCTACATTGGTGGTATGATTTCACTTGACCATTTTCTGTTATCATAATCATGATAGCTAGGTATAGTTTCGTTTGAGATTGGAATTTATTGTTACCCATGCATTGCACTTGTGGTTATTTCATTTTGAGTTATTTGCATTTTCATTTTGAACAAGGCAGGACGAAAGTGTTTACCTTTTATGCATTTGATGTCTTTGTTGTTAGATGTGTGTGTGGGTCTATAGGTACCCTTGAGATTCTAGGGGGTTCTCACACACTCCCAAGAAGAGCACATCTCCCGTAGTTGGAGCCAGTTGTTACTCCTCAGAGTATATGCAGCATTCCCTACAGGTCCCCCAGGGAAAGGAGCTAAACAAATTTTGATACAAAGGCCAAGTTGAAACATAAAGTGTTGATTTTGGGCTAAATACCTCTAATCATGTCATGGATGGTCCGCTTGATTTCCACCTCTAGGAGGTGCTCGCCCTGTAGAGGTTGGTTCCCTTGGGGGGCTAATCACTTGGACACATGACCACGCTCGTTTATTTTCCATGTAAAAGGTGATAGCATTTGTTTAGCACAACTTATTTTCTCACTTGGACCTATATTACCCTTCCTCTGGGCTGTGTGCCCACAATTTCTACTTCCTCATTGAAGAAGACTACAAGGATAATGAAGGAGGACTTTAAGGGCACACATCTGTTGGGGTTAGTTGGGGCATGACGTCCTCCTTTTGTCACACTTAGCAATTGGTGTATCCTAATTTTACTTTATTTACTACTTTTTTGTCTTTTAGAGTGGTTTAGCCCTCGAAGTTGTGGGTGAGCAAGCTAAAGGTTATATTTTTTACATTATCTTGTAGTCTAATAACTTAAAATTAGGTGAGGCTAGTTTTATATAAATAAATCCTCACTCTCATTGTAAAAACACATAAGACAAGGGTTCAAATATGTTTTTTACACTCTTTCTCTTACCCTATGAGTCATTAATGTGATGTGCACTTCTCTTGGGATGAATTCTTTGGCTTGAAGGTATATGGATGATGTTTTTGGGCTTCTTTTTACACATACAAATGGTTGATGCTAGACTAGTTGCAAGAACTTATGGACAAGTGTGATCTAATGTCTTTCTCCTTGCCCACTCTTTGTTAAATGTTGGTAAGTTAAGGAGCATAGTTGAATGGTGCTTTTATGTTGCATTTTGCTGATTTGTTAGGCCTTTTGTCAACTTTGTATGAGGAGAACATCCTCTATAGGAGTTCTATTGGTATTGTAGGCCTTCGAATTCTTCATTTTCCCTAGTTAGGGTCTCCTACCGAACCCTAGATGTTGCTAGGTGATGCCCTAGCTTGCAAGTGTTAAAGAAGATTTCAAGAGAGGGATGTTGATCATTGATCTTTGAATTCCCTAGGGATTGAGACGAAAGTCATATCCCCTTTTCTTGTCATTAAATTACTCTTTTTATTAGTTTAGTTGTATTTTATTTTGCTACAATTTTATGCATAAAACCTCTAAATATTTGAAAATTTCTAAAAACCCTAAAAATCTAAAAAATTCCAAAATATAAAAATATTTGGAATTTGGAAATTCTGGTCCACCCACTAAATTTGCCCTAGTGGATTTATCCACCGATCTCTAAGGGCATCCCAATTGGATAATGAAAAAACCCTAAAAATATAATATTGGTGGAAAAAAACTTAAATCTAAATAATTTCATGACTCCAAAAATAGCCGCGAGTTCGCGATTCTGGTCGACCCACCAAATTCTCCCTAGTGGATTTATCCACATATTTCTGAGGGCGTCCCCATTTGCCTTGGTGCATTGGGAAACGTGAATTTTCCCGAATTAGGGTTTTTGGCAATTCTAACTGGATCATCAAGTGCGCCCTAGTTCACTTGATCTTTTCCCCTTCAGAGCACACTTTTTTGTGGTAGTGCCTTGGGAAGTGTGAAACCCTACCTTGGTAAGTGTGAAGTTGCATAGGGATTTCTGAAATTTATCAAAGAGGAAAGTGAATGATGATGTTAATGAACAACTATTGAAATAACTCCTTAATTAAATCTAAGTGTCTTCTTTATACATTGTTTGACTCCATACAAGGCACTGATCTAGTTACAAGGTTGGAGGAAGGTATTTGCATGTTTTGGTGTTTGCAGGTATCTTAAAGGGCTCTCCCTGGGTTTGGGAGTTACCCAAAGTAGCTGAGAGGCTAGGATGAGGTGACATTTGGGCGTAGACCTCTCTCACATGCTTACCATTCACTAGCATACAAACCACATAGTGCTTCTAATTTGAGACTGCTAGTTTGAAGGGTAACACATGCCATATGCTCTTAACCTACTACTCGAAATCTCTGTGGATGATACATATAAAGTTTAAACTTCCTCTAAATCCCCATTGAGGAAAGCACTCTTTACATCCATTTGGCATAGTTTCCAACCAAAATGACCAATGATGGCTAATACTAACCTGATTATGACCAACCCTCACAACAAAGTAGGTAACAATCATGTTAAGATCACAATATCATCATGATTCACATGTGCATTTGACATATAGATATGATCAAAAGGACTTCCTCTTAATCTAAATCCTGTAAGGTGTTTGCCTATCTTAATATAACAGGCCCTTGGGGCCTACTTCAACTTGTATAGAGCCTTCACCAACCTCCACACCATTTTCTCCTTGCATGCTACCCAAAATCCCTATGGCTAATACATATAAAATTCCTAAAAAATCCCCATTGAGGAAAGCACTCTTTACATCTATTTGGCATAGTTTCCAACCCAAATGAGCAGCAAAGAATTAACATGATTGTTGCCAACTTTCTTGTAAGGGTTGGTTATAATCAAGTTAGTAATAGCCATCACTGCTCATTTTGGCTGGAAATTATACCAGATGGACATAAAAAGTGCTTTCCTCCATGGAGATTTATAGGAGGAAGTTTATATCTATTAGCAATGAGGATTCCAAGTAACAAGGATCACCTAATCTATAGGTTGGTGAAGGATCTTTACAAGTTGAAGCAAGAAGGCCTAGTGTCTTAAGACAGACAAACATCTTACATGATATGGATCCAAAAGAAGTCCTTTTGACAAATGTCTTGTCATAGCCCACCCTCTCCTATTGTGCAAAACTATTTGCAACCAACGTCACCTTATGTTTATCCAATAATCCATTAGCTTTGTATTGACTTGTGTAAACCCATTTGCAACCAATGGACTTCTTAATTGGACGTTACTCTTCCAACACCCAAATATTGTTCCCCATGAGTTCATCAAGCTCAGTGTTCATGGCTCTCTCCTGCTCATCCATCCCTTTTTCTTCATTATATCTATGGGTTTTATAAGAATATATAACAACAAATATTTAATCAGTGTTCGACGAGGACGCATCCCCCAGGGTTGAGGGCACACTCGCCTCGTTTCGCATGCCTCGAGGGCTTGTGGACTCAATGGGAAACGTTTCCCCACGTCCCCTTTTCCTGGAAACTCGAGGAAATGAACAAGGAACATCCTGAAGAGGTGGAGGGAATTTGAGCACTCCCCTTAAGAAAAGGGGGAAGCCTAAACGCGATTTATTTGTTTTTTAAAAACTGAAAAAAAAATGGTTTGGTTGGTGTGCCATTGGTCGTTCATGAGAGTGACTCTAACTCGGATATTGACACTCCCATTGGTGGTCCTTATGGATTCACACAATTGATGCATGGGGAGGACCGATCCATGGAACTATCTCCTTAATGCTCTTTTGATGCTTTTAGGTTTCTTTTCACTACTTTTAATTTCAATGTTCATTGTCCATTGTTAGTTTTTAGTTTAACTTTTGACTCTAGAAGTAGATACTGTCATTTGATGACCTCAGTCTGAGTCTTTGACTCATCAATCTTTTGACTCTTTAAATTTGAAGGTGTTTAAGACTTCAAGTTTATGTGACATGTCTACGATTCAGTTTTATGATTTTAATATTTAAAATTTCATCTACTGTTTATGTTTATAATTCAAATTTATAATGGAAGATGTGCATGATGTTAGAAAAACAGGATCGCAGAGCAATAACAATAAACAAGATGCAAATATAAAATACACAAACACATTACAAGAGAAACACCAATATATCGTGGTTCACCCAAGATGGGCTACGTCCACATTGAAATTGCCAGTCCTTATTATTATACCATCCAACAAATGAAGGGATACAATCCGCAGATCATCCGCTGCACTTCCTCTTCACTATCTCACAGTCTCTCTTCACGATCTCAGAGATATTTACAATGCATAATACCTAATACATCTTTTCTAGCCGTATTACAATGTCTTTCTTTTATAGGGGAAATACAATGGGAAAATACCACAGGTTACCCAAAACCATGGGCCTGTAAACTGTTGGCGAAAACTGTAGGGGAACGAGTGTACAATTCTTTTTCATATCATATAAAGCTAGGGTACACGATTGAGACTATATCATCTATGAGACTGGAAGATATGGATCCACAACCAACACATGCATTATAAATTTAGAATTTATCAATGTGAAATTCAAATGCTCAAATGGTAAATGATTCATGAATCAATAATGAATTGGCAACTGTGTTTACTATGATGAATTTACTATTTTGTAGTTTCTATTTACTTTTTAAGTTTTAGTATGTAAATGGTGATGGGATGAGGAATTTATATGTTAAAATGTTGGGATTTATATAAATTATATATTTTGATCATTTTAAAGACCTCGACGTCCCCCCATCCCCTAAATTTTCCTAAAATTTGGGGTGGTCTCCACACGTCCCCAATGTGTGTTTCTCCGCTCCCACGCTCCCGCGTCTCGGATCTTGGTGGAACACTGCATTTAATCAAAATTTACATGCTCAAACTATGTAAATCTTTGAATCGGTCTCTTGCTTGATCTTTCCTCTCTAGATTAAGAAAGTCCATCCAACTTCACATCCTCCAAAGTAGTATAATTCCATTTTGTTCTATGCTTTCTAACCTCCAAATTAACCCCATCTCTAGCTAGTTCTAAAGAAATTTAATTGCCATCATCGCTTTGTACCCTTTGCACACACTCTTGATCTTTTACATTCATCCTGCAATTGTTTCCCTTGCACCTTGGCTGATTTTTCAGCCTCAAACCAATGATTTTCAATGCAATATACCTATTTTTCATCCGCAATGGCATCCCTAGTTATGGGTATCTTGTTAATATCAATATCCAACTGCCTATAAATCTCAGACAAATCCTTGTAACCAGTAAACATCAATTTTCTGCATTTTGGATCTACTTTACTCTTCTTTTCATCGGAATCAAAACACAAGCTACAAAACCAAAAACTCTCAAGTGAATTACCCACAACTTTTTGATAGATCCTACTTCTTGTGTAAAATCCCCGCATGGCCTTTGTAGGGTTCTATTTAGCAAGTACACATTAGTATGTACATTTGTTTGAGACTGCATTACCCGACAAATGCATCTCTAGTCATTTCCATTATTGTTCATGTTATACCATTTTGTGTTGGGGATTTTTGCCCATATTTTTGCCTCAGAGATCAGGTTGAGATTCATTATTCAAAGCAGGCATATGCGATCAGTGTTGAGATGCCAATAGTTGATGCCATACTTTTGCCTTGTGATGATGCCATGCTATGTATTCATATGATGCCATGTGATGCTTGAGGATGTACTTTATGGGGTGTGACTTGGATTGATGATTGTATTGCAAGATGTTTTCATGTTACCTACTGTTATCCACTAATTGCACTTAGTGCACTTAATGGATTTCGAGTGAACCATCAAAGACTTGAGTAATCGAAATTGTTCATCATCAGTGTTCTGTGATCCATCAAGCCAAATTTTGACCATTTAAAAAAAAAATTGCATGTCCATACCCCCATGGGGGATTGTAATAAGTTGGTCTAAGCATGATCGTTTTGTAACAGGCTTGGCTTACCTTAGGTTTATCCATAAAGGGGATACTCTAGAGTGTGTTTTCCTTAAGAATTATGCGTTGCGCTCCAGTGACGTATAATTCTTGAGTTTTTCACTCACAACTCCAAAGCTGGAGTATTTACCTTGGTGGTCAAACCTTGGGAGGTTATTAAAGCCTAAGTGTCTATGTATTTTTGCATGCTAGCCATCAATAATGAGTCGTATGGACATGCACTAGGTCCCCTAGGATTTTCGGGCAATTCTGACAAAAGTAAATTTTCCCGCAAAACTTAGGCTATTTTTAATAGTTTAAATGAGAAATTTCAAATTGTAATAAAAGTATGGTCTAGAGGTGGAATTTGGCGTGGGGATGCTCTTTTTCGCACTTGGAGTGTCCTCTTTACGCTAGAACACACTTTTTCTATGTTTTAGGTGATTAAATTATCACTTAAAGTATTTTTACTTAAAAATGCGACAAAATGTCACAAAATTGCTAAAAAAGACACAAAAGGACATAAAAGGGCAAAATGAGAAAATCGAGGAAACATGTTTAAACATTTTGAAAAAGGTGGCAATCTTGTCTCTTTTGGAAAGCGACTTAGTTGGGAGACATAGCGACATATTGGAAGCTTTCTTCTAAGGTGGTGAGTATATCTTATGAGAGGTGATGCGCCCACCATATCATGAAGTCGATTGGGTCATGTGTTATCAAGTGGAAGGACCTGTTGGCATTTGAATTAAGAAACTAAAGGCGAGTTCATTAAGATGATCAACAAGTTGTTGGATGGTCAATCTCTTAGGTGGCGAATCAATCTATTGGGAGGATGTGCCATCCCTATCATATGGGCGTCTTCTTACATGTGGTGGCCCTTTTGTTCCATGATGGAGATCCCAAGGAAGGCATGTGCCTACCTCTTGAGAGGTGGCGCATCCTTCTTGGATGCAAATCCCCTCCATATCAATCACATGGATCCTATCAATATTCAATAACTCCTAAACTCATGTGATGCGCCCCCCTTCAATCCCTTGATGATTGCGCTCCTCCTCCTTCTCCATTTGCTATTTAAGTGGGAGCTTGGGCTCTGTTTTGGTAATGGTCAGAGAGGACCGAAAGGCTGGTGATTCTTGTACTGTACTTTGTAACATTTTTTTGGAATAATAAAGGATTTGGAGGCAAATATGTGTTGTATTGCTTTATGTGTGTGGATGCAAATGTCAACCGTTTATGAGGTAACTGCAACGTAGCTTAATTATTTGATGCATTTGTGGATGATCAATGCCTTCGAAGGACTATTACTAGTTGGTAGGATTTATGATTCTAGTTTGATTTCATATATTGCTTTCTCATGTCCGGGGTATAGAATGTATATGTTTTTATTAGTTTGTATGCTTACTCTTCTAATTTTTGGCATGAGAAGCACCGGATTTGACGCTTTTGTGCAAGTAGTTTTCGCTGTGCAGGTTGCCTAAGCTTGAATGTGCAGATGATCTAGTTTGACTCTACTGCTCTGCAAGTAATTTCAGGATACAGTCCCTCCGCTCTCCACCAGTAATCTCCACAGCTCAAACATTCCTAGGATCCCAACATTCTTTCTATCTCCTCTTTCCTTCATTTTAAATTCAAGCTTTTTTGGTTACAGTTACTTGCATTTGAAAAGAATATTTTAAGAAGTTGATTTAGTTAAGTATGTTACTAGATCTAGGATTTAAAGCTTCTTTTTAGTAGATCTAGTTTGCTTAAGTACTTGTGCATATTTATTATCTTTCAGTACTTAAAATTTGTATGCTTATAATGCTTTATTTGGCACATTTGGTGCATTTCAGGTCGCTGGTTTCTTATTTTTTATCGCCATAACAAGAGGAGGTGCTACCGAAAAATCAGAGATCTAAGCCATCCAAGGCTTCCCGGAGGACATACTTCCATCTTGTACCATTCTTTTGAAACTTGTAAGTCCTTTGGATCCAGATCTATAAGGACCTAAGGAACCACCTTTTCATTGTAAAATATTAATAAAGGAAAATGGGATACTCAGCGCCCACACCCCATCCCCCTGGGGGGATTCACAAGATCGTTTTGTGGCTTGCATTTTTTCTAAATTTTCTTTATTTTATTTTATGTTCACATGCACGCAATCCGCTCCAATAGGGTTGTATAGTTAGTTTTTACTGCTACAATCTTTCTTTCACAATTTTGTACTTTATTTCAAAGTTTAACAAATTCATAAAAACCAAACTACATCCGGCTGTGCATTCTCGGAATACCGAAAGGGAAAAGAGATTCTCAACCGTCAATAATTTTTCTATTACAATTTTGTGTATTATTAATAAATAAGCCTAATGTTGTGTATTCTTGAAGTAAACTGAAAGAGTTTATCCTAGGCAGGTGAAAAGAGATTCTCGACCACATAATAAAACTTTATTTTTGCTTTAATTTTTTTTACCAAAGCTTAAGTTCAAAGTATTCTCTTGGACACTACAACTCAGTTTGATCAGTTGGTCAATTCGAAAGGGACTTGAGTGACTAGTTTAATAGAGCAATCCAATGAAAACTTGAGCTCTAGAACTCGGGAGGTCGTGTGAAACTAACTACAGAGTTAGTGGGCTACTTTAAGCAAGTCAAGCCTCGCCCAGTTGGACCCTTGGTTTAGTTGTCACTACACTCAGTTCAAAGGCCTAAGTTGGAATTGGGAGAAACCAAGAACTAACCTATTCCTTAACTCAAACATCATAATAAAACATTTAAAACCGACCAACAAGACTTACAACACTTTTCACGACACAACAACACTTCAATAATTTCATGTGACTCCATTCAGCACTGGTCTAATCTACAACAATCAAACATTTTAAGTGAATCAATTTTTTAGATGGATTTATCATTATCATGCTGTTGTTTTAATTCATAGTTGCTTTCTCTGGTTCAAATATTTGCTTGTATTTCAAACTCCTAGATTATCTTCTTTCTTTAACTTAGCATAAAGCCAATTTTTTCTTTATTAGGGATCACCCCCCTTGGCTTCGCTAGGAGTTGGCCTAGATGGAAGAGTTGAGTGTTGAGTGACAGTATCTCAACTCTTTTCCTTTCCCCAAGGATGCACATAGTGGCTTGAAGATTTATGCCATGCTAACAGTTAACCCCCTTTCCCCGGAGGTGCGTATCGGACGACAACATTTATAATGATTGATACTGATAAGTATGGTTAGTAGAGATGTTCCATAGGCTAGAATTGAGTAGATATTTTTGTTTTATACAGTTATAACTGTCTAACAGCTCTTTAACTTTGCAGGGATTATAAATCTCCTTTGCATCCACACTTTGACCTATCTTCATCTCCATACCACCCAACCTTGATTACAAAAATCCCATTGTCTAGAGACTGATAGATTGATTCTTGAATTTCCCTCTATGTCCCCTTCACCTTGAATACCTCTCGGGTATGCTTGTGTTGTGATATATCCTACGACAGTTCAGGAGGCTTCTTTCTAAATACCTAGGGTTAGTTGGTCACTAAACATGAAGAGTTGTTATTGAGCAACACTCTTCCTAGACCTGAAACAAGTCTCCCTATTTGCTATGTATCGCTTGAAAATAGTTAGCGGTTGTAAGGGTAGGTACTCCTTGAATGAAGAGGTAATGCTTATTTTATCTAACCAAGCATTACTGTGGCAAATCCATTGGACCTATGGATGGTTGCTAGCAGTGGAACTAAGGTTGTGTCATCACTGGTACCCAAAAGGTATACAAGGCCAATACCTTTCAACTATTATCCAAATAGAGTGCAAAAGAAAAAGAAAAAGTGCAAAAAGAGAAAGATCAAAAGAAAAAGTGAAAAAAGAAAAGATCCAAAGAAAAAATGAAATAATGAAAAGGGGGCTTGTGTAGTGTCCCTTTTTAATAAATTAGAAAAATTGCAATTTTTGGTCAATTCGAACTTTGGACTAGTGGTGACTCAAATGCTTCCAATTGGCTCCTAAGGATTTCGAATTGGGTTTGAAGGTGTTTGAAGGGTATTAGGACATAAAAATGAAGCTGATAGGTGCTTGGACACTCTCAAAAGAATTCTACAACATTCATTTAAATTCAGGAGAAATTGGGAAATTTTACTAGTAATTTCGAGGTTTAAGCCCCAAGGCTAGGCGTCACTAATGGCTCCCCAAATGGAGTACGACCCTCCCAAATTTCAGTACAGAGACATGGATTAGTTAGATGATTTCAATGGGCACCCAAATGCATCATTAATAAGTTCCTAAAGGTTGTTGCAACTCCCATAAATCAAAGATTTGTAGACATGTCTTTACATAAGGGGAAATGATAGAAAAATGATATAGCTTGCTATGAAATTTGAGAGAAATGTTCCAAGGACTTGTATAATGTATATGAAAATTCTTCAATACATTAATGGCTCTCCATACAACAATAAAATCACAGAGATTGATTGAAACAATTCAATACCAAACAAATTCAAGCTCTTACAACACAATATAGGGGAAAATGGCACCATTCATACATAGTTTGGCATTTTTACATAGTTTCACTTGGAGTTTTGATCTGAAGTTCATTTGAGCATAAAATAAAGAGTGTATACATCATATTACAAATAAATGGGGCCCCTTCGACTTCCCCAAGGAGATCAACATCTCACCATGTGCGCCCTTCCTCCAAGAGCAAGAATATGAGGAGAAAGGTAAGAGAGATGTGGTAATAAGTTGAAGAAGAAATAGTCACGAGAAGCCTTGTAGATTCAAACTATAACAAATGAATTCATGTAGCTCCAATGAAAGGTCTGAATGGCTTCTCCAATTTCCAATTAGGATGGAAATCTTGAACCCTCGAAATTGGTACTAAGGCAATAGGAATAAACATTCAACTTGCATGGATAAGCTATGCTATCCAAATTGAAAAATGAGAAATGATCAAAATCTCCTCTCCTTCTTTGTTCTTGTCTTTTATTAGCTTTCCAAGTCCTCCATGGTTCGTATTCACTCCAAGAGTTTCATGCCAACTCATGTTTGGGAGAGATTCCAATGAGTGCCACTTGTCCAACAATTCCTAGCCTCCCTCTTCTATCAATTCGAATGGGGGAGAATCTTGGCTTCCATAACTCCCTTGTGCGTCCTCTTGGAGGCTATTTTTAGCCTTGACAAGTCATATAGGTCATATGTTAGAATTCAGGTCTAATCGTTGTCATAACTGTCATAGCATCTTCATCATTGTTGTCATAGAAGCTAGGGAATCTAGCCCAAGTGTCACAATACCTCTAAGATGCCTCTTCCTCTTCCATGGGAGTTACTCTTCCACTCAACTTCAACCCTCATTGAGTCATGCCAAGTATAATTCCCTTCCAACTCCCCCAAGAACGTTAGACTCCACCTTGGATTCGAATGGGTGAGAGTAGGACCTTGGATTCGAATGGGTGAGAGTAGGATGCCATGTGACATGGAGAATCTTGCTTTGTGTGGGTCCCACACCACCAATGTGCCCTCATGAACAAGTGTCACCTTATTTTCCTATTATAAATATTTATTTAGCCCTTTTTAATATATTTTTGTCAAGCTAAAGTCCATTTGGGGTTTTATAGCTCCCTTATTCCAAATCTAGATGTTTCCACCCCAACCTAGGGAACTAGTAGATTGGTGGAATTTTCCCTTATAGTGATTTATATGGATGGGGACATTACAGTCCTCCCCACCCAAGATTACTTGCTCTCCAACAATTCCAAATTGGGATGCTGCAAAATTTGTTCCTTTTTCCATGTGGCATCCTCGACAAATCTTTCCATTGTACGAAATATTCTCTTATGGTTCTGCTCCTCAATTTCCTTTTTCTTATCTTCAAATTTTTTCTGTAATAAGTATGAGTTGTCCATCATCTAATGGAGGGAGTGTTTTTGAAATAGAAATTTGCTGACCAATAGCCTTATTAAGGCATGAAACATTAAATATATTGTGGATTTTGCTACCTTCCGGAAGTTCCAACTCATAAGCTACCTCCCCAACTTTTTGAACTGTCTTGTATGGACCATAATACCTTGCTTTAAGCTTTTCTGATCCTTTCCATTTTAAGGAGATTTGATTATATGGTTGCAGCCTCAAATAAACGAAGTCATCCACTTGAAAAGTTCTTTCCTCCCTATGTTGATCCACATATTGTTTTTTTATTTTTATTTTGGGCAACCTGCAAATTGTATTTTAGAAGCTTCAAAATATCTTCACTTTCCTCAACCCAATCTTTAGATTTTGGGGCTCTACTATCACCAAAAAAGTGATCAACAAGGGCGAGTGCTTCAGAACCATAAAGTTCTTTGAAAGGAGACATGCCAATGGGCATATGGAAAGTAGTATTGTAGCAAAACTCACCCAAGTGTATCCATTTAACCCATGCTTTCTGCTGCTCACCAACACAGTTCCTCAAGTACCCCTCCAACCATTGGTTCACCCTTTCTGTTTGTCCATCAGTTTGAGTATGATAGCTTGTGCTAGGAGTCAATTGAGTGCCCACCAACTTGAAGGGTTCTTGCAAAAAAACACTCATAAATATGCTATCACTGTCACTCACAATGTTTTTGGGAAGTCCATGCAATCTGAAAATATCTCTAAAGAATAGATCATCCACTTGTGCAACAGTAAAAGATGATGGAATAACAAAGAAATGAACAAATTTGGTGAGTCTATCCACCACAACATAAATACAATCCTTACCCAAATCCTTGGGCAAACCTGTGATGAAATCCATTGAGATGCTTTCCCATTTTTGTTCTTGTGCTTTAAGTTCAAACCATGAACCAAGTATATTCGGTCCTTATAGTAGATTAGTCCATTCAATATCGTGTATCTATCATCTCATTTGACCCCATCTAACACATCACAAGGAAAACTATCTTTGGCATACTCTACTATTAGCATATCTTTCCAATCTTTCGAAATGTCCATAGGGGAAAATGAAGGTCTCCTAGACAATGCATCTGCTACAATATTATTCTTCCCTTTTACATATTCAATGTTAAAATCAAAGGCTTGGACCTTAATTACCCATTTTTGTTGCCTTTCATTGAGATCCTTTTGAGTGAGAAAACACTTTAAATTGTTATGATCAGTTTTGACCACAAACTTGTTCCCCACCAGATATTGTCTAAAATTGGCCAAGGCATGCATGATGGCAAACATTTCTTTGTCATATATGGAGTAGAGCTTATCACGTGGCTGTAATTTTCTGCTCTCAAAATCTATGGGGTGTTTATTTTGCTTTAGGATCACCCCTATTCCTTCTCATGATGCATCACATTCCAAAACAAATGGTTTAGAAAAATCTGGTAATGCAAGTACTGGTCAACTACTCATTACCTCTTTCATTCTTTGGAAATCCTTTTCAGCCTCTTCATCCCATTTGAAAGCTGTTAGATTTTCAGAATTTACTTCAATATGATCTAGGATCTTAACTGAGAGAACAACATGTACAGCATATCTACAGCATATCAATCATGGAGACAATAATGCAAGCACACAAGAGACACAAAGATTTACTTGGGGAAAACCATAAAGGTGAAAAACCCCAATAACTTCCTCAGAGATAGATAGAGCAATGATACAACCAACCAAGAGAGATAGCCATAACCTAGCAGCAGATCCTCCTCCTCCATAAGTGCGCCACTCCTCCTTGAGAGCATGTGTGAGAAGTGAGTGAGTAAATAGAGTGCCTCCCGCACTCTATTTATACTTGACTTGACTTGCCTTTTTACCTAACTCATGTAGGCTCGAACTTAACCACATAACATAATGCTGAGTGGGCCGACCCCCAATAGGGTGGTCTAATAACCCTTTGACCCACATGGCCGACCCCCAATAGGGTGGTCTAATAACCCTTTGACCCACATGACTTATACAGGGCCGACCCCAACAAGGTGGTCTAATAACCCATCAAGTATAAGTTACGACACTTACAATATAAATGACGACACTTCCTTATAGAGGAATAATACCATCTCTATAGGAATACAATATACATATATGTGAAATATATTCCGAAGTTACATATACATCAACACTCCCTCTTAACTAGGAAGGTATTTCTCAGCACAGTTCTTCTAGCACAAGTCATCTTCTCTGGATCATCGTCACTGGATAATCGTCATCGAGTCATCATCATCGTCACTGCTGCTGCTATCTTAATCAATCTCTGAATCTACTCGTCATAGGAAGTTCTACAGAGCCAGTCCTTTTTCATACTGGATGTAGGCCCACCACCTGCAGGTCTTCATCATCACTGGCCATACTGTGGAATCCTCAGGACTAATTACGTGTGTCACAAAACCTCGAAAGAGCATCCCAGGCTGTTACGAGCACACGGCTCTACCTATAGGATCTCCCAGGGCACAAATTACATGTGACCTCACCACAAAACCTCGAAAGAGAATCCAAGGACTGATTACAAGCACAAGGCTCAACCTATCGGATCTCCCAGGGCACAAATTACATGTGGTCACCACAAAACCTCGAAACAGCATCCCAGGACTGATTACGAGCACACAGCTCAACCTATCGGATCTCCCAGGGCACAAATTATATGTGGTCATGGCAAAACCTCGAAAGAGCATCCCAGGACTGATTACGAGCACACAGCTCAACCTATCGGATCTCCCAGGGCACAAATTACATGCCATAGGACAAAACCTCGAAAGAGCATCTGCCAGATATCCCAGGGCACAAATTACATGCCATAGGCAAAACCTCGAAAGACTATCTGCAGATCTCCCAGGGCACAAATTATATGTCCTCCCAAGAAAAACCTCGAAAGAGCATTTGCCAGATGTCCCAGGGCACAAATTACATGCCATAGGCAAAACCTCGAAAGACCATCTGCAAATCTCCCAGGGCACAAATTACATGCTTATCTGCACAACCTGATCCACGGCCACAGAGTATCAACCTGATACTCACCATACATCATCTTGATGTATCCACGATCATCCTGATCATCATTACTGCAACGTCCTGCTGCATGTCATCTGGAGCAACATCCTGAAGCTTATCATCTATGATCATCCTGATCATCACTGCAACATCCTGCTGCATGATCCACCTGATCATCAATGCATCTACCTGATGCATACCAAGTATCTACCTGATACATATCATCATACATGATCTTCCTGATCATCAATGTATCCACCTGATACAAATACATGATACATATCATCATACATGATCCTCCTGATCATCAATGCATCTACCTGATGCATACCAAGTATCTACCTGATACATATCATCCTACATGATCCTCCTGATCATCAATGTATCCACCTGATACAAATACAAATACATGATACATATCACCATACATGATCCACCTGATCATACAATGTATCCACCTGATACATATACAGATACATGTTCCAAGCATCCAACATGATGCATATACAAAATACGTACACATGATCCAACTGATCATATCAAGCAGAAACCAGAACATCATCCTGATGCTCATCATCCAGCGCTTACATCCACAGCCATGTGAAGGATCCTCCTTCCAACATGCTTGGAATGGCTTCAGCAAATGTGTCCATCACTTCTTCCTCGAAGTGTCCTCGATCTGAAGAACGCCAAGCCTCTCTCTGAAGTACTCGAACTTCACTCTGGCTAGTGGCTTCGTCAGCACATCTGCAATCTGCTCGTCCGTCGCAACATACAGGAGCTTCATAGCTTCTCTCTGCACCATATCCCTGATATAGTGATATTTGATCTCTATGTGTTTCGACCTGTCATGAAACACTGGGTTCTCGGACAGCTTCACACAACTCTGGTTATCACAGAAGATGCCAGTAGCCTCCAACGGGAGATCGAATAGCTCAGACAGTAGCTTCCGTAGCCATACTGCCTCACAACTAGCTGAACAGGCTGCAACATACTCTGCCTCAGTTGTACTCAGTGCTACGCAGGACTGCTTCCTGCTAAACCAGGAGATCACACCTGATCCCATACTGAAGCAACACCCAGATGTGCTCTTCCTGTCTGCAGCACTGCCAGCCCAATCTGAATCAACATAACCCTGCAGGTTAAACTTTTGATTCACCTCATACTTGAGCCCATAATCCACTGTACCCTTCAGGTACCTCAGAACATGCTTTACAGCAACCAGGTGAACACTCCTCGGATCCATCAAGAACTGGCTCAATGTGTTCACAACAAGGCAAATGTCTGGTCTCGTGTTCGTCAGGTACATCAATGACCCAATCATCTGACGATACATAGAGACATCAATCAGCTCAGATGAAGCATCACATAGAAGCTTCAGATTCGATGCCATAGGTGTGGCCATGGCCTTGCAATCCATCATCCCGAACCTATTCAGGATCTCTACTACATACTTCCCTTGTCCAAGGAATATTCCTTCTGCACTCTGCCACACCTCCATGCCAAAAACAAATAGTGCATCATCCCCAAGTTCTTCATCTCGAACTCGGTAGTAAGCTTCCGCTGCGTGTCGGCAATCAATCTATCTTCACCATACCAAGTTCTGCACATATATGATTTCCTATCATGTGTCTCAGAACCAAGTGGCTGCTCCACATACACTTCTTCTTCATCTACACCTTTCAAGGAAGCTGTCTTGAATCCATCTGGTGTATCTTCTATTTCATCACTTTTATATTTCTCTATGCTGCCATCTGCAACATGCTTGATCTGATAGTTCCATTTGGAAGTCATAGCAAACTTCCCTTCATGTCTTTGGGATTACATCCCAAACATCATTTTTCATGATCGACGGAGCATGGCATTTCATTTCTTCATCCCAGATCCTGGGAACTTCAATATCTTCAATAGATATCTTTGTTGCTGGAACAAATGTTGTAGTCCTTTTGTAGGTGAAGATATACGGTATTTCCTACAAAACAGGTTAAATTGCATGATTAGAAACATCTCATAATTTTTAGAACAAATTCTTACACATAAAGAAATATGTCATACAGTCATGCAATTATCTTAGCCAATGCTTCAATACAACATTTATCCATATCCCGTAACTTTCTAGATGCCTTCCAATCTCTACCAGAACATTTAAGAGTGTGCAAAACTCTCAACATGTCAGCAAAGAGGTTTCATTCTAGATAAGTAGCAATGGAATGTTGTACAGTGCCATAGGCCACTTACCCATGCATATTAGGAGTATACTGTTCATTAATGCAATTATTCTAATATGCATAATACACAACCTAATTCTAGGAACATCAGTATATACATTATTGAACAATATTATTTAAGAAATGACAATTCAAATACTTATCTTTGTTTGTTCGTTGGGTGGACTCCCTCTGAGTCTTCGCTTCCTTGCAGGAGCTGCTAGAGTCCTAATTTGAAGTAGCTTCTTCTACACCTTTCTGTTGTGGGATGTAGAGAGATGGTCAACTCCCTCTGAATATCTGCATCCTTGCATAAACCACTGGAATGTACTCCCTCTTGATCTTTGCTTCCTGGATTACCTGTCCTTGAACTTATATACATTCTCGATCCCTATGCATGCTTGTTAGTATCATCATTGTGTTATCCTCTAGGTCTAATATAAAATCATACATTCATTAGTATATTATTAAAACACAATAATCTCAAGCATGTATAGTCATGATCATTTCAAACAGAAATAGTAAGCATTATTATTCAAGGTTTATGTAGGATTCTTATGGTTTGTCAAATCATAAGAAACATAACATGTCTAAACTTGTAATTACTCAAACCTATGACTCTTCAGGTTAGTTGAATCATCAATCAAGATAAGAGATATAAAATGCATAAAACCTGTGATTATTCAAACCTATACCATCGTGATTCTTCTGGTTAGTCATATCATCAATTATGGTAAGAAACATAATATGCATACAATCATGATTATTCAAACCTATGACTTCATGAATAATCATTATCAACAATAGTATAAGATCCTAACACAAGGTAGGATTCTATCTTGATATAGGAAAAACATACCTGGATTAGCATGCTAGTTAGTTATGTCTAACATACTCACATGATGTCTTCTTGTTCTTCTTCAATGACTTGTGCTAGTAACCTGTATATTTCATAGGTTAGCCATTACAAAACCAAGTTATACATACCTCGTAAATGGATCTTCTATGACAGAGATCCATGACAATGGATGAGTCTTTATTCTCATGTCATCATGATCATATGTTCTTGGACCAGAACATGATTTGTCTTTCTTGGTGTACCTTTCATGTTAGTAGACAACATAAACCTCATACAACACCATAATGCATTAGTACAATCATAAGTGTCAACACCCTAACCAATGAATATCTTCTATCATGAATTCATAATTTTGTTAAGGTGATACGACAAATCTAAAATCAAAATTGTACTAACCGTAATAACATGAAGACAAACATACCATAAACTTAATCATGGACAAATATCGAAACATAGCTCGATGAGTCATACCTGTCGAGATCACTTGTAATCTCCTTATGTAAAGCCTTAGCCTCATCTCCCTCTGAAACAGGAACTTCTTCACTCGTGCAGATGATCAATCCATCTTCTTCTAGGATTAACCCAATCCACTTGATTTGCAAGAACTGGACCTTGAGCTGGATATGGGTTTGTCAGAGAAACCCCAAAAATTCAAACTTTGAATTTCAAACTTCTGACAGGATAGAAATATGTGCTTTGATGAGCTGATCAAGTTGGTATATTCAGAAATTGAAAACTGCAAAGTTTCACTCCTCAATTTTGCTTTTGAAACTTCTGGATTCACTGGACGTGACCCTGAACTGGGGTTTGATGAAGCTCACTCTTCTTCCCAATCAAAATGTTTGATCCAAAGCTCTAAGCTTCTATTTTTCTGAGGAGCTTCCAGCCGTGGTCACAGATTTCAAAAATTCCCATTTTTACAGAAGCCCTAATTTTCCACTTTTCTGATCAAAGTCCCGAACTAGGGTCTAATCAAGCCCGGCCTTCTGCCCAACCAAAAATTCTGATCTTGGTCTCTAAGTTTCTATTTTGATGAGTAGCATCCAGCTGTGGTCTCCGATTACAAAAATTCCAACTTTCTCCAAAGCCCTAAATTCCGGAAGCCATGAATGAAGGTACCAAAAAATAATTCTGTTTTGACAGAAATATGTACCTGATTGTTTCTGGTGTAACTCCAAAATTTTTGATCCACAGGGTCTGCAAAAGTTTCCTGAGATAGCCTGACCTGTTATATTTCCATCCTGACAGGTTTGACCTCAATTGGATTCTCTGAGAGAGAGTTATGCCAAATGTCGCAACGTGACCTGTTTTGGGATAAAACAGGAGAGCGAACTTGTAAGGCATGCCACGTGTCACTGTTTTAACTTCGGCCTCTGAAAAAGTTTTCTGAGATAGCTCAGCCTGTTACCTTTCCATCCTGACAGGTCTGACCTCAATTGGACTCTCTGAGAGAGAGTTATGCCAAATGTCGCAACGTGACCTGTTTTGGGATAAAACAGGAGAGCGAACTTGTACGGAGTTCCACGTGTCACTGGTTCAACTTCGGCCTCTGAACAAGTTTTCTGAGATAGTACAGACTGTGTAATACCTGTCAATTTTTACGAAATTTCATTTGGAGCTTCCTAGCCCAAGATATGACCTTTTTCCCAAGGTCACCTAATTTTGACTCAGATCTGGAAGAGGCAGAAACCCTATATTGTACAGATCATAAATCACAAAGTACAACGAATTAGAGGTTGTCCTTTGGACACAAGATACCTGGAGATCTTAGCTTCGTCTTGTAACAATTTCAGATCCGAAAACTTCTCCAAAACGGATTTATAGCGAAAGTGCTACGATGACTGGTTTTTGCTATATCAAGCCCTAGCATCGTAAGTGCAACAAGTGTCATACATGCCATATCATGCCTTCTTTCAGGCTAGCTCTGATACCATGTTAAATTTTCAGAATTTACTTCAATATGATCTAGGATCTTAACTGAGAGAACAACATGTACAGCATATCTACAGCATAACAATCATGGAGACAATAATGCAAGCACACAAGAGACACAAAGATTTACTTGGGGAAAACCATAAAGGTGAAAAACCCCAATAACTTCCTCAGAGATAGATAGAGCAATGATACAACCAACCAAGAGAGATAGCCATAACCTAGCAGCAGATCCTCCTCCTCCATAAGTGCGCCACTCCTCCTTGAGAGCATGTGTGAGAAGTGAGTGAGTAAATAGAGTGCCTCCCGCACTCTATTTATACTTGACTTGACTTGCCTTTTTACCTAACTCATGTAGGCTCGAACTTAACCACATAACATAATGCTAAGTGGGCCGACCCCCAATAGGGTGGTCTAATAACCCTTTGACCCACATGGCCGACCCCCAATAGGGTGGTCTAATAACCCTTTGACCCACATGACTTATACAGGGCCGACCCCAACAAGGTGGTCTAATAACCTATCAAGTATAAGTTACGACACTTACAATATAAATGACGACACTTCCTTATAGAGGAATAATACCATCTCTATAGGAATACAATATACATATATGTGAAATATATTCCGAAGTTACATATACATCAACAAAAGCATCCTTCTTGGTCAAATTAGTAAGGGGAACAGTTAATTTGGAAAACCCCTTCACAAACTTCCTATAGTAAGTGCATATCCCAATGAAGCCTCTCAATTGAATGATATTCTTGGGTGATGGCCATTCAAGAATAGCCTTTAATTTATCCAAGTTCACCTTTACTCCATATTTCCCAATAATGTGCCTAAGATACAAAACTTATTTCAACGCAAATTCACACTTGGACAACTTAGCAAACAAAGATTGCTCATGCAAGATTTTCAATAGAACTTCTAAATGGTGCAAATGTTCCTCCCATGTCTTACTGTAAATCAAAATATCATCAAAGAAAACCAAAAAAAACTTACGGAGCTGCTTGCAAAATATTTTGTTCATGCATGATTGGAAGGTCGCTGGAGCATTGGTCAAACCAAAAGGCATGACAAGAAATTTGAAATGACCATAGTGACATCTGAAAGCAATTTTCTGCACATCCTCCTCCTTAATTCGAATGATGGTAACTAGATCTAAGATTAATTTTGGAGAAGAAATTTTCTCCAAATAGCTCATCCATGAGCTCATCTATTCTAGGGATGGGATATCTATTCTTTATTGTCTTTTTTTCTAGAGTTTTAAAATCAATGCACATCCTTAGGGTTCCATCCTTTTTCTTCACCAAAACAACTGAAGAAGCATAAAGACTTGAGCTTGGTATAATGAGTCCCAATACCATGAGCTCTTGAATACCCTTCTCAATCTCATCTCTGAACCTTTTTGGGTGTCTATATGGTGGTATTTGTATAGGTGAAGTACCCCCCTCCAAAAAAATGGTAAGCTCAACTCCTCTGTCAGGTGGCCTTCCAGGAGGAAGGTCTCCAAAAAGCATTTCATATTTGTGTAGTAGTTGCCTTATCTCGCTTGGATGTTCTGCAATCTTTATGTTTGTCTTGGGGGAAGTGATGAAACATTCATCATCCCATTCAATATCCCCATGCCTCAATATGGACCTCATACTGTGGGGAGACACCACTTGATTCAGATAGGTGTGCATTCCTTTCACTACCTTTTGTTTTCCTTCCGAATCTTTGAATTTCATTTCAGGTATTTGGTAGTTCATTGTATGTTCCCTTATAGAGTACAACCATTGCACTCCCAAGAACACATTTGTATCAACAACATCCACCACATTAAACCTACCAGAAAATGTGTAATTTCCTATGGTGAGTTGTAGCTTTGGAATCCATGTTTGCATTCCATAGAATTGTTAATTGGAATGATGACTGTGAACCCATCGAATGATTCAGTAGGTAAATTTCTCCTCTTCACCAAGGCTGCATCAATGAAGTTATGAGTTGCTCCTCCATATACCAATACCGAAACTCTTTGCCCTTGTACCACTCCCTTGCATCGAATGGTGTGAAAATGAGGCACTCTTGAAAGCACTATCATTCTCCCTTTTTCAAGTGATGGATGATCTTCTTCTGCTATGTCATATCCCTCTTCTTGGGCTGAAAGATGTTCTTCCTCCTCTATGTTCCCTTCACCTTCATCATCAGAAAATACTTCAATGAATTGTGCTTTCCCTTAGCACATTTATGCCCTGGTATCCATGGTTGGAAGCATGTGTAACACAGTTTCTTTCTTCTAAGTTCTTCGTTGCTTGGTCCCTCTTTCTTGTCCTTTCCAAATGCATCTTTTTTCCATGGCTTCTTGTCAAATCTGAACTTGGAAGGAAAGTTGGGCTTGTGGGGATACCTTGTCTTGGGTATCACATTTTGCAGATCTCTTACCAAGTTCATGGCATCTTTCAATGAAGTAGGTTTGTGAGCTTTAACTAAACCCTTCAAAGGTTTATCCAAACCTTCAATAAAGAGAAATACTAATCGAACCATAGATATATCAGCCACTTTACCTGATAGTTTTTGAAATTCCAACATGTAATCATCAGGGGTTCCAATTTGCTACAACTGTGCTAGTTCCTTGAAAGGCATTTCGGGGTCGTTTTGCTCAAATCTTTCCAATAACCTGTTAAAAAATTCTTCATATGTTGTAAACTGATCATGTCTCAAAGTTTTAATTCCATGGAACAACCAATCATTGGCTTCTCCCTCAAGATGCAAAATAGCCATTTTTAGAAAACCATCTTCAATCATTGGATTCAACTGAAAATATACATCTAATTTTTGTATCCAAGTATTTGCAGAACTTTGAGATGAGCCATCAAAGGTAAGAAGGGGCATTTTACCTTTGTCATAATTCAATTCTTTATTTTGAAAAGGAATTCTATTACGTCCTCTCATTTTCAGTTTGTTTGAGACAATAAAGAATTGATCAAATGGTAAGGTCCTTCTACAATCTTCACTCAACTACTGCCATTCCGCTAGAACTTCATGCATTCCATATTGGATGTTACAATCCTCTTTGGGATCAATAAACTTAGGTGTGGTATCTCTTGTTGAGCTTTGAAATTCATTGGGTCGATTGCGAGGCCTTATCTTTGAGAAGACGTTTTCACCAAATGCCTTCTTTTCTTTGAAAGGAGAACTACTGCTGCCTCCTAATGCCAGTTTGCTTCGAATTTGACTAGCAAATCAATTCGAACCCTTGCATTATCTGCCTTGTCATGTCTTTTGTTAGCACAAGTATTTTTCGAAGCATGAATCAAGTAATAGAAGATGATATTTTGTGGTTAGTGTGATCCAAGGCTTTGAAGGGGAGGGAGTCCAGTCCTTTAAAAGGTATATACCACATGACGGATGGCTGGTGCTAAAGGGAGACAAAAAGCCCACGAAATAACTTGGTAAATCATAAAATAAAGAACCAACGACTGCGATCAAGGCAGAGACAGGATCGATGGTGGATATATGGTTCCGAAGCTATCATAAGAGAAAATTTTGAAAAGCGGATGGTCCAACGACCCATATTTTGTCTCTAGAGATCAACGACGGAGGTTGATTTTCGCCACAAGAAGAGCGCGGTGAATAACGACGAGACCCCACCCGAAAAATCAAAGGATGACTAAGTAGTATGCAACTTCAGTGGTTGATCGACCGTTGGTATCCAGATCGACGGTCCACGATGAATTCCGCAACGCCAAGATGCAAGGAGGATTGACAGCGTAGGCGGTTGCGGAATTGCAAACCACCCACCATGTGTTGTTCCCCCAGGATTTCGCAGATTGGAAAAGCAGTTTAGGGAAACCGCTTAGAGGCTCAGCGGAACTGCTTTTCGAAAGGTAAAGGGAAGGCAGGGGATATCTACGCCTGAGGTGGAAGGCCGAAAGAGGATTCGACAGTCGAGGAGATTGGTTAAAGAATGGAAAGGTAAAAAGGATCCAACGGCTAGGGTTTCGCCTAAGGGAATCAACGACTGCGAGAGGTTCTCCGACGAAGGAAAAAGCAAGATAGATAGTGGGAATTCTGGAGGAAGGGTAAGGCAAGACAAGGTTAAATAGCATGCAAGTCTCACCGTGGATCAGCCAGCATAAGATAGATTGATGGCGTAGGGAAGTTTCCGCATTGTGGAGATACGCATAGGTTAAATGGAAAAGCAGTTGTGGAATCCAAAACCGCTGGAAAAGTGTCCCAACCTCAACATTTCGCAATATGGAAAGGTGGTAATGGAACCCGCTCAATCGCCTAGCGAAACTGCCCACGATGATCGCTAATGACAAAATTGACGGTGGAGATTGATCTCTAGTTAGATCTAATGGTCGATAGCATTGCACATTTACCTAAGGATGATAGTAGAAGGGTCATAGATATGACGGTCCAGGTTGCAACATAGAAGATCGACGGTTGAGGTAAATGTCCACCGGAGAAGAAGCATGGAAAATAGCGGGGGTCGGGATATAAAAAGCGAAAAGTCATGTGAAAGCTGACATTTGTTTTCTAAGGGTCAGTGTCAGAAGGCTCTGGACAAGTGTGCAATGAAGAAAGCAACAAAAGATACTAGGTTTATGAGCTGTCAGTGTCAGGTAGGTTCTGAAACCCGTGCACTCATAAGAAAGGTTTATTTATATGATGGAAGAAGTTGGAGAAGTTCTGAATGTCGAGAGTACTAAGATTGAAGATACCCTAGAGGATAAAGATAGGGATGTTTTCGACACAGTGGTTAGAATGTTGGTTAAGGGGATAAAGGTAGAGTTAGATCGGTTAAATAAGAAAGGCTCTGATATCCATAGGGTTTTTCAGTCATCCTTTATATAATTTTTCCCTGACCAACTCATGTGGTTCCCTGAGTTTGTTTCATGGTGTGCATAAAATTATTCCCAAGCCGAAAGAGTCATCATGAATGCGTAAAAATCCAGGATTGTTTTCCCTGTCGATCCCACCGTTATCAGAAGCTCCCTTGGGGTACCCGCGTCGCAATCCCTTGAACCAGAGAGTTTTTTTGAGGAATCCCTAGTCAGTCGTTATCGCTAGTCCTCCCCCGAAGTCAGACGGATTTTCCTTGCCAGTTGCCTCAACCGGATCTTGAAATCCAAGACACAACTTATTCTTTAGATTTGAATTTATTTAATGAAAACACCCAGTTAGTATTGACTATGATTGCCCAGTTCTTAACTCGACAATGATGCTGTAGTGACTGAGGTTCAACTCTGCTTGCTTTTCAGAATAAGCTCTGGTTGACCAGATATGGAATACCATCAAGTACCATGCCTTAATTTCGATGAATTCCTAGCCGAGAATATCTATTCTCAACTAGTGGATTTCCACAATACTCGTCATTTCAAATTCTAGTCTCATCTGATGAAAATGTTGTTGTTCTCAAGTCATAATTTTATAAGGTTTTCACCGGATGTTTTTTCAGATTCGTTGGAAGACAACATGTTCAATTATATGAACTATGTCGTGTCAGAGGTCTATAATTTATTCTTTGGAGAGGAATTCGCAAGAGAATTTCCATAAATGAAAACTTCGATGCAATTGAAACAAGATTTAGTAGTTAGTGACTGGTTTTTATCCAAGTAGCATACGGTTATCAGGTTATATGGATTTGTGAAGGAGCCCTACATGTTACTAGCATTTTTGACCTCATGGGTTTTTGCTTTGGAATTTATCAGACAGAAGTTGATTGTTGAAGATGATCATTTCTTGACCTTCAAAAAGGCTTATGATATCAAGGTCCCCTTGAACATGGGTCCCTTCATTGTGAAGAATAAACATGCCCTTTCGTTTATAGAGAATCAATTGGAAGGTTTAGAATTCAAAAAGGATATTGCTGTTAGGTATGACCCCCATCATATAATCTCTGACAAAAGACAAAAAAATAAGAATAGATCCTTTGATCATCAAGAGGTGGAGGGGTTATCCAAACAGGAAAATCTTCTGCAATACGAATCAGATGAAGAGGTCCCAACCTGTTCACATTTGGATCCTGATGCTCTAAAAAAATATTCATCGGAAATGATACTTTTAGGTGCTGTAGAGACTATAGGAAAGAGGAGCTTTGAGGAAATCTCAGATACAGAAATAGAGGAGCCAGAAGGAGGAAAAAGGTTCTAAGCATATTTTCCAAGTGATTTGGTTGTATCTGTTAGATTTTCAGAATTTACTTCAATCTGATCTAGGATCTTGACTGAGAGAACAACATGTACATCATATCTACAGTATATCAATCATGGAGACAATAATGCAAGCACACAAGAGACACAAAGATTTACTTGGGGAAAACCATAAAGGTGAAAAACCCCAATAACTTCCTCAGAGATAGATAGAGCAATGATACAACCAACCATGAGATATAGACATAACCTAGCAGCAGATCCTCCTCCTCCATAAGTGCGCCACTCCTCCTTGAGTGCATGAGTGAGAAGTGAGTGAGTAAATAGAGTGCCTCCCGCACTCTATTTATACTTGACTTGACTTGCCTTTTTACCTAACTCATGTAGGCTCGAACTTAACCACATAACATAATGTTGACTGGGCCGACCCCCAATAGGGTGGTCTAATAACCCTTTGACCCACATGGCCGACCCCCAATAGGGTGGTCTAATAACCCTTTGACCCACATGACTTATACAGGGCCGACCCCAAACAAGGTGGTCTAATAACCCATCAAGTATATGCTACGACATTTACAATATAAATAACGACACTTCCTTATAGAGGAATAATACCATCTCTATAGGAATACAATATACATATATGTGAAATACATTCCGAAGTTACATATACATCAACACTCCCTCTTAACTAGGAAGGTATTTCTCAGGACAGTTCTTCTAGCACAAGTCATCTTCTCTGGATCATCGTCATCGATGTATCGTCATCATCATCATCACTGCTGCTGCTATCTCAATCAATCTCTGAATCTACTTGTCATAGGAAGTTCTACAGAGCCAGTCCTTTTTCATACTGGATGTAGGCCCACCACCTGCAGGTCTTCATCATCACTGGCCATACTGTGGAATCCTCAGGACTTATTACGTGCGTCACAAAACCTGGCTGCAACATCCCAGGCTATTACGAGCACACAGCTCTACCTGTAGGATCTCCCAGGAGCACATTACATGTGACCCATCACAAAACCTGGCTGAATCATCCTAGGCTGTTACGAGCACGCGGCTCTACCTGTCGGATCTCCCAGGAGCACATTACATGTGATCTCACCACAAAACCTGGTTGAAGCATCTGAGGCCTTTTTCATCCTGTCCAGATCTCCCAGGAGCAAATTACATGCCATAGGACAAAACCTCGCAAGAGCATCTGCCAGATATCCCAGGGCACCGAATTACATGCCATAGTCAAAACCTCGAAAGACTATCTGCAGATCTCCCAGGGCACAAATTACATGTCCTCCCAAGCAAAACCTCGCAAGAGCATTTTCCAGATGTCCCAGGGCACCGAATTACATGCCATAGGAAAAACCTCGAAAGACCATCTGCAAATCTCCCAGGGCACAAATTACATGCTTAACTGCACAACCTGATCCACGACCACAAAGTATCATCTGATACTCATCAAACATCATCCTGATGTACACATGATCATCCTGATCATCATCACTGCAACATCCTGCTGCATGTCATCTAGAGAAGCTCGTCATCCACGATCATCCTGATCATACAATGCATCCATCTGATGCACACCTAGATACATGATCCACACAATGTATCCATCAATCATACATGATCTACCTGATCATACAAAGATACATGATCCACACAATGTACCCATCAACATAAATGATCTACCTGATCATACAATGATACATGATCCACACAATGTACCCATCAACATACATGATCTACCTGATCATACAAAGATACATGATCCACACAATGTATCCATCAGCATCCATGATCTACCTGATCATACAAAGATACATGATCCACACAATGTATCCATCAACATCCAACATGATGCGTACCTACAAAATACATACACATGATCCAACTGATCATATCCAGCATCCAACATGATGCGTATACAAAATACATACACATGATCCAACCGATCATATCCAGCATCCAACATGATGCGTACATACATACATATAATGATCCAACTGATCATATCCAAGCAGAAACCAAAACATCATCCTGATGCTCATCATCCAGCGCTTACATCCACAGCCATGTGAAGGATCCCCCTTCCAACATGCTTGGAATGGCTTCAGCAAATGTGTCCATCACTTCTTCCTCGAAGTATCCTCGATCTGAAGCACGCCAAGCCTCTCTCTGAAGTACTCGAACTTCACCCTGGCTAGTGGATTCGTCAGCACATCTGCAATCTGCTCGTCCGTCGCAACATATAGGAGCTTCACAGCTCCTCTCTGCACCATATCCCTGATATAGTGATATTTGATCTCTATGTGTTTCGACCTGTCATGAAACACTGGGTTCTCGGACAGCTTCACACAACTCTGGTTATCACAGAAGATACCAGTAGCCTCAAATAACTCAGACAATAGCTTCCGTAGCCATACTGCCTCACAACTAGCTGAACAGGCTGCAACATACTCTACCTCAGCTGTACTCAGTGCCACGCAGGACTGATTCCTGCTAAACCAAGAGATCACACCTGATCCCATATTGAAGCAGCACCCAGATGTGCTCTTCCTATCTACAGCACTGCCATCCCAATCTGAATCAACATAACCCTGCAGGTTAAACTTTTGATTCCCCTCATACCTGAGCCCATAATCCACTATACCCTTCAGGTACCTCAGAACATGCTTTACAGCAACCAGGTGAACACTCCTTGGATCCGTCAGGAACTGGCTCAATGTGTTCACAACAAAGCAAATGTCTGGTCTCGTGTTCGTCAGGTACATCAAGGACCCAATCATCTGACGGTACATGGAGACATCAACCAGCCCAGATGAAGCATCACATAGAAGTTTCAGATTCGATGCCATAGGTGTGGTCATGGCCTTGCAATCCATCATTCCGAACCTCTTCAGGATCTCTACTGCAGACTTCCCTTGTCCAAGGAAGATTCCATCACTCTGCCACACCTCCATGCCAAAAACAAATAGTGCATCATACCCAAGTTCCTCAAATCGAACTCGGTAGCAAGCTTCCGCTGCGTGTCGGCAATCAATCTATCCTCACCTGATACAAACAGGTCATCCAAATAGTAGTATCGCTGGATTTCTTTCCTCAACCTTGTAGAAAAGGTTGGAATCCTCTTTATTCTTGGTAAAGCCCAAGCTGGATAGAAAGCTTTCTATCCTACCATATCAAGTTCTGCACACATATATGACTACACCATGTTGTCTTGAAATCCATCTGGTGCATCTTCTATTTCATCACTTTTGTATTTCTCAAGGCTACCATCTGCAATATGCTTGATCTGATAGTTCCATTTGGAAGTTATAACAAACTTCCCTTCACGTCTTGGGACTACATCCCAAACATTATTCTTCATGATTGATGGATCATGGCATTCCATTTCTTCATCCCAGATCCCGGGAACTTCAATATCTTCAATAGATATCTTTGTTGCTGGAACAAATGTTGTAGTTCTTCTTTTGTAGGAGATGGCATACGAACTTTCCTACACAGCAAGTTAAATTGCATGATTAGAAAACATCTCATAGTTTTCAGAACAAATTCTTACACATAAAGAAATATGTCATACAGTCATGCAATTATCTTTGCCAATGCTTCAATACAACATTTATCCATATCCCGTAACTTTCTAGATGCCTTCCAATCTCTACCAGAACATTGTTAAGAGTGTGCACAACTCCCAACATGTCAGCAAAGAGGTTTCATTCTAGATAAGTAGCAATGGAATGTTGTACAGTGCCATAAGCCACTTACCCATGTATATTAGTAGTATATTGTTCATTAATGCAACTATTCTAATATGCACAATACATATCCTAAGTCTAGGAACATGAGCATATACATCATTGAACAATTTTATTTAAACAGACAAATATGCAAGAAATTAAAATACTTATCTTTGTTTGTTGGGTGGACTCCCTCTGAGTCTTCGCTTTCTTGCAGGAGATACTGGAGTCCTAATCTGCAGTAGCTTCTTCTACAACTTTTTGTTGTGAAATGTAGAGAGATGGTCAACTCCCTCTGAATATCTGCATCCTTTTATAAACCACTGGAGTGTACTTCGTCTTGATTTTTGCTTCCTGGATTACCTGTTCTTCAACTCATATTCATCCTTGGTCCCTATGTATGCTTATTAGTATCATGATTGAGTTATCCTTGTGATCTCATATAAAATCATACATTCATTAGTATACTATTAAAACACAATAATCTCAAGCATGTATAGTCATGATCATTTCAAACAGAAATAATAAGCATTAGCATTCAAGGTTTATGTAGTATTCTTATGGTTAATCAAATCATAACATGTCTAAACCTATAATTACTCAAACCTATGACTCTTCGGGTTAGTTGAATCATCAAACAAGATAAGAGATATAATATGCATAAAACCTGTGATTATTCAAACCTATACCTTCATGATTCTTTTGGTTAGTCATATCATCAATTATGGTAAGAAACATAATATGCATACAACCATGATTATTCAAACCTATGACTCTTCAGGAATAATCATTATCAACAATAGTATAAGATCCTAACACAAGGTAGGATTCTAGCTTGATATAGGAAAAACATACCTAGATTAGCATGCTAGCTATTTATGTCTAACATACTCACATGATGTCTTCTTGTTCTTCTTCAATGACTTGTGCTAGTAACCTGTATATCTCATAGGTCAACTATTACAAAACCAAGTTATACATACCTCGTAAATGGATCTTCTATGAGATCCATGACAATGGATGAGTCCTTGTCTTCATGCCACCATGATCATACGTTCTTGAAGAAGAACATGATTTGTCTTTCTTGGTGTACCTTTCATGTTAGTAGACAACGTAAACCTCATACAACACCATAATGCATTAGTATAATCATAAGTGTCAACACCCTAACCAATGAATATCTTCTATCATGCATTCATAATTTTGTTAAGGTGATACGACAAATCTAAAATCAAGATTATACTAACCATAATAACATGAAGACAAACATACCATAAACTTAATCAAGAACAAATCTCAAAACATACCTCGATGAGTCATACCTGTCGAGATCGCTTGTAATCTTCTTATGTAAAGCCTTAGCCTTATCTCCCTCTGAAACAGGAACTCCTTCACTTATGCAGGTGACCAATCCATCTTCTTCTATGATTAACCCAATCCACTTGATTTGCAAGAACTGGACTTCGAGCTGGATATGGGTTTGTCAGAGAAACCCCAAAAATTCAAACTTTGAATTTCAACCTTCTGACAGGATAGAAATATGTGTCTTGATGAGCTGATCAAGCTGGTATATTCAAAATTTGAAAACTGCAAAGTTTCACTCCTCAATTTTGCCTTTGAAACTTCCGGATTCACTGGACGTGACCCTGAACTGGGGTTTGATGAAGCCCACTCTTCTGCCCAATCAAAATGTTTGATCCAAAGCTCTAAGCTTCTATTTTTTTGAGGAGCTTCCAGCCGTGGTCACAGATTTCAAAAATTCCCATTTTTACAGAAGCCCTAATTTTCCACTTTTCTGATCAAAGTCCCGAACTAGGGTCTAATCAATCCCTGCCTTCTGCCCAACCAAAAATTCTGATCTTGGTCTCTAAATTTATATTTTGATGAGTAGCATCCAGCCGTGGTCTCGGATTACAAAAATTCCAACTTTCTACGAAGCCCTAAATTCCGGAAGCCATGAATGAAGGTACTCAAAAATAATTCTGTTTTGACAGAAATATGTACCTGATTGTTTCTGGTGTAACTCCAAACTTTTCGATCCACAGGGTCTGAAAAAGTTTTCTGAGATAGCCTGACCTGTTATATTTCCATCCTGACAGGTCTGACCTCAATTGGATTCTTTGAGAGAGAGTTATGCCAAATGTCGCAACGTGACCTGTTTTGGGATAATACAGGAGATCAAACTTGTACGGCGTGCCACGTGTCACTGTTTCAACTTCGGCCTCTGAAAAAGTTTCCTGAGATAGCTCGGCCTGTTACCTTTCCATCCTGATAGGTCTGACCTCCATTGGACTCTCTGAGAGAGAGTTATGCCAAATGTTGCAACGTGACCTGTTTATGGGATAATACAAGAGAGCACACTTGTACGGAGTGCCACGTGTCACTGGTTCAACTTCGGCCTTTGAAAACGTTTTTTGAGATAGTACAGTCTGTGTACTACCTGTCACTTTTCACAAAATTTCATTTGGAGCTTCCTAGCCCATGTTATGACCTTTTTCCCAAGGTCACCTGATTTTGACTCAGATCTGGAAGAGGCAGAAACCCTATATTGTACAGATCATAAATCACAAAGTACAACGAATTAGAGGTTTTCCTTTGGACACAAGGTACCTGGACAAGCCCTAGCATCGTAAGTGCAACAAGTGTCATACATGCCATATCATGCCTTCTTTCAGGCTAGCTCTGATACCATGTTAGATTTTCAGAATTTACTTCAATATGATCTAGGATCTTGATTGAGAGAACAACATGTACAACATATCTACAGTATATCAATCATGGAGACAATAATGCAAGCACACAAGAGACACAAAGATTTACTTGGGGAAAACCATAAAGGTGAAAAACCCCAATAACTTCCTCAGAGATAGATAGAGCAATGATACAACCAACCATGAGATATAGACATAACGTAGCAGCAGATCCTCCTCCTCCATAAGTGCGCCACTCCTCCTTGAGTGCATGAGTGAGAAGTGAGTGAGTAAATAGAGTGCCTCCCGCACTCTATTTATACTTGACTTGACTTGCCTTTTTACCTAACTCATGTAGGCTCGAACTTAACCACATAACATAATGTTGATTGGGCCGACCCCCAATAGGGTGGTCTAATAACCCTTTGACCCACATGGCTGACCCCCAATAGGGTGGTCTAATAACCCTTTGACCCACATGACTTATACAGGGCCGACCCCAAACAAGGTGGTCTAATAACCCATCAAGTGTAAGCTACGACATTTACAATATAAATAACGACACTTCCTTATAGAGGAATAATACCATCTCTATAGGAATACAATATACATATATGTGAAATACATTCCGAAGTTACATATACATCAACAGTATCCACAAGAGTGGAAGAGAGGAAAAAGGAGAAATACCTGGCTCCAGAAGTTCAGATACAACAGTACAGTTTTTAGGAAGCCAAGGAGGCTGGTGACACCAAGAGGTTCCAATCCAGAGCTGAGATGTATGTGAAGTATGGGAAAGACAGACACACAAGCTCAGAGAAGACTTGCACCTTATTTCCTAGAGTCAGAGATACATAAAATTTACCAGTCACTTTGGTGACTAGCAGAGATGTCTCCGAACATACTTTGAACTTGGCTGTGTCATTTGATGACAAGGTAACCGAGATGAAGTTGAACTTGAAAAAGATAGCAGTCCGTCACAAGATTCAACTGCATAGGTAGACCAGGGAAGTAATATACGATGATTTGATGAAAGCTACTTGTAGCTAAGGTTTTCACCCTAGCTTGTGCAAATGAACACCTGCAAACGATAATGGAATCCTTAGCAGCAGTATTAAGGAACAATAAAAAACTAAATGTAAAATAGTAAAAAGACTAAACTAACATATGCATGAAACAATTCTAAGCTAAAACAATAAATAGTAGACATCCATGGGAATACAGTAAATAAAATTTACAATTTTTTATTGATGGGAAAACTAGGGTTTGCAAATATTTTACCTCGGATGATGAGGTTGGTTAAGCCCTTGCAACGGTACAAGAGTAGTGTTCTAGAGCTCCACAAGTCCCTTCTCGTCTCCAAAATGCATCAAGGGTGGCTAAAAATCCATTAAAATGGTAGGCTCAAGCTCAAATTGGATGGCTAGGGCTTGATAGGAATTTCGGCAGCATAAGGTTAGAGTGGATAGTGGATGTAAAATGAGGGGCCTCCATCACCTTCTTATAGATTTTTGGCTGGTGGAGTAAACAACCATGGTTTTGGGTACCAAGTGGTTAAGGTTAATGGTTTATGTTTTTTGCCCTATTTTTTCCTTTTTTTGAATTTATTCCCTTTTTATTTGAATTTTGGGAATTTTTGACCTCTTTTGAGGGTGTTTGGTATGTTTTGAAGGAATTTAATTAATTTGAGGGAAAAAGTGATTTTTGCCTTTTTAGGTACCCATTTGGGCTTTTTTGAGGCTTTGGAGGCTAGAATGATAGGGAAAATGGTCAACAAGGTTATGTTACTAGGGGGACGAGCTAGCGAGTAATTTTTGGGTGTTAACACTACTCTAAAGATTTCTAAATTGGAGAGTACTGTCAACATATTGAGGATCCAGTTGAGGCAGGAAAGGAATGAGAATAAGGCCCATCAACAACAGATTAAGAAACTGCAAATAGATTTGGTTGACGATGGAGTAGGCAAAGGTGAAGGCAACAAGAAGCCGTTGATGGAGAAAGAGAGCACTATTTAGTTGCTCAAGAAGAAGCTCAAAATACCAACAACACAACTAATACAGGCTTCTGAATTGACTGTGATTGAGCAAGAAAAATAAGACTTATCCAAAGAGCTAGATGACCACAAAGCAAAATCACTGAAATTTATAGAGAAAGAGGTTGAGTGGGAGAAATACCGAATAAGCCTCAAAATCCAGAATGAAGATTTTAAGAGGAAATTGACGGCTTTGGCACAAGAGAAGTCAATGGATAATGAAGCAGGTGAAGAGACCAGTACAAATGGCCTAGTTCAGGCTATGTCCCAGGTCAATCTAAGAGAAATAGAAATACAAGAGTTGAAAGAAGAAAAGAGGAAGCGAGAAGAAGAGAATCATAAAAAGGATGAAGAAATACAAGCATTAAAGGAAAAACATAAGGATTTGGTGGACAGGAACCAAAGATTTATAACACAAGTAACAAGGAAGACCCCAATGCAGGGTGCCAAGCATATGATTTGGGATTCCATTATAGCTGAAGTTACCAAGTTCATACCCTACCTAAGTTTTATGAAAGAAAAGGGAAAAGTGGCGAATGATGATTTGTAGTGTTGTGCAACAATGAGGGAAAGTTTGGTTAGAAAGACCAAAGATATAGTTCAGAACACAGTGGAATTTATGAATACCCTGACCGATGAAGATCTGAAGACTATGCAGATAAAGAACAAAATAAAAAATATAACTTGGGCCAGGAGAGTGCTCAGAAAGTACGCATATGTGGAAGGTGTCCAGGCTAGAGATGAACACATGAAGAAGCAAGTTACATACTACAAGAAGAAATTTGATAAGTTGATTGAGAAGGAGATGCTTTCATTCTGGGATGCGAATGGTGATTTGATTTCTCAAAATACTCTCAAGGATTTTATTTTTGAAGCCAGGACCAACCATGATAAATTTGAGAATTTGACCCATGTTTTGACTGGTAATATTTTATTGGAGAAGCTCTCAAGTGATTTTGAAATTCTGCATAAATTGGCCATGATGGGTGAAAGAATACCAGAAACTTCCATTGCAGAACATATAGAAATGAAGGAATTGGTGAAAGATGACAATTTATGAGCTTCCCACAGCAGATCAGTGGAAGACAATGGAGAAATATGGGAAAACGAAATACACCTTACGCTCCTGAAGATTCAGGATCAAAACTCCAGCAAACAGTCTCCATCCAACAACTAGGGCACCGAGGATATTCAAGTGTTGGAAATTTTGACATTTGTACAATTTTGGCCAAAGTGAAAACCCAAATATTTACTGGATCAGTTACAAGTTAGTTAGGGTTTTGCTTCAAAGAGGTTCTATAAAAAGGCTATTAGGTCATCATTGTAAAGGGTTGGAAACTTGTGATAGAGAAGGACATTTTGGTACCGAGAGTACCTCCATTATTGTAAAGTTTTACTTTGCAGAAATAAAACACATTTTGAAGGGTGAAGATTCATGTGTTTCTTGTGTTACAGTCTGTGTTTTCCTTTTTATTTGTGAATTGTATTTTCTAGTGAAAAGATTCCATGTTGTTTTTATTCTCATGCTTATGGTGAAAGTGTTATTTAATCCAGAATTCATGCAAACCATGCTCTGTGTTAATTTCACCTAAGTATTTCATGTTTTCCTCTAAAGTCGATATTAAATTCATCTGTGTTGATGCTTAATGTTGATGGGTTGTTTTGATTTCTTTCAAATATCGCCCGCTAAAAGAACTTGACTGTGAGATAGCAATTACCTTGCCTTCACCAAGATTTATGTTGTTGATTTTCTGCTGGTCTTTAGAAATATCAGATGTGACTCCATGCCCAAATGTGATTCATATGTTTTCAGCCAAATTTTAAAATAGAAAATCAGTTTCTTGGAAAACGTTTCTGGCCATCGTATTCATATTTTGAGAGAGCCCTCTCTGGTAGGAAAGAAGCCAGCTCTCCTCCTAAAGGTTGGTTTGAAATAGTTTCCTTAGGGTTATCCTTCTGCAACCAAAGGGTAAATCTTGAGTGATAACAATTTGGTGTCGTTGCCGGGGACCGAAGGTTCAAAATTTTCCCTAGGAAGAATGATAATGTGATCATATTTCCATGGGAAATAAATTTGATGTTTAGTACTGGTTGTATTTTTCCCTGGCGACTTCACTATTAAGAGATTTTTCAGGTTTGAAAGACGACTCCAAGAAAGATACTGTGGCTCCCAGAAGGATTCCCACGAGGAAAAATCGAGAATCTCAGTTATTCTTGGGGGTGGAGAGTCCATAAAAGCTTCTAAGAAATATTAAATGGAAATATCAAGAAGGTACTTCTAAAACAATAGATATGTTTCCTCCTTTTCAAGAAGAGTTGTTAGATGATGAAAATGCTGATTTTAGTGAAAGGTTTGAACAATATTTGTTGAGGTCTAAATTAAAATCAGATTTAAAAGAAACTGTAATTGATCAAAATAGATTTCAGTCATACTGTTTATAATCTGTTTGGGAATATCTGCAAAAGTATAGAAGTGTTGAGTCTAAAAACCTAAATCTCAAAGAATACCATTACGAAATCATAACACCGTTCCAAACCAACAAGTAGTCATGGCTGCTAGGTTCGCCCCACTTGCTCTACCTTTTGTTTTGCATAACCTCCCTCAAAACTACGCACATAGAATCACATTGTTTGATGGGGAGGGGAATTTTACAACCCAACAACATGTTGATAGATTCAATGACTTCATTGACCTTGAGGAGGTGGATTACGATGATGCTAAAATGAGGCTGCTAGCATAGAGCTTATCTGGGGAAGTAAATAAGTGGTTCAAAGCACTTGCTGCAGGATCAATACCTTCCAATGATGACTTCGTGACTTGTTTCCTTGAGAGGTGGGAAGATAAGAAAAACCCTTCTCAAGTCCTAACCCAGTATAACAATCTAAAAAAAGGGGGGTTTTGAGTCTGTCCAAGAATTTTCCGCTAGATTCATGAGGGCTTATAATTCCATCCCCGTTGATGTGAAATCCTCGGTAGGGGATGCTAAATTGCATTATGCAGATGCCTTTGATGGTGATTTTTCTTGTATGTTGAGAGAAAGAAAGTCAGCCACTCTGCCAGACATGTTAAGGGATGCAGTAGAATTTGAAGCAAATCTGATGGCTTATGGGAAAATGAAACAAAAAACTGATATAGACAGAAGGAAGATTAGGGAAGAAAACGTGTCTTCTACCTCCTCTTCCACTGATGATAGGATTGATATGATGATGAAAACAATGGAGAGGCTAATGGACAGATTGGCCTTAGAAAATAAACCCCAGGGCAGAGATCAGCAGGAACCTCCGATTAGAAACCCGAATTTTAGAAGACAAATTTCACCACAAATAAGACAGAGGAATCCAAGGAATGCAGAAGATAAACAAGTAAGACCGCCATTTCCTGAAACTGTGTAGATGAGGAAGGGGAAACTGAATTTGTGGAAAGTGAAATTCATCATTTTGGTGATCTTGATTCTGAAGTTTATTTAACTAAGGAAGAGCATGACATGTTTTCCAGATATGGGGAATGTAATACCCTTGAGTTAGAAACAAAACAATACCGAGTAGGATATCAAAATGGTGTGAGTGATCTCAAGAGGAAAATCACTCTCAGGAATAGGGATGTAGCGATGGATAAAGGGAAAGGTCCTGTAGTTTTACCCTCGCCCAACCAACACAAAAAGGATAAACCAAAAGAAGAGGTGGCGAAGAAAATTCTAGAGGTTAAAAAGGATTTGGTCAAAGAAAATGAAAAAATGCTTGCTTCCTTTAGTTTACAAAGTGAGATGTGTAAAATTAAAATACCCACCCCTTTAAGTGAATTACTGAAAAATAGTGAATATAGAGAACATATCTAAAAAATGGTTAGGAGTGAAGGACAAGTGGAACTTGATTCTCTGAAATTAAATGATGATGCTCCAACTATTCTAATGGGTTCTAAAATGGAAGATAACAGTTTGGAAGAAGTTCTACCTTTTTATGTAAATCTGAATGTTCATGATATGACCCTTCATAATTGCATGCTTGACTCGGGAGCTTCTCATAATCTGATGCCCAAGGTGGTGGTAGAAAGTTTGGTCTTAGAGATCACAAGACCATACAAGGATTTTTTTTTTTTTGATTCCAAAAGGGTAAAATGCTTGGGGTTAATAAAGGACCTGGTAGTTTCTCTTACAAAATTTCTAGCTAGAAGTGTGGTTATGGATGTGGTTGTTGCAGTTATTCCACCAAAGTTTGTTATGCTGTTATCTAGGTCTTGGGATTTGAAGCTTAAGGGAAATTTACAGATGGATATGTCCTTCGCTACTATTCCAGTTCACGGTGAACACAGAAGATTATACACTGAGAAGAGACTCTCATATGTAGTAAGTAACCAAAACGATCCCAATAGCCATTCCATTGATGCAGTTGATATTGATTTAGGATCTTCCATCTTCTATAATGATTCTCAGTATGAAGAGGAAACATATTTGTATAGAAAGCAAGAAGAGAATAGACAGATTAAGGAAGAGGAAGAATTTAGAAAAAAATTGAGGATGGAAGGGACTTGGACTATGCATTTTGATGGGTCGAGAAGCAAAGAGGGTGCTGGTGCAGGGGTGTGGATAGTAACTCTAGATAGAGAGTTTCTAATGTATTCTTTCAAATTGGCTTTTGAATGTACTAACAATGTTGCAGAGTATGAAGCTCTGATTCTGGGGTTGAATGTGTTGAAAGATCTAAAAGCAAAGAAAGTAGAAGTATTTGGGGATTCAGAGCTGTCATAAATCAGGTGAATGGCATATATCAGACGAAGCATCCAAAAATGAGATCGTACAAAAATGAAGTTTGGGATATGTTAGATAATTTCCTTGATGAACATGACATAGTGGTAATACCCAGAATTAACAACTCAATAACAGACTCTTTGGACACAACTGCTAGCGCTTTCCAGGAACCTGGTTTTTCGAATAAAAAATATGAGATTGAGGTTATAAATAGGCCTTATATTCTTGATAATTCGGGACATTGAAAGGTATTTGATGATGATATTAAGATTAAAAGATTCTTGGAAATGACAGAGGAGTTTTCAAATACAAACATCAATAATGAAAACCAAGATATGGAAGGAGTCGCTGACAGTGAATAATTTCTGGAGGAATAGGAGAATTTCAGGAGAGAAATCGAAGGAAAACAAATAATTCAGTTGAAGAACAATGTCATTCCCAGAGGGATGGTACCGTTAGTGATGCTATTCGACATAAATGATGTGGTCAAGAATCCGAAAGTAGAGCCTCATGATGGAGAAGTAAAAGACTGCAACATTGGAACAAAAGAAGATCCCGGGATAGTGAAAATTTCTAAGAACCTGCCACCAGAAGAAGAAAAGAAATATGTTGAGCCGATGAAAGAATTCATAGATTGTATTTTCCTAGAGTTACGAAGATTTGAAGGAATATGACACTTCTATTATTCATCATACTATCCCCATCAAGTCAAATGAGAAGCCTTTTAAACAAAAGCTCATGAGAATAAATCCACTCTTGCTACCAATGATTGAAAAGGAGGTTAAAAACATGTTTGATGCCAAAATAATTGTATCACTGAGATTTTCCAGATGGGTAGCGAATTTGGTCCCTGTAAGAAAGAAGAATGGAGAAATAAGGCTGTGTGTAGACTTCATAAATTTGAACAAAGTCTCCATGAAAGATAATTATCCTTTTCCAAAGATGGATCATATTTTGCATAAGGTTGTGGGGGCAGAGAGAATTTCCATGCTGGATGGTTTCACTGGATACAATCAGATCAAGGTCCTTCCATAGGATCAGGAGAAGACAACTTTCATGACTCCTTGGGGGAATTTCATGTACGCGAAAATTCCATTTGGGTTGATGAATGGAGGGGCTACATTTCAAAGGGCCATGGATATCGCATTCGCTGAGGAGAAAGATAAATTTGTAGTAGTATACATGGATGACATAACTGTATACTCAAAATTCATTGCAGATCATTCGAAGCATTTAGAAAAGGTATTCCTAAAATGCAGGAAGTTTGGCATATCCTTGAATCCAAAGAAGTCGATTTTTTCCATGAAGGAAGGAAGGTTATTGGGGCATATCATATCAAAAGATGGCATAAAAATTGATCCTGAAAGGGTAGAAGCGATTCCGAAAATTGGGATACCAAGGAGCAAGAAGGAAGTCTAGTTTTTTATTGGTAGAGTGAATTTCTTAAGAAGGTTTGTTCTCAGTTTTGCAGAGATTCTGAGGAATATTTCAGATATGTTAAGGAAGAACAATGAAATCAAATGGACCATTGAAGCCAAGAAATCTTTCACTGACATTAAGAAAGCTCTAACAAAAGCTCCTATTTTGATCAGTCCTGATTTTTCAAAGGATTTTATCATATTCTCTTATGCATCACAACATAATATAGTTGGATTCTTGCTACAAAAGAATCAAGATAATATGGAACAACCAATTTCCTTTTTCAGTAATATTTTGAGAGATGTAGAACTAAAGCATAGAATAATGGAGAAACAGGCTTATGCATTGATAAAGCCTTTAAGGGATTTCAGGGTTTACATTTTGCATTCTCACACTATTGCATATGTTCCATATGTAGCTGTCAAGGATATTCTTACCCAACCGGACCCATAAGGGAAAAGAGCTAAGTGGATTGCAATTTTGTTAGAATATGACCTGGATATCAAGCCTACAAGATTGATCAAGGGACAGGGTTTGGCGAAGCTGATGACAGAGACCAACTATGATGCTTTGGATATGAACTTGATTTCTGATATCTCAACTGAAATAGTTCCATAAATTCCTATGGTGAGGGATTTTTCTTTGTCTCCTTGGTACAATAACATTGTATATGTTATGCAGAATTTGCAAGCACCCCCAGATCTGGAGGAAACCAGAGCAAGGTTAGTAAAATTAAAAGCAACAAAACTATGCATATTGAATGGATATTGGTATTGGAAAGATCCAGGACGGATTTTACTTAACTGTTTACTAGAGGATGAAGCACAACATGTCATGAAGGAGTTTCATGGAGGGGTGTGTGGAGGACATCACTCCTGGAAATCCATGGTGAACAAAATCCTCAAAGTAGGGTTCTATTGGCCTACTGTCTTTTCAGATGTGCACAAAGAAATTGCAAAATGTCATGAATGCCAAATCTTTGATGGGAAAAGAGAGCTTTTTCCTTTGCCCTTAAAACCAATTTCAGTAGAAGCACCATTTAAGCAGTGGGGATTAGATTTCATTGGGGAGATTAATCCAAATTCTTAAGGACAACATAAGTGGATTCTGACTGCAATAGATTATTTCACTAAGTGGATTGAAGCTATCGCAACAAGAAACGCCACGGAAACTGCCATCATAAATTTTCTGGAAGAAAATATTTTTTCAAGGTTCGGGTGTCCCAAAAGAATAGTCACAGATAATGCACAGGCATTCAGATCAAAGAATACGATCAATTTTTATCACAAGTACCATATCCATTTGAATCACTCAACGACATACTATCCTCAAGGAAACTGGTTGGCGGAATCTTCTAGCAAAAGTTTGGTAAGAATCATAAAGAAATTGTTGGAAGAAAAAAAAACAGCCTGGCATACCAAACTCAAATACACTTTGTGGGAAGACAAGATTAGTACAAAAAGGGCCATTGGTACATCAACTTTTCAGTTGGTCTATGGGACGGAATTGGTGTTTCCCATTTCTTTAGGCCTTCCTGTCATGAAGCTGCTGCGAGAGTTTGAGGAAGAACCAAACCACATGCAGAGAAGGATAAGTCAAATGATTGAGTTACATGAAATAAGGGAGAAATCTTATAACAAGACTCAAATTCATCAAGAAAAAATGAAAAAGACATTCAACAGGAAAATCAAAGAAAGAAATTTTAGAATTGATGATTTGGTTCTAAAATGGGATGCTAGGAACGAAGACAAGAATGAGAAGTTCAAGCATTTATGGAAAGGTCCTTATATAATTTCTGCTTACCAGGGGGAAAATTCCTTTATTTTACAAGATCAAAATGGAGAGTTTATTGGTGGAAGCCCAGTAAACGGGAGGTATCTGAAACACTATCTTTCTTAGCCCCAAAAGAAGAAAAATAAGTGTTGTACATAATTTGTATATATGATAGTAGTTTCATGCAAGTTTGTACATAAAATTAGTGAGCATAACATTGTACAGTCTTGTTTCAGAAGTGTGTTGTGGTTTTAGTTTGGATTATCAGTTTGTTTCCAGGTGGATAGCTCACAGATCAAAGAATGCAGAGTAGGTTTCAGTGGAGGAATTGAGAACAACCCAATGGTCAGGAACATGGTCTATGGGTTTTTTTCTACCTCATGGGGAGGATAACTTCCCCAGTTGGAGCCAGTTTTTAGCACAAGTATTTTTCGAAGCATGAATCAGGTAATAGAAGATGATAGTTTGTGGTTAGTGTGATCCAAGGCTATGAAGGGGAGGGTGCCCAGTCCTTTAAAAGGTATATACCACATGATCGATGGCTGGTGCTAAAGGAAGACAAAAATCCCACGAAATATCTCGTGAAATCATAAAATAAACAACCAACGACTACGATCAAGGAAGAGATAGGATCGACGGTGGATATATGGTTCCGAAGCGATCATAAGATAAAAGTTTGAAAAGCAGATGGTTCAACGACCCAGATTTTTTCGCCAGAGATCAACGACGGAGGTTGATTTTCGCTACAAGAAGAGCGCGATGAATAATGACGAGACCCCACCCGGAAAATCGAAGGATGACTAAGCAGTATACAACTTCAGTGGTTGATCGACCATTGATATCCAGATCGACGATCCACGATGAATTCCGTAATGCCAAGATGCAAGGAGGATTGACAGCGTAAGCAGTTGTCGAAATGAAAACCACCCGCCACGTGTTGTTCCTGTAGGATTTTGCATATTGGAAAAGCGGTTTGGGAAACCGCTTAGAGGCTCAGCGGAACCGCTTTTCGAAAGGTAAAGGGAAGGAAGGGGAGATCTATAGCCGAGGTGGAAGGACAGAAGGGGATCTGACAGTAGAGGAGATTGGTTAAAGCATGACAAAGGTAAAAAGGATCCAAATATTGGGGTTTTTCCTAAGGGAATCAACGATTGCAAGAGGTTCTCTGACGAAGGAAAAAGTAGGATGGATAGTGGGAAGTCTGGCGGAAGGGTAGGACAAGACAAGGTTAAATAGCACGCAGGTCTCACCGTGGATCAACCAACATAAGATAGATCGATGGCATAGGGAAGTTTCCGCATTATGGAGATACGCGTAGGTTAAATGGAAAAGTGGTTGTGGAATCCAAAACTGATGGACACATGGCCCGACCTCAACATTTTGAAATATGGAAAGGTGGTAATGGAACCCGCTCAATCGCCTAGCGAAATCGCCCATGATGATCGCTAATGCCAAAATTGACGGTGGAGATTGGTTGCTGGTCAGATCTAATGGTCGATAGCATTGGCACATTTACCTAAGGATGATAGTAGAAGGGTCACATATCTGACGGTCCAGGTTGTAGCGTAGAATATCGACGATTGAGGTAAATGTATGCTAGAGAAGGAGTAGGTAAAATAGCGGGGGTCAGGTTATAAAAAGCGAAAAGTCACGTGAAAGCTGACATTTTTTTTCTAAGCGTTAGTGTCAGAAGGCTCTGGACAAGTGTGCAATGAAGAAAGCGACAAAATATACTAGGTTTACAAGCTGTCACTGTCAGGTAGGTTTTGAAACCCGTGCACTCATCATAAATGTTTATTTATATCATGGAAGAAGTTGTATAATTTTTGAATGTTGAGAGTACTAAGATTGAATATGCCCTAGAGGATAAAGATAGGGATGTTTTTGACAGAGTGGTTAGAATGTCGGTTAAGGGGATAAAGGAAGAGTTAGATAGGTTAAATAAGGAAGGCTCTGATATCCATAGGGTTTTTCAGTCATCCTTTATATAATTTTTCCCCGACCAGCTCATGGGGTTCCCCGAGTTCATTTCATGGTGTGCATAAAATTATTCCCAAGCCGAAAGAGTCGTCATGAATGCGCAAAAATCCATGATTGTTTTCCTTATCGATCCCACCGTTATCAGAAGCTCCCTTGGGATACCCCCGTCGCAATCCCATAAACTAGAGAGTTTTTTCTGAGGAATCCCTAGTCAGTCGTTATCGCCAGTCCTCCCCCAAAGTTAGACGAATTTTCCTCACTAGTTGCCTCAAACCGGATCTTGAAATTCAAGACACACCTTATCCTTTAGATTTGAATTTCTTTAATGAAAACACCCAGTTAGTCTTGACTCTGATTTCCCAGTTCTTAGGACTCGACAGTGATATTGTAGTGATCGAGGTTCAACTCTGCTTGATTTTCAGAATAAGCTCTGGTTTACTGGAGATGGAATACCATGAAGTACCATGCCTTAAGTTTGATGAATTCCTACCTGAGAATATCCATTCTCAGCTAGTGTATTTCCACAATACTCGTCATTTCAGATTCCAGTCGCATCTGATGAAAATGTTGTTGTTCTCAAGTCAGAATGTATAAGGTTTTCACCGGAGTTTTTTTCAGATTCGTTGGAAGACAACATGTTCAATTATATGAACTATGCTGTGTCAAAGGTCTATAAGTTATTCTTTGGAGAGGAATTGGAAAGAGTCTTTCCAGAAATGAAAACTTCGATGCAATTGAAACAAGATTTAGCAGTTGGTGATTGTTTTTTATCCAAGCAACATACAGTTATCAGGTTATATGGATTTGTGAAGGAGCCCTACATGTTACCAACGTTTTTGACCTCAAGGGTTTTTGCTTTGGAATTTATCAGACATAAGTTGATTGTTGAAGATGATCATTTATTGACCTTAAAAAAGGCTTTTGATATCAAGTTCCTCTTGAAAGTGGGTCCCTTCATTGTGAAGAATAAACATGCCCTTTTGTTTATAGAGAAGCAATTGGAAGGATTAGAATTCAAAAAGGATATTGCTGTTAGGTATGACCCCCATCATATAATCTCTGATAGAAGACAACAAAATAAGAATAGAGCCTTTGATAATCAAGAGGTGGAGGGGTTATCCAAAAGGGATAATATTATGCAATATGAATCAGATGAAGAGATCCCAACTTGTTCACATTTGGATCCTGATGCTCTAGAAAAATATTAATTGGAAATGATACTTTCAGGTGATGTAGAGACTACAGGCAAGATGAGCTTTGAGGAAATATCGGATACAGAAAGAGAGGATCCATAAGGAGGAAAAATGTTCAAAGCAGATTTTCCAGGTGATTTGTTGTATCCACAAGAGTGGAAAAGAGGAAAAAGGAGAAATACCTCGCTCCAGAAGTTCAGATACAACAGTACAGTTTTTAGGAAGCCAAGGAGGTTGGTGACACCAAGAGGTTCCATCCCAGAGCTAAGATTTATGTGAAGTATGGGAAAGACAGACACAGAAGCTCAGAGAATACTTGCACCTTATTTCCTAGAGTCATAGATATGAAAAATTTACAAGTCACTTTGGTGACCAACACAGATGTCTCTGAACATACTTTGAACTTGGCTTTGTCATTTGATGACAAGGTAACTGAGACTTGAAAAAGATAGCAGTCCCTGGAAAGATTCAACTGCATAGGTAGACTGGGGAAGTAATATACAATTATTTGATGAAAGCTACTCTAAATATTTCTAAATTGGAGAGTACTTTCAACATATTATGGATCCAGTTGAGGCAGGAAAGGACTGAGAATAAGGCCCATAAAAAACAGATGAAGAAACTGCAAATAGATTTGGTTGATGATTGTTGGATGCTTTTTGGACAGACTGGGGTTTTCAGGATGCGTAGCAACAAACACCCCTTGGCGCACTGGCCCTCTCGGCAACGAGCTGCGCAGCAGCCCGAAGTCTCACCCGAAGTGGCTATGGGGGGGATAAGGAATCAGGCTTCCTTAACCTAGGCGACGCGGAGACTGCAATCTTCTCCCTCTCTTCCGAGAGGATTCCTCTAGGCGGGACGTCGTACTCTTCCGCATACCTCTCAATGCAACAGCACTGAAACTCTCGCTTACCATCCTAGCTGCGCGGTATCTCCGCTCCAGCGCACGAGGCAATTACCCACTGCATCCGATACTCTATGTATCGTCTTTGCTTGCGCGCATAGCGCAGTAACGCATTCCTTGGCGCTGCAGCGATAGTGCTCTTATCGACTCCTTCGATAGTGCGCGAAAATACCTTCCAAGGGAGCTTCAAGGACTTGCTTTATATACTCATTCATAAAGTTAACGAAACATTCATGTAAACACAGATAGTAAACTAAAACATGCATTCACACAACACAACATCATAACAACGAGAATTATGTAGTTCTCCTCCACGGGGAAATCACATTCACTGGAACGGTTATCTTATATTATCTCAAATGGAAATTACACAGTCCTGCTGCGCACACAACTGCAACCTTAGATCTTTCCAGGAAACTCCACGCACACAGTTGGGAGCCCTTCTCTTAGATCTATTCTCTTCTTCTATAGAGATTACAATGACTCAGACTTCGACTGAGACTGTCTGCAACTCAGTGACTAGCTCTACAACTATCACCTCTCCAACTTATCTAATATATAATATTTCTCTATCGTCTAAAACATCTAATGGCTAACGTCTAACGTCTAACATATCTCAAACATATAACCTTCTTCCTTTACAATTACACATATATATAGGTGGCCCTGAGGGTCGCACCTTTACAAAACTGTGGGCCTTTCCCAGCAGTAATCCCCAAAAACCCTAACCGCGGACATGGCTAGGTGTACTGTAGGCGCCGCTTGCAGTCACGTCGTCGCTTCCTGCAGGCTCCGCGATTTTCGGCGTAGATTGCGGGTATGGGCGCCACTTCATCATTCACTGCTCTTTGTCCTTCGCCTTCAATGCTTTGGTCCGTTGCTCTTCCTTGGTCAGAGCAACCATAACTTCTGTACTTAGCCTTAATGAGGGTAGCTGAGCCCTCTATTCCGTCGCTTCATTTATTGTGGTAGCTGAGCTTTCTACTCGGCCACATTCACTCTCCTTTGACGTGTGCGCGCGAGCTCCGCGATTTTCGGCCCGTAATCTGTGCTGAGCTCGTCCATCTGGCACCGTACAGCGCATTGTTCACTTCTGCCCAAAATTGGTGCTTTCTCAAAATTAGCACTTTCCCTTCAACACTTGTGCTTTTTACTCAGAATTTGCAGCTTTTACTATAGCTGCGGCCTATGCTCCAACAATGATGGAGCAGGAAAAGGTGAAGGCAGCAAGAAGCCATTGATGGAGAAATAGAGCATTATTCAGTTGCTCAAGAAGAAGCTCAAAATACGAACAACACAACTAATACATGTTTCTGAATTGGCTGTGCTTGAGAAAGAAAAAAAATACTTTCCAAAGAGCTAGATGACCACAAAGCAAAATCACTAAAATTTATAGAGAAAGAGGTTGAGTGGGAGAAAGACCAAATAAGCCTCAAAATCTAGATTGAAGATCTTAAGGGGAAATTGACAGCTTTAGCACAAGAGAAGCCAATGACTAATAAAGCAGGTGAAGAGAACAATACAGATGTCCTAGTTCAGGCTATGTCCCAAGTCAATCTAAGAGAAGTAGAAATAAAAGAGTTGAAAGAAGAAAAGAGGAAGCTAGAAGAAGAGAATTAGAAAAAGGATGAAGAAATACAAGCATTAAAGGACAAAAATAAAGATTTGGTGGACATGAACCAAAGATTTATAACAAAGGTAACAGGGCAGACCCCAATGCAGGGTGCCAAGCATATGATTTGGGATTCCATTATAGCTGAAGTTACCAAGTTTAGGCCCTACCTAAGTTTTATGAAAGAAAAGGGAAAAGTGGTGAATGATGCTTTGTAGAGTTGTGCAACAATGAGGGAAAGTTTGGTTATAAATCCCAAAGATACGGCTCAGAACACAGTGGAATTTATGAATACCCTCACCGGTGAAGATCTGAAGACTATGCAGATAAAGAACAAAATAGCAATTATAATCTGGGATAGGAGAGTGCTCGGAAATTACACACATGTGGAAGGTGTCCAGGCTAGAGCTGAACACATGAAGAAGCAAGTTACAGACTACAAGAAGAAATTTGATAAGTTGATTGAGAAGGGGTTGCCTTCGTTTTGGGATGAGAATGGTTATTTGATTTCTCAAAATACTCACAAGAATTTGATTTTTGAATCCAAGACCAACCATGATAAATTTGAGAATTTGACCCATGTTTTGACTGGGAAGATTTTATTGGAGAAGCTCTCAAGTGATTTCAAAATTCTGCATAAATTGGCCATTATGGGTGAAAGAATACCACAAAATTCCACTGCAAAACATATAGAAATGAAGGTATTGGTGAAATTGATGACAATTTATGAGCTGTTCATGACAGATCAATGGAAGACAATGGAGAAATATGGGAAAACGAAATACACCTTACGCTCTTGAATATTTAGGCTCAAAACTCCAACAAACAGTCTCCATCCAGGAAATAGGGTGCCGAGGATATTCAAGTGTTGGAAATTTTGACGTGTACAATTTTGACCAAAGTGAAATGTAAAAGTGAAAACCCAAATATTTACTTGGTCAGTTACAAGTTAGTTAGGGTTTTGCTTCAAAGAGGTGCTATAAAAAGGCTATTAGGCCATCATTGTAAATGGTTGAAAACCTGTGATAGAGAAGGACATTTTGGTTCTGAGAGTACCTCCGTTATTGTAAAGTTTTGTTGTGCAGAAATAAAGCACATTTTGAAGGGTGAAGATTCATGTGTTGCTTGTGTTACAGTCTGTGTTTTCCTTTTTCTTTGTGAATCGTATTTTCTAGTGAAAAGATTGCATGTTGTTTTTCTTCTCATGCTTATGGTGAAAGTGTTATTTAATCCAGAATTCATGCAAACCATGCTCTATGTTAATCGCACCTAAGTATTTCATGTTTTCCTCTAAAGTTGATATTAAATTCATCTGTGTTGATGCTTAATGTTGATGGGTTCTTTTTCTTTCTTTCAAATATCGCCTGCTAAAAGAACTTCACTGTGGGATAGCAATTACCTTGCTCTCACCAAGATTTATGTTGTTGATTTTCTGCTGGTCTTTAGAAATATCAGATGTGACTCCATGCCCAAATGTGATTCATATGTTTTCAGCAAAATTTTAAAATAGAAAATCAGTTTCTTGAAAAACGTTTCCGACCATCGTATTCATCTTTTGAGAGAGGCCTTTCTGGTAGGAAAGAAGCCAACTCTCCTCCTAAAGGTTGGTTTGAAATAGTTATCTTAGGGTTATCCTTCCGCAACCAAAGGGTAAATCCCGAGTGATAACATATTCAAAAAATGGTTTCATGAATTTCCTAAACTCCTCTTTCTCTTCCATCTCTGAGGTCCCTTTCTCATCCTTAGCCATAGTTTCAACATAGTGCACCTCTTCTCCTGCTTCTTCCTCTTCACCAAAGGTACTGTCAGTTTCGGTTTCTAAAGGTGGGAGCTTCCTTCTATACCTCATAAATGGTCACCCAAATCAGGTGCAAGGACCATGCTCTGGTACCACTTGTAGTGTCCCTTTTTAATAAATTGGAAAAATTGCAATTTTTGGTCAATTTGAACCTTGGACTAGTGGTGACTTAAATGCTTCCAAATGGATCTTAAGGATTTCGAATTGGGTTTGAATGTGTTTGAAGGGTGTTAGGACATAAAAATGAAGTTGATGGGTGCTTGGAAACTCTCAAAAGACTCCTGCAACATTCATTTAAATTCAGGAGAAATTGAGGAATTTTACTAGTAATTTCGAGGTTCAAACCCCCAAGGGTAAAAGTCACCAATGGCTTCCCAAATGCAGTATGAACCTCCCAAATTTCAATACAGAGACATGGATTAGTTAGATGACTTCAATGGGAACCCAAATGCGTCATTAATCAGTTCCTAAAGGCTGTTGCAACTCACATAAATCAGAGATTTGTAGACATGTCTTCACATAGGGGAAATGATAGAAAAACGCTATAACTTGCTATGAAATTTGAGAGAAATGTTCTAAGGACTTGTATAATGTATATGAAACTTATTAAGTACATTAATGGCTCTCCATATAACAATAAAATCACATATATTGAATGAAACAATTCGATACCAAACAACTTCAAGCTCTTACAACAAGATATAGGGGAAAATGGCACCATTCATACATAGTTTGGCATTTTACATAGTTTCACTTGGAGTTTCGACCTGAGGTTCATCTGCGAATCCAATACAAAGTGTAGAAATCGTATTAAAAATAAATGGGGCCCCTTGGAATTCCCCAAAGAGATAAGCATCTTACCATGTGCGCCCTTCCCCTAAGAGCAAGAATATGAAGAGAAAGGTAAGAGAGATGTGGTAACAAGTTGAAGAAGAAATGGTCACGAGCAACCTTGTAGCTTCAACCTATAACAAATGAATTCATGCAACTCCAATGAAAGGTCTGAATGTCCTCTCCAATTTCCAATTAGGATGGGAATATTGCACCCTCGAAATTGGTACTGAGGCAAGAAGAATAAGCATTCAACTTGCATGGACATGCTATGCTCTCTAATTTGCAAAATGAGAAATGATCAAAATCTCCTCTCCTTCTTTGTTCTTGTCATTTATTAGCCTTCCAAGTCCTCCATGGTTTGAATTTCCTCCAATATCTTCATGCTAGCTCGAGTTGGGGAGAGATTCCAATGAGTGCCACTTGTTCAACAATTCCTAGCCTCCCTCTTCCATCAATTTGAATTGGGGAGAATCTTGGCTTCCATAACTTCCTTGTGCACCCTCTTGGAGGCTATTTTTAGCCCTGACATGTCATATAGGTTAGATGTCAGCAATCAGTTATGATTCTTGTCATAACTGTCATAGCATCTTCATCATTGTTGTCATAGAAGCTAGGGAATCTAGCCCAAGTGTCACAATACTTCTAGGATGCGTCTTCCTCTTCCATGGGAGTTACTCTTCCACTCAACTTTGACCCTCATTGAGTCATTCCAAGTATAATGCGCTTCCAACTCCCCCAAGAACTTTAGAATCCACCTTGGATTTGAATGGGTGAGAGTAGGATGCCATGTGGCATAGAGAATCTTGCTTTGTGTGGGTCCCACACCACCAATGTTCCCTCATGACCAAGTTCCACCTTATTTTTCCTATTATAAATATTTATTTAGCCCCTTTTAATATATTTTTGTCAAGCTAAAGTCCATTTGGGGTTTTATAGCTCCCTTATTCCAAATCTAGATGTTTCCACCCCAACCTAGGGAACTAGTAGACTGGTGGAATTTTCCCTTATAGTGATTTATATGGATGGGAACATTACAACTTGCTAGGGTCAAAAGGAGTAGTATCTTATTACACAACACCCATTTGTGAGACACATTCCCCATTGTTGTCACTAGTAGTGAAGACCACATAGGTTTCCCATATCCCTTATCTTGAGTCAATTATTCAACTTTGACCAATCCTCGCTTGACTTCCTACTTGGACTTTCCATCCACTTCACCCAAAGGAGAAATAATATCTATAAGGATTTTGATGCTGATCTAATTTTACACTCTTTATGAACCTAATGTATCATGTGCTATGTTTAAAACTGCGATGATTCATATGAACAATCATTGTAATTATTGTAACTCAAATACATCATCATTCTAAGGCATAAATGATGATAAATCCTCCTTCCAAAGACATATAAGGGTCCATATATTCATTGGAAAAGATTGACAAACTTTGACCAAAGTTAACTTTTTCAACATTTTAACTTGGTCAAATGAGGGTTTGACTTGGTCAACGAACCACCCAACAACATGTGTATCTTATTCCTCTTCATTTAGCTCATTGAAAAAAATTGGAAATCAATTGGATCCTTCCAAATGTGATTTTCAGCTTAGACAAAAAATTAATGATTTTTCCTAAGTTACAAATTAAAAATGCCTAAGTCCAATATTAATAATTTGGAACAACTTGAAAATGATGGTATTCAAATCAGCTTTTGGCATGTAATTTATTGGTATAAGCTTCTAAGACACCATGTGTTGGAATATTAAATCTTCCTACCTTGTCATTTAATTACATTGGCTGCATTAATTAATCTTCTATGGTTAATTCCTATGCAATAGACAAGGAAAATTGCCTTGTGTGGACCACAAGGCAACATTGGGGGGACCACAATACTTCCAAGGTGTATACCACAAGCTACCTAGACCATTTGGGTGCATTCCTAACTGATTCTGGATAAGATTTGGTAGGAAGGGTGCACTTCTGAGTTTTTACTGGTTTTTACAGCTTTTTACCCTATGGGGAAAAGCTAGTCACCTAGGAAACTTGTTTTTTGCACCCATGACACTCCACAATGTTTCCTCTTCTCAAATTTTGTATTTGGATTTTTTTTTCATCATACATCACCTTAAGCTCTCTAATTTATCAATTCGTGAGATTTTGGAGAGATTTGGAAAGCATACTTTCCACCTAGGGGGGATGAGCATATTTTTAGTAAGTCTAATGATGAGCTGATTTATTTGGCATCTTTAGCCATTCGAATATCTGTTGTAATGTTATATAACAACATCCTATTAGATTTATAAGGTTGGATGATGTATTTTATTCATGAGAAGTTAATACAGAATTGTATCTTTGTGAGTAATTTTTGTGTCTTTTGACTAGTTGTGTGAGATCTTCTGTGAGTGAGTGTAATTGTTTGATCAAATATTGATGTGAACTGAATTTCACATGGTATCAGAGCTATCAATCTTTTCCTTTCTCCTTATATTGTCTTGTAGGATCCAACCAATCTTAAGGAGGGCGCATTGATCAATCCACCGGGTGAATTCTCTTCTCTACAGGGCGCAATTTGGCATCCAAAAGTATACCAAAATCAATACATAAGTTATTTAAAATCAACCATGGATCATACACATCAGATCATCCTCACTCCCTTCAATTACTTTGATTGGAAGGTGCAGATGGAGATTCTACTGAGGAGCAAAGGGCTCTATAGGGTGACAATGGCAACGGAAGTTGAGCCAACCTTAGCAGTAGAGAAATCTAAATGGAATAATCGAAGGGATGAAGCCTATGGGCTGTTATGTCTCACTACATCCAGAGAGATTCTATTTCATCTTGATGGCCTCACTTATCCCAATGAAGTATGGCTGAAACTTCAAGAATTGTTCCGGAAAATCGATGAATTGAGAGGCCACCAATTGGATAACGAGCTAGTCTCTTTGAATCCACAAAATTTTGACAATCTACAGGATTTATTCTCCAAATTTAAATCTGTTGTATTGCAGCTGAAGCAATGTGGTATTGACAAAAAAGATGAGTAATTAGTTTTGTCCATTCTCTCCAAGCTTGGCTCCGACTACTCAATCTTTGTCTCGACCTTCCATTCCACCCGGAAAGCAATTAAAAATTGGAAGAGCTCGACACTTTTAGAATTAATGGAGTCTTTGACACAAGAACAAGATAAATTGGTCTTGATGGGAGCCATTAAAAATCCATCCAAAGACCACTGTTTGAATGTTGGAGATTCAAAGGGTTCGAAAGGCAAGAAGAAGGGCAATTTCAAGAAGCCCACTGGTGAGAGGAAAGACAAGCAAAATTTTAATGAAGAATCTTCAAACTTCAAAAGGAATCCGAATAAGAAGAATGAGAGGACAAAGTGCAATTATTGCAGCAAGGGATTTCATCTTGAAAGCTCTTGCATGAAGAAAACCATTGACCAAATGGCTCAACTCTTGGAGAAAGCCAACATTCCTCTTCCAGAGAGCACAAGGAGGAAGGATGGAGGACAAAATTCTGATGATAAAGAGAGAGTTCATGCACTAATGGCCAACACATCCAAACATTCTTCATTCATTATTGATTCTGGAGCATCGAGACACATGGTGTCTACAAGTAAGTTTTTCACTTCACTTGACTCTTCCAGTGGTCCAAATATTGTATTGGGAGACAATTCTGAAACTTCTAGCAAAGGAAAAGGTAGCATAGATATCGAGTTTGGGTCATTTAATAATGTTTTATATGTACCTGGACTTGCTGTAAACCTATTTTCAGTCTATCAGATGACCCATACAGGGCTTCCCAAGAGAATAACCTTTACCCCCAATGATGTTGAGATAGCTGAAATTTCAACATGAAAAATTATTGCATTTGGTACTGCTGATCACTGTTCTAGAATCTATAAGTTTTCTCACTTTGTGCCAAATCCCTCACCTTCTGCTCTTTTAACCCATGCCAATGAGTCCAAAAAACTATGGCATGAAATATTTGGACACCTAAATTACAAATACCTTTCCCAACTTAATGAGAAAGAGATGGTTATAGGGCTGTCCAATATCAGATTTTCCAAAGGTGTTTGTCAATCTTGCATTCTAGGAAAACACCCTGAGCATAAGTATGGGAGATCCAATTCTGAGAGAACCACTGCACCATTAGACCTTATTCATACTGATATATCAGGTCCATTCCCTCATGAGTCTTTTAACCATGCCAAATACATCCTCACATTCATAGATGACTTTAGCAGGTACTGATGGATTTATTTCATCAAGCTAAAATCTGAAATTTTTGGTTTGTTCAAGCTATTCAAAGCCTCAGTTGAGAATCAGTTTGGTAGGAACATAAAAATTATCAGATCTAATAATGGTGGTGAATATGTGAAATCAGAGTTTCAACAATTTTGTGCATCTTCACGCATTCAGATGCAACACACAGTTCCATATACACCTCAGCAGAATGGGGTTGCTGAGAGGAAAAACAGGTCTCTAAAAGAGATGGCCAGATGCATGCTTGAGGCAAAGTCATTGTCTCCCAATCTATGGGATGGGGCAATAAATTATGCCACATACATTCAAAATAGAGTGCCACACAAAGCTCTCAAAGGTATCACTCTTTTCGAGGCTTGGACAGGTCACAAACCTGATATCTCTCATTTTAGGATTTTTGGCTCAAAGGATTGGGCTAGAATTCCACTTGAGAAGAGGAGGGATTTGCAACCCCAAATCCAACCATGTTTATTTGTTGGATATTCATAGGACTCCAAAGTTTATAATTTTCTGAACATGACCACTCATAAAGCATTCATCGAAATAAGTGTGAAGTTTGAGGAAGAGCCCTCTTAGAGCGCTGAAATTGGACAAGCATCTTCACCACCACCTGAAGAAGAAGTAAGTGATGTTCTTGAAATATTTGATTTTGATATTTCTGATGATGAAGATCATTTCATTGCAGATGCTAACTCACCTACAAGGCCTAAGTGGGCTGCGAAAACTTTGCAAGGAGCAGGTGAACTAGCTGGCAATCCTCAGGACCAAAGGAGGACTAGATCACAATTTGAGACTGCTCTCAATGTGAAGGATCCTTACCTTCCTGAGAGATGTTATATGATGATAGATTCTGATCCTCAGACATATGAGTAAGCCTCACATGACACAAGATGGCAGATTGCTATGGATGAGGAGTTTCAGTCATTGTAGAAGAATGAAACTTGGGAGCTAGTCAAGCTCCCTGCAGGAAGAAAATTGATAAGGTGCAAGTGGATTTTCAAAACCAAATGTGAAGCAGATGGTACATCGGTAAAATACAAAGAAAGACTAGTAGAAAAGGGCTTTTCTCAGTTCCAAGGCCTTGATTATAATGAAACCTTTTCCCTGTTGCATAGAAAGACTCCATTAGATTAGTTTTGGCAGTTGCAGCATCCAAGCGCTGGGAAGTCAATCACATGGATGTGAAAAGTGCTTTACTCCATGGGGAACTTGAGGAAGAAATATATATGAAACAACCACATGGGTACACATCATATCCAAATCTTGTTTGCAGGTTGAAAAAGTATTTGTATGGACTAAGCAAGCCCCTAGGGCTTGGTATGAAAAAATGGATAGTTTTATTTTGTCTCAGTTTTATGTTCGGTGTAAATCTGATCCAAATGTCTATATGAAGTTAATAGATGGTTCTATAATGCTCATAGTTCTGTATGTTGATGATTTTATAATCACAAGAAGTTCAACAGATCAAATATCCACTTTGAAGACCGCTTTGAATCAAGCCTTCTCAATGAATGATTTGGGAATTCTTAAGCAATTTTTGGGGCTTGAGATTTCTCCAACAAAAGGTGGAACCAAGGTATCTCAATCTAAATATGCTTATGATCTGTTAAATAATTTTAAGATGGCTGATTGCAAGCCTTCTAAGACTCCATTCCTTTATGGAGTTAGACTAGAAGATGCAGGATCTACACCATTGTTTGACAACACTCTATATAGACAGTTGATTGGCAGCTTGCTTTACTTGACACACACTCGACCTGATCTTGCTTATGCTGTGAGTGTGGCATCAACATACATGGAGAAGCCACATGAGATCCATTGGAGGGCTGCAAAAAGAATCCTACATGATGTGCAGGGTACAAAGACTGATGGGATCCACTATGTTGCAGATTCAAGCCTAGATCTCTTGGGCTTCATTGATTCAGATTGGGATGGTGATAGACTTGATAGGAAATCCACATCTGGATTTGTATTCATGCTTGGAGGTGGCCCTGTTTGCTGGTCCAACAAGAAACATAATACCATAGCATTATCTTCAGCAGAGATAGAGTATAGAGGAGTAGTGAATGCTGCTACATAGTGTGTATGGCTGTAGGATATTCTTTCAGAATTTGAGATTGCTTTTAGTACTCCTACCGTCATCTTTTGTGACAATCAGAGTGCTATTAGAGTTTCAAGTGACCCCATACAGAGGCAAAGGACCAAGCACATTGAGATTCATATGCACTATATCAGAGGCTTAGTGCATGACCAGACCATTGATTTGCAGTATTGCCCCCCAAGTGAGCAAACTGCATAAATCTTCACCAAGGATTTCACAGAGAAGACATTCAACTATCTTAGATCACTACTTGGGATGGATGAACATGTGGTGGAGTGAAGGGTTGATCAACAATCCTTCAATTTTTATATGTCCATGTTTTGAGGGGAGGTTTTTCCCATTAGGTTTTCCTTCTATCCTTGTTTTTGTGGACCGACAGTATTGTACAGGGTGACCAAGTCTAGTTACTGGGCCCTTAGCATTTCTATTTTCTGATATTTAGACCATACAGTCAGATTAATAGGGGGTGTTGGAATATTAAATCTTCCTACCTTGTCATTTAATTACATTGGTTGCATTAATTAATCTTCTATGGTTAATTCCTATGTAATAGACTAGGAAAATTGCCCTGTGTGGACCACAAGGCAACATTGGGGGGACCACAATACTTCCAAGGTGTGGACCACAAGCTACCTAGGCCATTTGGGCGCATTCCTAACTGATTCTGGATAAGATTTGGTAGGAAAGGCGCACTTCTTAGTTTTTACTGCTTTTTACAGCTTTTTCCCTTATGGGGAAAAGCTAGTCACTTAGGAAACTTGTTTTTTGCACCCATGACACTCCATAGTGTTTCCTCTTCTCAAATTTCATATTTGGCATTGTTTTTCATCATACATCACCTTCATCTCCTTAATTTAGCAATTCGTGAGATTTTGGAGAGATTTGGAAAACATACTTACCTTAGGGGGATGAGCATATTTTTAGTAAGTCTGATGATGAGATGATTTCTTTGGCATATTTATCCATTCGAATATCTGTTGTAATGTTATATAATAGCAGCCTATTAATTTTATAAGGTTGGCTGATGTATTTTATTCATGAGAAGTTAATACAAAATTGTATCTTTGTGAGTAATTTTTGTGTCTTTTGACTAGTTTTGTGAGATCTTCTGTGAGTGAGTGTAATTGTTTGATCAGATCTTGGTGTGAACTGAATTTCACACCATGGACATCATCCGAGACAATTCCCAAGAATTTTGGTCATCTTTTTATCAAGTTTAGATTAATTGGCAATTATTAGTCAGATTTCCTAAGGTCTGATTTTAAAATTACCTAAGTATGACAAAGCATAAATTAAACTTCAGCGGGAAATTTCAATTGGCCAATTCGATGAAGTGGGTCTTTCTAAAATGTGACAAGGATGCCCAACCATAAATTTGAGAGAATTTCACACATGTTTTAGAGGTCATCTCATCAACTCGATTTGAAGGGGTGTATTTCTTCTCCAAGGGGGTGCATTTCTTCTCCAAGGGGGCACATTTCATCATTTCCAGCTCTTTATTTGTTGCTTCAACAATCCACTTCATCCCTCCACATCGTCTAGGCGACTTCAACACTTTCCCACTTCCCATTTTAGTGATTTATCTCAGCATTTTTGGTCCCCACATTGTCCATCTCAGCTAAGTGCGCCCCACCAAGACAGGGGCAACTTGGCCACATGTAATATTTTGAAATTTTGTTTTAATCTCAACCATTGATTGTAAAGCAGAGACTCAAATGAATATCTCATCCATTCACCTCAATAGATTAAGGATTTTTCTCTCCTCTTGTTCTATAAAAGAGAGAGAGAGAAGCTCATTTGTAAAGGAGGCAATTGTGATAATAATTGAACAGATTTCATTTCACTCAAGTTTCTCTTGTGTTCTTGGTTCTTTGTGGTAGGATTTTGGCTCTTAATTTCCTCCACTGGTATGTTTATGAAATATGATCCAAATTGAGGTAATATCTTTTATGTTTGTTTATTTATAAATCTAGAAATTGCAACTGCTCTCGCGCTTTGAATTTCTTTGGTAAGAGACATCTCTTAAAATTCTATTGCAAGTGTTTTTTTTTTCGAGTTTTGTTCCTCGCAATTCATACATCATTTATCTAACTTGTTTGTTGGTTTATCTTAGGTTCTTGAGACTTCTCATCAATTTCCATTTTCCAAGATTCAATCAATTTGCAGGTTGGAGAAGCGTTGGGTTTAAAAGGGTGCCACAATTGTATCAATATTGTTGATTGCTCAAGGGTCTCTGCGATTCATGGATCTCAACTTCATTTCAGTGTGTCAGGAGGGGTGAATTGAATCCATATCCCAAAACCAAGGCACCAGGTCAGGGTTTTCTTAATCTCTTCTTCTCCACTCTTTCAGTATTTGATTTTCCGAGCTTGTTTAACAACTAAGAAAAATATGCATTCACTAGGTTATATCATTTTTCATCCTAGGCATACAATCTATAAATTTCTTGCATTGTAATGACTTAAATCTAAAGTAATTTGTACTTAGAAATCCTAGGATAAGACACTGGGAGTTAAAACTTTGCATTTGATATAGCCTGGTTGTGTTTATTTAGCTTATTGTGCACTTCTTGCTTGCTGTTATATACTTGTTATCACATTCGTAGTAGCCGGGGCTACCATGTCTTTAGACTAGATTCCAATACTTTTATGAGCAAGTCCTTTACTATGATATGCTTGAGATCGACATTTGATGAGCAACTATTATATGATCACTCATATTTCTAACAGACCCAGAGCAGACATTACAACCTTATGCCATGACTGAGCCTCATGACCACAGATTTGATGATTGAGGTGGCCATTTCCTTCCATTCAGAGCAGTGTGATAGTGCCCAGAGTTATGCAGCAACAATGTTCTAGTGACAGTTGATGGTTCAAATGATGGATACAAGTTTATGACCCAGCAGGTATATGTTTATGCATTGGATACCTATGTTGTGCTCTTTTACTTATCTTAGTATCTTAACTAAGTATTTAGTGGTCATGACATGGTGATATATATATATATATATATGGTTATTGGTTGATTGTTTAGAATTAAAGTGGTCTAATTACTTGGAATTAGAATTTCTTGTGTATGCTCGCTGGTCTTACCCTCCTAAGTAGTATGGACATGGTCATTCCCACAATTTATGGCTTGCTAGTTTTCCTCACTTGTGCCCCAATGTTGGTCCCTATTATTTTGTGTCTCAGCTTTGAGTTGTGCAACAGAACTTATCGAAGCCTTGATCCTTCTGGGCGAGGAGAACCCGCTGGTGTTGGTTCCTGATCTTAGGCGAGTTCGATTTGAAGCATTGACCTCTCTGGTCGGTTTCCCCCAATGTTTGGTCCTAATTGTGGATGATCGACAAACCGCGGAAAACATTAAAAAATACAAAATATATTCTTTTTTTTTTCTTCAGAATTTTAAACATATCAAGCAACAACATTATATAAACACATTGGCACATAAATATGGAGAAATCATTGATATATATGATGTAGTGGATGCCAAATAAAAAATGATACATCAAAGTTTCAAAGATTGGAAATTTGGAAGTTTCAACACTGGTTTGAACATTGGTCATTCCCCTCTCCTCTAAGATCTAGGTTCTAGCCCTTGCCTCTACTTCGAATCTTGAAGTTAATCCTTCAAGGACATTAGTCAACACCGTACAATTTTAATGAATCTTCCTAATCCAAGCATTAAGATAAGGAAGAAAAAGCTTTCCATGCTTAACAAGTGATTTTGCTTGACTGAAGGGTATATTTTTATTAAGGTCATGATAGAGGAGTTCAATCAACTTAACCAATCAGGAATCAACACCACCAACATCAAGGTACACACCTAGTTTGATGTGCTTGATTAAATTCCAATCCCTTATCCTCATACATGATAGAATCTAGTGGAAACATTGCAATCCTGAAATCCTGACAACTATTAAGTCTGTTGAACTCTGAATGGGATCTAAATGCTACTTTTTGCATATGAAGTCCAATGAGGTTGGACCACTCTCAAACATCCTGAAACAATTAATGGTAATGTTAAAAATTTAAGTAAAATGATGGAAAATAAAAGATAAGGAGAATGTCACTTTTACTTTGAGAATTTAACATTACCATTTACTGTTAGTGGCTTCAATATCTGATGTATTGGTCAACTTTTTAAAACCCCATAGCAATTTTTAGGGACTTCGCGCGATTTTTTCATTTTTGAAGCGCGATTTTTTCATTTTTGAAAAAATCGTGAGGTCCGATTTTTACGGCGAAAAAAATCGGCAGGTTGAAAAAATCGTGATTTCTCAGGAAATCGACGATTTTTCGATGACGTTTTCCACTATGGTTAAATGTATGCTAAATCTAAAGATTGCTGGCCATGATTGAAATGTAATGATTAATTCCTCACGGAGCCTACGGGTTGGGATGTGAGATGGAGTAAGGGACAACTAATTTTAAGTGTCCCCTTGGAACTCAAGTTATAGTTAACTATGCACCTAGTCACGGTGGTTCTAGAAAAGATCCTCACGGAGCTTGATTCAAGCTTGGATGTGAGTTGTAGACATTTGCTAAAATTGAATATGCACTCCTCAAACCAACTTATTCCATTTGTGAGACACCGCCATTTCTTGTCTATTTTCTATCCAACATATGCTTAGGTGGTTTTCCCTTTCCCTTTATCCAAAGTGTCACAATGTTGAAGTTGTAAAGTCATCCCCTTGTCCTAGCCTTGTCTTTTCACCTTCACCCATTTCTAGGAAAATGTTCACGTCCATAAATTGAGTATACACTTCAGGGTCTTTTTCTTAATAATTGATTGCTTTAATCTAAACTTTTATTTTATGTTTTATTTGTTTAATCACCATTAAATGCCATTTAATAATTTAGTCTTGCAATTGAAATAATTAGAGGAGCATATCTTATCCATTTGTACTTGCAACATTAGTCAGTTTGAGCCTGGGTCATTATTTTGATCAGTTTTGACCTGGTCAACCCAGTTTGACCAAGTCAACCACAGGATCCGGGATGAGTTGGACCGATGATGTTCGATATTGATAATTTGTGGTCCTATGGTGCCCATTTGATGGTTCCATGCATCTGACATAGGTTTCATGTGATGGTTTGATGGATTTTAATTATTATTATTATTTATAGACCATTATTGTTATTGTCTGGGCATGGTTGAGCTTATAGATGACTATCCAGGTGGTCACATGATGTATGAGTACTCATATCTACAACATTTGGGGCTTCTGAGTCCATTGGTACACTCAAATATCAAATTCAGACACTTTTAGATGGGATTATGGTTAGTTTATCACTTTGTTGCATATTTGCCATATAAAATGGCCTATTAGCACATTTCAAGATTATTTTGGTTCACCTAGGGCACTAGAAAGGGAGTATGGGATCCAGCCACTCATTATTACCATATTACCATGCTCCAAAACATTTTAGTGCAGTCATATTTGTGCTTGGGGCACCAGGTGGGGAGATACATACATTTTATTATTTAACAGGTGATATTCCGATAATAAAATATGGAAGAAATGGTCATTGAGGAAATCGATTTGGGAAAATGAGGCAAGGAATTGGCATAAGGTTTGTTCAAAGGATTTTTTTGATGCATCCCACAGCTTCCGATGTAGCTTGCAACACTCAGTGGGGTTCACATACACTCCGAGCTATTATTTTGAGAATTTTATTATGTCAGTAAGGAGCCACGATTTGGTCATCATTATGATATTATCTTGAGTTATTATATGTTATTGTGCCATGGGGTCATGCTAGAGAAGGACATGTTACACCTCCTAGCCCCACCATATGCATGTCATGTGTCTTAGTCACTTATCATATGGTGTGTCCCCCTAGGGCATCTTAGTGAGTGCACCCCCTCTATTTTTGGGTGATCCATGTATATTGTATTTGGGATCATCTTAGCTGTTGATTATCATTGATATATCTTTTAATATCAACCACTCATTCAAAAAGTGGTTAGGGTTTTGGTCTCTCTCATTCCTATTTAAGGAAGAGACCTCCCTCATTGTAAAGGGACTTTTGGTTCTTGGCTATTGGAATAAAATTTGATTCTTGTGAGAAAGTCTTGGATCTTGGTTTGGATGTATGGATATGGTGATTGAAACTACTTTTCCATTGCACTGAGGATCTTGGTGAATATCTTGCACATTTTTCTATCCATATTTTTACTTGCAGGTGAAGAGGATGATTTGTTAGAGGGGCGCATTGGCTGGGGAGACTCACCCTATATCTCTCTCAGATTCGGTTATTCAGGGAGTAGTTTTGTCTTTATACAATTTATTCTCTGCATGTTATTCTTTATTTTCATTTACCCTCATTCTTGTTTATTGATTGAGTTCATCTCCTTGGTTTTGCAGGAAGAGAGGGGCGCACTTGTGGACTTGGGAAAATCATGGCAGGAAGAGAAAACACCAAATATTCATATTATCATTGCAGGGTAGTCCTCGTCATGCTGGAATCCATTCTCATCATCCATGTATGCTCATAAGGTGAGTATTTTATTTCTCTAACTTACCCATCTATCATTTACTTTCAAACCCTAATTACTAAATCTTATAAAAATTCTTTGGGTTTGATTATTTGGTTTACTGGCGAACCATTTCTGGGTTTTCATCCTTAGGCCTAGCCCCAAGTGGGTCTTCAAGGGTGTCTTTCTCTGTGGACTCCATCTACCCCATTCCCTAGTCACCGATCTCTCCATGCTTGTGCCCTCCTTGGTTTGTTGGTACTCCAGATAGTTGGTACCCTTTTTCCTTTTTCCGAGCTTGTGTGTTGTGATCATCAAATCAATGGCCACCACCACCATCATCACCTAACATCATGTAACTTACCACCACCACCATCATCATGACCACCTACTAAACATAAACATCGTTTAACATAACCATTACACATGTATGACAAACATCATATAATGTCATACACGTCTATCATCACCTATCAAACATAAGCACCATCTTACAAACACTTAAAAAAATAGCTAACATAATCTAACATACACATCAAATATCACCTAACATACACATGTAAACATTATATGCCATCATTTAGCATATACCTTAACATATTTAAACATAATCTAACACACAAATCTAATAATAACATCTAATGAAACACAAGTTGCATTATCTAACATAACCATCATGCACACATCTAACTAACACCATCTAACACACACATCTATCAAACACACCTAGCAAACACATCTAACTTGACCTTAGAACATACACATCACCATCTACATATAAATAAACATCAACATGAACATCGACATAAACATGAAAAATGCAATATATATATATATATATATATATATATATATATGAACAATAATAAAAAGCTCACGATGCATGCACCCAAATATACATCTCTAGTCCAATAATTGCTATAATATATCTCGTCCACCTTCGAAACTAGAGGCATCACTACCTTAGCCAACAGATCTAGAGGCATCGACACCCGCACTAGTAGAGGCATCAATACCTCTGTTAGAAGAAAAAGTAGATTGGAGAGCAACATAGATATTTCCATCAAGACGAATCTCACCTGCTACAAACATCCTATCTAGAGCTGAGGTGAGTGGAGTAGGAGATGGTGGAGTGGCTGGTAGTATGATTGGATGGATTGGAGATGGTGGTGGGTCGACTGGGTGTGGAGTAAATAGTGGTTGTTCATGATCATGGTGAGCAGAAAGAGGAGAAGGTGGAGCATGAGATGATGACGCTGATGCGTCATGCAGAGGAGGAGGAGGTGGTGGACAAGCACGGGGATCATTTCCCTTGTCAGATGGCATAGAATGATCCTTCAGCCTCCAAGCATCTAAAAGCATGGATGCGCCAACTATATATTGCATCAACAATCTCATATCATGCAGAATCTAACTCCATACCTCTACAAGCTCAAGGTCTTTCATGGCATTGAAGGTTTTGGTTTTCTCATGGCTCTTCTTTTAATCTTTTGATTTCCTCAAGCAATCTTTTTTTAAGATTCCTTAGGTTAGAAATTTCTTGATCTTTTCAGATAATTTCTTTTCCAGACTTTGATTTGCTTGTTATAATTTTTTATCATCTTGCTTTTTGTCTTTTGACTTCTTGATTTTGATTGTGGTTTTTTAAACATGATATTTCTTCATCCTTCTCTGATAACTTCTTCTCGATGTCTTCATTTGCTTGTTCCATCTTTCGATTTTGATCTTTTAGGAGAGAGATTTCTTTATTTCGTTCTCGTAAGTTGTCATCACTTTTTAATCTCTCAATTTGAGTGGCTAATTCCTCAGTACGCTCTTTTAAGCAACGATTCTCCTTCTCTATTAACCCATTAAAATAATTATGCTTCTCAATCTCAAACTGTAATTTCTTATTGATTGCTTCATAATGTTCTATCTTACCCAATACTACTTGTAATTGCGACTTTATTTCTGAATCTTTAATTGCCATAGTTTGCAACTTCTATACTTCTTCAATGCTTCGACTTTGAATATAATTTTTTTTACAATTATTAAAAGAACTTTCTTTTAAATAATCGATTTAATTTCAACACCCTTTAATTTATCTAATTTTTTTTATAAACCCTTTTGAATAACTTGAACCACTTTACAATTGTTCTTTGAAACCTTTTTTAATAATAAGGTCACCTCTTAATTTAAGGATTTTCACTTATAAATACCTCCTTACATATATATAAAAATGATTAATGCCTTTTATTTTTTCAACCTTTATAAAACTATATGACAATTTATACTTCAACCGTAATAAAGATATGTTGGACTTTTGAAATAATAATATAACTTTATAACCAACTTGTAATTTTTTTTTAAACTCCACAAAATAGTAACCCTTGCTTGAATTTTCCACTTCCACTTAAAAGGTCAAGTAAAACTAATCTCGACTTTTAAAGGATTAAGATAACAATGTGATATAATCTTGGTATAAGTTTAATAATGTCGATTAAATAATCTCATTAATGTCAATTATATGTAAATTCGATATAGGACACATCCCACTTCTGCTGGTAATATCTTTGGCAGCAGTAAAACCTGATGGTGGCAAGATAAAGTTCACAGTAGTAATTTTGTTTCGTGCCGTATTCAGGGGCAAGTTCTACGTAATGGTATCATATGATTTATTCTCTTTATGGATTCCAAATCCTTTTTTTTTTTTATTTCCACAAAAATAATGGCGTTTCAAAAACCTTGGGATTGGATCTCGACAACAATGAGATGGTCTGAACTTGGAGGCTTGATGGCAAGGGATCTATCTTTCTTCGGTCTTTATAGCTAGAACTGTTTCTTTTGTTTGGTAACTTGCAACGGAATATTGTTCTTGGTAACTTGCAATGGATCGAATTGGATTTTTTATTGAATTTTAATTGGCTAAAAGACAAGGTGCAGTCAAGGACCAAGAACAAAAAACTCTGAAATAATAAGGGATTAAGCATTGGTCAGACAAAGTCTGGAAAGATATGGCGAAAGGTCTCGATAAAAAACACAACTCTGAAAGCAAATGGGACGAACAAATTTCGCTGACACACAAATTACCCAAAATATCTGGAATATAAAATAAGCCATTAAAATATATAATATAATGAGTAAATGTATAAGAGATGAATATGATAATATATTACAAATGTGGGCTCATATATAATACCCATGGAGGGTTCCTTTTCGTAAAGAGACATGACCTTCCATTAATAAAGTGTCTCTTCATTAAATATTATGTTATTGAATATTAATTATTGACTTATTATTAATATTTATATATTTTGTTTATTACAATTGACTCTTCAGATTCAAAGTTGGTGGATTCCAGAGCATACATACAACTGACATGATCCATGATGTATTTGGTCAACACCAGCCTAGATATATGTTTTGATGTGAGAACCTTGAGTCAGTTCATGGCTGAGCCGACGCAGGTGCATTGGGTAGCAGCGAAGCATGTTCTCAAATATTTGCAGGGCACAATGGAGTATGGATTGAGGTATATTGAAGGTGATGGACTGAGGCTGCAGGGATTCAAACTCAGATTGGGTAGGGAGTGCATCATGTCGGACGAGCACAACACCTCAGGGTGCTGCTTGAGCTTGGGATCAACAATGATTTCTTGGTTCAATAGGAAGCAGACTTCTGTTGCACTCAGTTCAACAGAGTATGGCGAGTTGTGAATCTATTTGGCTTTGCAAATTGCTTACAGGATTATTTGGTCAATAGTTGGAGCATATAGTGATTCACTGTGACAATCAGAGTTGTATTGAACTCTGAGAATCTAGTGTTCCATGATAGGTCCAAGCATATTGAGATCATATATCATTTCATCCGAGACAAGATCTAGAAGGGAGTAGTCAAGCTCCAGTATATCTCCACAGATGAGCAGGTTGTAGACATTCTCACCAACCCTTGGTGAAAATAAGTTTGTCTTCTTCAAAGATAAACTATGAGTGGTGGAGAATACCTTCCTCGCTAAGAGGGAGTGTTGATGTTTGAAGCTCATACAAGCATCTCCACATGGGCTTGTGTCTATCTTGTGGAGATTGTCGTTAATACTTCTCAAAACTTTGGAATTCACTTTATTAAAATCAATTATTAATGTGAATGTCTTTTTAAATTAATTGAGGGTTAATTTAATAAAGTGCCTAATTTTTTGGCACTAGTAACTTAAATTAATTAATTGAATCTTAGCCCTTGATCTCAAGTGAGTGAGATCTAATCTCAACCATTGAAGTTAGGGTTTTGGTTCACCTCAACAAGATAAAAGGGAGCCAAGGTGAGAGTAGATGACACAAGAGAAACTCAAGCACTGAGTTGGAGACTTTTTGGAGAGAGAAGGACATTCTATTTCCAGATTGGCCACCTCTTTGAGGAGAGTTGACAAAAATAGTTCTCATGTAGCCACCTCTTTGAGGAGATTTCAACCATAATAAAATATCGAATTGGTTAGCTCCAACAATGGCCAAGAAATCATAGTGCATGCTTAAGTAGATGCGTGTTTGACCAAACAATGATAACTATGAGTGCACTTTATGTTATAATTTGATGTTGAGATGCACTTTACTATTTTTCATGAGGATTACTACTTTTCTCCTAGAGAGGTTGATTTTCCTATGTGGCACTTGAGCACACAAGTTGAGGCACTTTTGGATGATTTGACACCTTGGCACACATGTTCAGGCTTATTGGGATCATCATGCCTCTATCTCCCTTGATGATTAGATCTCAACCCTTGATTACTAGTTTTTCACATGGATCGACCTTCCTCATGCATAGATCTACACTCAACAACTTGGATCAAGGATGTAATGCCCCATTTTCACTTAGGTAGCTAAACTACATTACGACCTATTTTTATTTATTGCTTATTATCTGTGGAACTTGGTTAGAGTGATAACATTTTATTACATGAACACATGGACCTACTGGTATTGTAGAAGTTTTGTATAAGTTTATGTTTAGGTTATTAACGACGCTTGTTATGTTATTTACTTCCAACATGCAATTAAAATGAAATATTTTGGGTACGTGGATACTAGTTTAAATCAAATATAGAAACAAATCGATAAAATACTAGGTGCATGTTACATAGATGAGCTTGTTTCCTTTCGTTGATTCATCAGTTAGTAACATAGTAATCACACATAAATAGTTATATGGTTATCAATTATCTTGTGTTTGGTAAACTAACCTGCATGTTAATGGGCTATGTGACAACTAGATAAATATTGCACTAAATTGACACTGATGTCATCGACATTGAAAGAGAAATGGTATTCTATGAAGCATTAATTCATAATTTATTTATTGGTTTGATACTTTGATCGGATGTGTGGGAATATGTAGATTTTACAGGAAGCACACTTTCCCAAACTGGTTATTTGATGACGTAGATTTTAGAACAATAGCAATGTAGTATGCCTTTGAGGGGTGTTTGTTAATATTCAATATGCTAAGACAGAAAATAGCAGCATTACATTCCATTTCACAATAATAGCATATACAGGATCACTGAAGAAACAACAAGCATAGCATAAACACAAGAGACAGAGATTTATCCTGGGAAACCCTCATGGGGTAGAAAACCCAGCAAAGCTTCCTCAATATAGATGACCAGCAATATACAAAGATGCAAACCCTGAGCATAAGCTCCTTCTCCTCCATAGCAGACCTCTCCTCCACAAATGCGCCTTTCTCAAGTGAGTGAGTGTGTATAATGAGGAACACACCTCCTCTATTTATACACTACTCTGATATGTATTTTACACAAGTACACGTAGGCTCGTATTTAACCAATAGGTTAAATACCCCACTACAACTAACTGGGCCGACCCCTCTAGGGTGGTCTAATAACCCTTTGACCCATATAACACATACAGGGCCGACCCCTACTAGGGAAGTCTAATAACCCGAGTTACCACATTCCGACGGAGGAATAAACATCTCCGGATATACAATAAGATCTTTATGGAGGAATGAAACATCTCCGGAATAATAAAGTACAAATATAATATTCTTTGAAGTTACAATATCTCAACACTCCCCCTTAACGAGAAGGATATTATAACAACATCTGCACGAGCAAGGAGTCATCAACATCATACATGATACATCTATAAATCATTGGAAGCTTTCTCAACATCATTAGTAACTCAAGCAGTTACTGGAACATCTTCAATACTGGAACATCGACATCTTCAGTATTGAGTCTTTATCTTCTGTAGCACTTGAACAACTACAATAATATCATCATCTGGATCCTCACGATACAAGATCATCAACATCGTCATCACACGATCATCAGCATCGTCATCTCACGATCATCAGCATCGTCATCACACGATCATCAGCATTTTCATCTCATGATCATCAGCATTGTCATCACACGATCATCAACATCGTCATCGCACGATCATCAGCATCGTCATCGCACGATCAACATCGTCATCACACGATCAGCAGCATCGTCATCGCACGATCAACATCGTCATCACACGATCAGCAGTATCGTCATCACATGATCAGCAGTATCGTCATCACATGATCAGCAGCATCGTCATCACACGATCAGCAACATCGTCATCACACGATCAGCAGCATCGTCATCACATGATCAGCAACATCGTCATCACACGATCAGCAGCATCGTCATCACGCGATCAGCAGCATCGTCATCACATGATCAGCAGCATCATACATGATCCTTCCTTTCGGAATTACTGGATCAATCTCATCATAATCATATTTAAGACTATCCTTCTTTTCGGAATTACTGGATTTACTGTCTAAGGATGATTAGTCCAACTACAATCATATTTAAGACTATCCCTCCTGGATTTGCTGTCTAAGGATGATTAGTCCAATCACAATCTCATTTAAGACTATCCCTCCTGGATTTGCTGTCTAAGGATGATTAATCCAATCACAATCGTATTTAAGACTATCCCTCCTGGATTTGCTGTCTAAGGATGATTAGTCCAATTACAATCATATTTAAGACTATCCCTCCTGGATTTGCTGTCTAAGGATGATTAGTCCAATCACAATCTCATTTAAGACTATCCCTCCTGGATTTGCTGTCTAAGGATGATTAATCCAATCACAATCGTATTTAAGACTATCCCTCCTGGATTTGCTGTCTAAGGATGATTAGTCCAATCACAATCTCATTTAAGACTATCCTTCCTGGATTTACTGTCTAAGGATGATTAATCCAAACACAATCGTATTTAAGACTATCCCTCCTGGATTTGCTGTCTAAGGATGATTAGTCCAATCACAATCTCATTTAAGACTATCCTTCCTGGATTTACTGTCTAAGGATGATTAATCCAATCACAATCGTATTTAAGACTATCCCTCCTGGATTTGCTGTCTAAGGATGATTAGTCCAATCACAATCTCATTTAAGACTATCCTTCCTGGATTTACTGTCTAAGGATGATTAATCCAATCACAATCGTATTTAAGACTATCCCTCCTGGATTTGCTGTCTAAGGATGATTAATCCAATCACAATCGTATTTAAGACTATCCCTCCTGGATTTGCTGTCTAAGGATGATTAATCCAACCACGTGCATTTTGAACCAAGGTCCAGGGACGATGCAGTCCTATCCTCTATTCTCGGAGACCTCACGTCTACGGCTCTCTTTAGGACTGAAAGTCCAGGGATGATCCAATCCCCTCAACTGTCCACTAAGGACTTCATTCTCGGAGACCTCACGTCTACGGATCTCTTTAGGACTGAAAGTCCAGGGATGATCCAATCCCCTCAATTGTCCACTAAGGACTTCATTCTCGGAGACCTTACGTCTACGGTTCTCTTTAGAACTGAAAGTCCAGGGATGATCCAATCCCCTCAACTGTCCACTAAGGACTTCATTCTCGGAGACCTTACGTCTACGGTTCTCTTTAGGACTGAAAGTCCAGGGATGATCCAATCCCCTCAACTGTCCACTAAGGACTTCATTCTCGGAGACCTTATGTCTACGGTTCTCTTTAGGACTGAAAGTCCAGGGATGATCCCAATCCCCTCAACTGTCCACTAAGGACTTCATTCTCGGAGACCTCACGTCTACGGCTCTCTTTAGGACTGAAAGTCCAGGGATGATCCAATCCCCTCAAGTCCACTAAGGACTTCATTCTCGGAGACTTCACGTCTACGGCTCTCTTTAGGACTGAAAGTCCAGGGATGATCCAATCCCTTTCTGTATTCTCATCTATACAAGAGCAGTTATCACATTAGCATGTATTCTCACCAATACATCAAAACATGTATACATCACAACTAGCATGTATTCTTACTAATACATCAAAACATGTATACATCACATCTAGCATGTATTCTTACTAATACATCTAACATCAAAACATGTATACATCACAACTAGCATGTATTCTTACTAATACACCAAAACATGTATACATCACACCAAAACATGTATACATCACAACTAGCATGTATTCTTACTAATACATCTAACATCAAAACATGTATACATCACAACTAGCATGTATTCTTACTAATACATCAAAACATGTATACATCACACCAAAACATGTATACATCTAGCATGTATTCTCACCAATACATCTATCATCAAAAGCATGTATAAGTAAAGCTAAGTATTCTAAGTATAAGAGTCCTAAATCTAAATATTTCTAAGTAACTGGGTGTAGAGAACAGGTTACCTCATCAACGACCTTGTTGTTTGATGAGACAATCTCATTAGTAGTGACTATACTACTCCCCCTTTCGAGGAGGGTCCTTTTGAACTACACCAAGCTTGTCTTGGAAGTATTCAAACTTCACTCGAGACAGAGGTTTGGTTGGTAACTTCTTCACTTGACGTAGAGGCTTGGTTAGTACAACGGTAACCTGTTACAAATTCAAACTTTTAGAGTTCCTTTCTGTGTCATATCTTGTTAGTTCCCTATGTTCTTTGACTTATCATGGAACACTAGATTCTATGTCATCTTGATACAACTCTAAATATCACATAGGATCTCAGTTGGTTCTATCTCTAAGTCAAACAATCCTAAAGCCAAACTTCTTCACAACTAGCAGAGCAAGCAGCCATATATTCCGCTTGTGCTGAGAGCCACACTAGACTGCTTCCAGCTAAACCACGAGATCATGGCTAAACCCAGACAATAACATCCTCTCGATGTGTTCTTCTTGTCTGATACACTTCCTGCCCAAACAGAATCTGAATAGCCATCTGAAGTCATGATCTTCAAGATAGCATAGATCAAATTCTATCGTGTCCTTTATGTGCCTCATCACATACTTTGCAACTATCATGTAAACACATCTAGTTTCCACTAGATACTAACTCAAGGTGTTCATAACAAAGCATATATCTAACCTAGTATATGTTAGATATATCAAAGACCCAATAAATTGACTGTACAGAGTTATATCCACTAACTCTGATGAGTTATCCCCTAACAGCTTCAAGTTGGAATCCATAAGAGTGGCCATTCCAACACCTCAAGTCATATTTCTCATCATACTTTCCCTGGTTGAGAAATATTCCTTCTGAGCCTTGCCATACTTCCAGACCTAGGAAGTAAAGCATCAATTTGAGATCTTTCATTTTTCATTTCTGCATTGAATGATCTTCTGCATATCTATCTGTGCCATCTCTCGTTAGATGGGTCTACTGATATGAGCCTCAATATCATTCAAACTCTGTGGTGAGTTCCTTCTTGCATCCATGTCATATGTGTATCATATTCAACCTTGTAGCAAAGGTTGAGATCCACATCACCCATGGTGATCATTAAGCTTATCAAATTATTATCGATCTTAGGTACCTATACAGAACCTGATTCATACTTCTTCTTTAATTACACCACACTTGGAGCAAACATCTTGTCGTGATTCTCTTCCCCTTTCTAAGAGAATCTTCTAGCCATGAGCCTTCTATATTTTGTTTGATTTGTAAATCTTCTTGTTTGAACATCCACCACTTGTACGATGTCCATCATTCTTCATGACCTTTCCTACAAATCAAAATTAAGTACATGATTAGTAATACTTCATAATTATCAAAAGATAACCCATTATGCATACAGATATCATTTACATAGTGATGCAACTATTTTGACCAATACTTTGGCACAACACTTTCCCATATCCTGTATGCATACAGTGGCTATCTAGATGCCTTCCATCTCTACCAGAACATACTATCGAGAGTGTGCACAACTCTCAGCATGTCAGCAAGGAGGTTTCATTCTAGACAAGCAACAATGGAATGTTTGTCCAAACATATGCACATTAGTTGTATACTGTTCAATGCTCTATGAATGTTTACACTCAACATTATATATTCTAGGAATACAAATATGCATGCAGGCAATATCATTACTATTTCAAATAGCAACTCAAATACTTATCTTTTATGTTTGTGTGGCTACCTCCCGCTTGATCTTCTGTATGTCTTTTGAACTTCTATTCATTCTGTACCACTGTGCATGCTCAAGAGTCATCCTCATGATCTCATACACAAACATACATTCATTAGTATATTCTAAATGCTATCAAAACTAAATAATCTTGAAAACGTATAGTCATGATTATAGTTAATAAACATTAGTATTCAAGATTTCAGGGAAGTCTTCTTTTACTCATGCATATCATTGATAAAAGATATAATATGCATAATCCCTTGATTACTAACTTTATGAATAAGCATAACCAATCATTCCAAGTATACTTATATAAGGGATCCTAACACAAGGTAAGATTCATGGGAAACATACCTGGATTAGTATACCTACTTGGTTATGTACAACATACCTAAACAATCTCTTCAATGATTTAGAGATCCTGAGCTAGAACCTGCATGTCTCATAGGTTAAGCATAATATAACAAAGTCATACATACCTCGTAAGTAGAACAAAGATTATGGATGAGTCTTTGTCTTCATGTTTTCATGGTCATGGAGCCTGATTTGTCTTTTGTGATGTACCTGTATCTTGTTAGCAGACAACCTCAACCTCACACAACACCATAATGCATTAGTACAATCATAAGTGTCAACACCCTAACCAATGAATATCTTCTATCATGCATTCATAATTTTGTTAAGGTGATACAACAAATCTAAAATCAAGATTGTACTAACTGTAATAACATGAAGACAAACATACCATAAACTTAATCATGAACAAATCTCAAAACATACCTCGATGAGTCATACCTATCGAGATCGCTTGTAATCTCCTTATGTAAAGCCTTAGCCTCATCTCCCTCTGAAACATGAACTCCTTCACTTATGTAGGTGACCAATCCATCTTCTTCTAGGATTAACCCTATCCACTTGATTTGCAAGAACTGGACCTGGAGCTGGATAAGGGTTTGTCAGAGAAACCCCAAAAATTCAAACTTTGAATTTCAAACTTCCGAAAGGATAGAGATATGCGCCTTGATGAGCTGATCAAACTGATATATTCAGAATTTGAAAACTACAAAGTTTTACTCCTCAATTTTGCCTTTGAAACTTTCGGATTCACTGGACGTGACCCTGAACTGGGGTTTGATGAAGCCCACTCTTTTGCCCCATCAAAAAGTTTGATCCAAAGCTCTAAGCTTCTATTTTTCTGAGGAGCTTCCAGCCGTGGTCACAGATTTCAAAAATTCCCATTTTTACAGAAGCCCTAATTTTTCGCTTTTCTGATCAAAGTCCCGAACTAGGGTCTAATCAAGCCCGGCCTTCTGCCCAACCAAAAATTCTGATCTTGGTCTCTAAATTTCTATTTTGATGAGTAGCATCCAGCCGTGGTCTCCGATTACAAAAATTCCAACTTTCTCCAAAGCCCTAAATTCCGGAAGTCATGAATGAAAGTACCAAAAAATAATTCTGTTTTGACAGAAATATGTACCTGATTGTTTCTGGTGTAACTCTGAAATTTTTGATCCACAGGGTCTGAAAAAGTTTCCTGAGATAGCCTGGCCTGTTATCTTTCCATCCTGACAGGTCTGACCTCAATTGCATTCTCTGAGAGAGAGTTATGCCAAATGTCGCAACGTGGCCTGTTTTGGGAAAATACAGGAGAGCAAACTTGTACGGCGTACCACGTGTCACTGTTTGACCTTCGGCCTCTGAAAAAGTTTTCTGAGATAGCTCGGCCTGTTATCTTTCCATCCTGACAGGTCTGACCTCAATTGGATTTTCTGAGAGAGAGTTATGCCAAGTGTCGCAACGTGACCTGTTTATGGGATAATACAGGAGAGCGCACTTGTACGGAGTTCCACGTGTCACTGGTTCAACTTCGGCCTCTGAAAAAGTTTTCTGAGATAGTGCAGACTGTGTACTACCTGTCACTTTTTACGAAATTTCATTTGGAGCTTCCTAGCCCAAGATATGACCTTTTTCCCAAGGTCACCTGATTTTGACTCAGATCTGGAAGAGGCAGAAACCCTATATTGTACAGATCATAAATCACAAAGTACAACGAATTAGAGGTTTTCCTTTGGACACAAGGTACCTGGATATTTTAGCTTCGTCCTGTAACAATTTCAGATCCGAAAACTTCGCCAAAACGGATTTATAGAGAAAGTTCTACGATGACTGGTTTTTGCTATGTAAAACCCTAACCTTCAAATTGTCGTAAGTAAAGCAAGTGTCTTTAGTGCCATACCTTGTCTTCCTTCAAGTTAGCTCTGATACCATGTTAATATTCAATATGCTAAGACAGAAAATAGCAGCATTACATTCCATTTCACAATAATAGCATATACAGGATCACTGAAGAAACAACAAGCATAGCATAAACACAAGAGACAGAGATTTATCCTGGGAAACCCTCATGGGGTAGAAAACCCAGCAAAGCTTCCTCAATATAGATGACCAACAATATACAAAGATGCAAACCCTGAGCATAAGCTCCTTCTCCTCCATAGCAGACCTCTCCTCCACAAATGCGCCTTTCTCAAGTGAGTGAGTGTGTATAATGAGGAACACACCTCCTCTATTTATACACTACTCTGATATGTATTTTACACAAGTACACGTAGGCTCGTATTTAACCAATAGGTTAAATACCCCACTACAACTAACTGGGCCGACCCCTCTAGGGTGGTCTAATAACCCTTTGACCCATATAACACATACAGGGCCGACCCCTACTAGGGAAGTCTAATAACCCGAGTTACCACATTCCGACGGAGGAATAAACATCTCCAGATATACAATAAGATCTTTACGGAGGAATGAAACATCTCCGGAATAATAAAGTACAAATATAATATTCTTTGAAGTTACAATATCTCAACAATGTTGACCCTTAATCTATTGGGGGGGGGTGGAGCCATTAGCCATTGTTTATCCTTCGAAATTTAGTCATGGGAGTATTGTGATAAGTCACACTCCCCAAGATGTGTGATGACGACTAGCAGTTGCTTGCTGGGGAATCTTGGTCGATATAGTCGACACTTCCCCTTACAAGTTCTATCTGGATTTAGGTCAATATAGTTGATGCTCCAAGATATTCCAAGAGAGGAAGGGTAGGATGTGGAAGATAGTCATGAATTAGAACGAGGAAGCATGTAGTTAATGATGTTATGGAAGTTAGCTATAATAGTTGGATTACGTGTGTGTTTTAAACTCTTGATTTTCTCATGTGTAATAATCTCAGTATGTTGTATAATCCGTATTAAATTAATGTGAACTAGTTAGTGAGATTATTGATGTGGACTACTAAATTATTGTCATGCAAGCTTAGTTTTGATCATATAAGGAACTATGTATTAAAGGCCATGACTCGTTATCGCTAGTACACACACAAGCTATGTATGCGCTAGCTATGCCTACATACCTTGCGAGCGTACATTAGTATTATCCAAATTATATATTAACTATTAACTTTATATTGAGTAAACCTTTATTTTTAAACATGTTATATTTATTTTGTCAATATAAATTATATAATTATGTTATATTATATATTTATTTTCTCAACATGTTATATTTAATTATTTCATTCCTTAATAGAAATATGATCCATGGAAACTAGTCCATATTTTGATTTGAAGGTAAGGATTTTTATTTGATTTACTTGTAAGGTACATGTCAGTAATTAAAGTTTAGATAAGACTTTATTTTATTTTAACTTATCATGATCCTTTCTCATGCTAGTAATTAATGTTTAGATAAGATTTTATACTATTACAACTTATTAAGATCCCTAGAAAGGAGGGAAGTGCTCCTCCCCAAAGGGAGAAAGGAAAATTAAAAAGGAAAAGAAGATAATTAAGCCCCTATACACTATACAACCTGATGTCTACTGATCTAATAAATTTTGTAGCTAATGACAACACGACCTAATTAAAAAGCGGGTAGTTCCCACTCCACTGAGTGATTGATTCACTCAAATTCTCGCATCTAGAGTCTATATTTTTTTTATCCTTGTTCTAGGAGAGCATTGAAAAATGAATCAGCCCTCTGGTTGAGTGAGAATAGATAATATAACTCGTAATTTAAAAATTCGCCTTTTTAGAAGTCTCACCTCTCTTTCCCTCTCCTTTTAGTCGAGCCTGATCCTCTTGAAATGATTAATTTCCCCCTTGTCACAGTGTTCACTTTTTCGTCCTTGATTTTTAACAAGTGGTGGGAAAGGAAAAGAGAATGGGGTATGGAGTATTTTTCGAGCATTGGTATGGAGGATTTTTTCGGGATTTGCATGGAGGAAGAACTTTGGAACTAGGAGAACACGATATTGTTAGGAGTTGTGGTTGTTCTGAAAGCTTCGAGCATGGAGGGCCAAGAAACTAGTATGTTTCTTAGAACTATGGAGTTGGATAGACTGTTCCTAATTGGCTGGGAGATAAATACAGTTGGGAAGAAACAAGAAGCCAAGGAAGGAGTTCAAGAACTCAAACGATCTCAAGATTTTGTAGATTTACATATATTATTCTTGCTAGTTTCCTTTTGACATATCTGTAAATCTAAGATTTTTAAATTAAAAAAAACATGAACATGTTGCAAATTTAGAAATATGAATAATTTATGGTGTATTATGTGCTATACTGCTTGAGCAGATAAATGATTATAGACAATATAAATGTTTAGAGCTTAGATAGAGTGTCTATGAATAATATTAAGGGATCACTGAGATAAACCAATGGAGGTCCCCACAAAGGAGGCTAGTTTGACTAACGACTTGGCTTGGGAAGATAGATCATGGTTTTGATACATGGTATTCACCTTTCTCATGGTATTTCCACATGGTTTTTAGTTGGACACATGGTATTTGGCATTATTTTACTACTATTGACAAGTCAAGAGGAATCCACCTCTCTAAAGGAGGATGATCTGGCTTATTTAAAAAATATCATTGTAAAAAGATGAATATAGACCATTGATCTAGATCTATCTCGTTGTGATCATCACTTCATGTAACTATTTTATCTCTTCCACATTATCATCACTTCATGTAACTACTTTTTACCTCTTCTATTTTATCATTATTTCTATAAAAACAAGAAGGGTTTTTAGTTAGGATTGTAAATTTGCAGTTAAGGGATACCATTATTAACTATGAATACAATAAGTTCCTAAGTGCAAGTTGTTCCATTTATTGGTGCAGTGTTGATTACTATTGTACCACAAATTGTATTGGGTGCTATGCCCTCATTTTTTCCAGAGCAAATTAAAGCTGGATAAGTTTTGTTGAGTTGAACAATGTTGTAGAGCAATGATACCCTTGATATTTCTGAGCTTGAGTATTGGTTTCCACTTATTAATATTGCCTATGATGGATCCTTGTACTTCAGTTTTGTATCAAATGCATTCCTAGATGATTTTATTTGTGGAATATATGGTTTATATTGACTGATGGACTGGTTTTAAATTTTATTTTACATTTGTAGTCTTTTGATGAGCATGGTGAGTAGGATTTTTGTATAAACATGACATTTAGAAGTAGTCTCTATTTTATATATATACCATTATTTCATATAGTCTCTAGAGCATTTCATGGATCACAACCTCCCCCTTGGTACCATTTGTTAGCCTTATCTACCTTTTGTCCATTTCACCCTTGCTTATGAACAACCCCATTGATCTAGATATGACTAAGTGACTTAAGGACCTTCCTCTTTGTGATCTCTTTGTTAGGATGGACTCCATGTCATTACCTGGTGTCTCAGCTCTGATGTGTACGAAAAAATCCTCCAAAGTCTTATGTGATTCCTGTCGAATAGTCATCGATGTTTGACTCTTAAACCAGTAGAATTGGTATTGCAAAGCCTTATGTTTCTTGTCGCTACCCTTGATTATTGACTATGAGCCTAGGATTACCACCATTCGACCCAATTTCCCATCCTAGTAAATCCTGCGGGTTGGGTGCGAGCCAAGGTTGCAATAGTTTCTACTTGGCATAGTCCCTAGAATTGTGCTCCTAAGACTTGAAAAAGGTTCCCCTATCCTTGAAATTGGTTGGTGGTTGGAGGGGTAGGTACTCCTTGAATTAAAAGGTTAAGCCTATTTGCTTTAAACAAAAATTATTGTGTCAACTCTGTCGGGCCTATAGATGGTTGTTGGCAGTGGGGCTAAGGCCGTGTCATCACTAGTTCCCAGAAGGCATCTAGGACCGGTACCTTTAAACCATTAACCAACTAAAGGATAACAAAAGCAAAATAAAGGATATCAAAAAGAAAATTAAAAGAAAGAAAGTGTTCCAAAAGAAGGAAAATAAAAAATAAAAGAAAAAGAGCTTCAAAGAAAAATATTCAAAAGCAAAAGAAAAGTGAAAAGAAAAGGAAAATGCAAAAGGGAATTATAAATAAAGGGGGGCTTACTAGAGTCAAAGTTGTATCATCTTCTAGCACGTCATCCATTTGTGAGACACCCTGCTCCCTAGTGTTTGTCCTGTTACCAACTATTTTGTACAAATAGTTGAATTTCTTGTGAGCCGCCAGTTTCATGAACATTTTCAATGTTCAGAAGTTCAGAAGTCTTTTTGCAGGGCCTTTTTGCCCCTTTTGTAATAACTACATGTTCATACCCCCTTGGGGAAATTGTATAAAGTTGGTCTAAGCATGGTCCTTTTATAAAAGACTTGGCTTTTCTTAGGTTTATCCATCAGGGGGATACTCTAGAGTGTTTTTTCCTTAGGAATTATGCGCTACTCTTAAGTGACGTATAATTCCTGAGTTTTTCACTCACACCTCCAAAGCTGGAGTATTTACCATGGTGGTCGAAACTAAGGAAGTTATTAAAGACTTCGTGTCTAGGATTTTTTACGTTTTAGCCATCTAAATTGAGTTGTATGGACATGCACTAGGTCCCCTAATAATTTCGTTTCATTTCAGCGAAAATAATTTTTTTCCGCAAAATTAAACCATTTTTAATGGTTTAATTGGAAATTTTCAAACTATAATAAAAACCTCATCTGGAGGTGGATTTTGGCATGGGGAGGCTCGTTTTGACTCTTAGAGCACCCTCTTTACCCTAGTGCCCACTTTCTCTGGGTTCCGGGTGATTACGTTGCCTCTGGGAGCAATTTTCACTATGGTTTCTACAAATTGGCATTTAATTGCCAGAAAAAGAGAAATTGCACCAAGTCCAAAAATTTAAAAAATAAAAAATGTGATGAAATAAACTATGGAAAAGGGGTGGCATGTGATATCTAGAGAAGTGCAACCATATCAAATTAATAAAGCATGACATATACTAAAATTTGGATATACGAATCAATTTAAAGGGGTGACGTGAGCATGCTATAACGTGGGACTCCCTCACGTGGATTGGCTCACGAGTTTGGGCATGGGAGAATATTCCAATGGAAGTGGGCATTGGTTACTATGGGAGAGGGGTTCCCCTCTCATGAGGTGGTAGCCACCTCATCCCCCACCAACTCCACCTACGAGTCACACCAACCAAGCTTCCATTCACACTCCAAGCATCCACTCATTCACGTGAATCTCTCCACGATTTGGGAATTCACCATCTCCTAGAGCCCATTCGACCTGCCCATTGTAAATTATTATAAAACTAGGTCCTTGCTCCACCATTAGTGTGGAAAATTTGTGCAAGGAACCTCTGCTTAAATTTTTTTGAATGCTTTTTGCTATTTGGCAATCAAGCTTGGAATAAAGTGGAGACTTTGGAGGTCTATGTTGGGAATCTCTCTCATGGTTGTGCATGCATGTGTTTATTGAGGTAATATTTAGCTAGTTATCTTTCTTTCATTACAAGTTTGTAGAATGAATCTAGCATAGAAGGCTATCTCTAGTCCATTGGGCAAGCATTTACAATTGTTAAGTTGATTGTTGATGTTTTATTATCAAAGATCTTAGGAGTAATAGAATGTAGTTGGTTATAATTATATTCTCCTTGTCTTTTTTAATGGAATGTACTAGATTAATCTCGCTTGTTTGAAAGATTGTGTAGCTTGGAAGGTTACCAAAAGTGAAGAAGACTTGGAGTTCAGTTGCATCCATTTCTCCTTCTCTACCTTTTACTAATTAGTTTTTCCCTACAGGATTCTACAAAGAAATCACTTGTTCAAGCTTGGTCTTGAAGTTCTTACTCATTTCACCATCTAAACTTTAAAATCAATCCTTTTTTTTGGTTACATAAGCAAAGCATTTGATATTTAAGTCTTTATCCTTCTCTAGCTTTCGCTCTCCTCTCTTTGTGCTTATCTTTTTCCTACCTCTTCAAGCATTCACTCTTGCTCCAAATAGCTTACTTCTATCCTAATTATTTCGCCATTGTCCCTTTGCTTTCGCCCTCCTCTTTTAAAGTGCTCTTTTCTTCTTACCTTGAAGCTCCTTTCAGCCTCCTTCCTCCTAGCTTCCTCCTAGCTTCCTCCTTGCTTTCACTCCTCCTCTTTCAAGCCTCTTTTCTCCCTGCTTTCGTCCTTCCCTCTCCTCTTTTGATTTTTGTGTTCTTCATTGCTTATAGCTTAGATCTTCTAGTTTGGTGTATCTAGTTTACATTTAGTTTATTTTTTAAGTTTTCAATTGCTAGATCTAAGTTTCACTTGTTTTATTAACTAATATCTTAACCAAGTTTGTGTCTAAATCTCTTATCCACAGGTGAACAAAGAAGATATAACCCAAAGGCTAAAAAGAGAAAGATAAAGGTGCTAAAGAGCAAAAAAGAGCAAACTCCAAAAAAACACAAAAAATCCTTTTTCCCTTATTCTTCATCCCCCTTCCAACCTTGTGCTTTCAAGAAGGAGAAACATCAACACATTGTACAAAGATTAATAAAGAGAAAGTGGGATAAAGGATCCCACACCCTACTTTCTGTAACGTACCCACCCTTGGACCCAGTGCAAGGAGGGGAACTTGATGCCATTCTATGGGGCTTTTCATAAACTCAGCCATATTCATTAGATTCACAACCATAAAAGAGATGTGTGCAGATGAAAATCAAACAAACATGCACAGCGGAAATGAACTCATCCACACACATATTACATGATTGTTATTCTTTTTAACACAGTCAACAAATTAACACATTTGTAGAAGTAAATACACAATAAAATACCCATCTTGATGCAATGCTATCCCAAACAACTAGCTATGTCGCTACAACATTCCTCCCAACCATAGGTCTCTGCCTAACCTGTATTATTTCAGCACTCAGAGACCACCCCCGAGATGGGCATGATATCTACAAGGAACTTGGGACTCTCAAACCCTGCACGGCCAAAGCAATGGATACCCATCTCAACCCCAACATTCTTCTACACATAGCAACTCAAAACTGGCATGGATACACAATTCAACCATGGATTTATAGAATAGGGCCTATGGGTTTTCCCCAAAAATGTGGGCACACCAAAAACGGATTGTGGGAAGAGGGAATCAACCCCAGGGAAGAAAACCGATTTCTCCACTGATATATGAGCATTCAGTGGGCCAAAACGGCCTCAATTAAAACCCAAATCATTTCCCCTCTCTTCCCCACTGTTAGACACAACAAAAACGCCCTTCCCAAATAGGAAAACGAAGGTAAACACAGGAAATTCATGGAGGGAAATGCCCAGGAAGCTCTCAACTCATGAGAGAGAAAAATTGATGGTTGAATAATGGCTTGGGGGCAATTTCGTGGCCCTTTACTTGTCCAAGAAGCCAAACACGAATCTCTAGGAAGGGTGGCTTGCCCATACTCGAATTTGGACAGCCATACCTCTCCATTCCCCAAGGCATTAACTACTTCAACTAACTCTTCGAGAAATGAATGATTGGGTACAAAAGTCAACATGGGTAGTTGAGGGTTTGATTGGTTCTCTCATTGACACTTGGCTTGGCTTGATTGGCTCCAAGGGTTTGAATGTTTTCCTTCCCAATTTCCTTGTAACATCATGCCCCCATATTTTGTTGCATTGTATAGCTAGTTGTGGGCATTTACATTAAAATGCATATTTACAATTCCCATGGTTCTCTAGCACATGGGTAACATACTGTCAAATACTTGCCTCTTCTAGATCGAGCGTTCACTAGCGGGGCCTTAGCCTTGAGTTCCACGCTAGGAATCGTACATAATATGAATACATTATTTACATTATAGCCCAAAATATTACAAGGGTCAAAATGGGGGACGTGACATTCCCCTCCCCTTGGAATAACACCGTCCTCGGTGTTCCAATACCTAGGAATACATACACGCTATTTACATGTCCAAAATTCACAAAATATGGCAGGTATGTCCTGCATTTCACCCTTTACTTGGGTTTTCGGGACCAAGTCCTTTGGTATTCACAAAATGCTCCTGATGGTTGGGACCTTCTGTTAGGATATTCCTATACTCCATCCTAGTCCTTCTAACATTCCTGTCATTTACATTTTCAGTCCTGCATGCAAAATTAGGGTTTGCATGCAATTAGGGTTTGCATGCATTTTACATGCATCCTAGTCATCAGCACCAACACCTAGCCCTCAGCAAACTAGCCCTAGGAGCTTCTCTCGGATTAGTCTTAGCTCTCCTAGAGCTTAGTGCACCCACTTTTCAATTATTGCATGAGAAGGGCGCCTTTCTTCATCTACCAGTCCAGTTTAGTTCAGTTATCTTCAATTCTTCCTTGATTTAAGGATTAACTGACTCCTAACTGACCTTATCACTCTTTTGGACCTCCAGTGTGACTAGATAGACTGTTTTGACTCCAGTTAGCTCCATGAGCGCCCTCCACTGAGTCTCCTTCACTATATCAGTGCTTCCATGTGCTAGTTACACCAACCACACTCAATTAGACTCAGTTTGACTCCCGGTTGATCACTACTTGTGCATTGATGACTTCACTGATGATGAGATAGACTCCTAGTTTGGCACTGATGACTCTCCACTGATTATGGATCTGTGCATGAAGTATAATTCGAATTACACCTAGTGAATTCGAATCCTCATACTCAGCATTGTATATTTACCCGGTTACTATTCTGATTAATGTAGTGTGTGTAATTATTCTTCCTATATTGGATCTATGTTCTATTGCTTCTCTCTTCTTCCTTAAGTCCTTAATTCTTTCACTGTGAGGTTACATTATCTCTTTGGATCTTATGTTGGAAATCTAACACCTTCTGGCTCTGCATGAGGGCATTGTTCCAAAACAATCCCTTCCCTTTCTTTACCTTCTTGCTGATCTATAAGTCTGGAAACTTTATGACGACTACCCTCTTGATGTTCCATTGTTGGGCAGTCGCAGAGGCAATGATTTCCTCCACATCCCTAACATTTCATTGGTGGCTTTACCTTTTCCTGCTCAGTTTCCTTTGAGTCTTCCCACCTGGAACATTTCTTAATCGATCGATTGGATGAATGCTTATTCATGGATCCACTTTCCTTTCCCTTACTGATTGCTCCCAGAATGCTTTTTACCTCTTTTTGCAGACGAGTAGAGTCCTGCAAAACCTTGTGGTTCATCCCATTCTGTTGCCTCTGTAGCTTGAGCATCTCTCCAAGATTTTCTTGGGTCCTGGCAATTGTTTGAAGAAGACTTTCAGCCAACTCTAATAACCCTCGTGTAGTGTCCCCTCCTACCATATCAGTGTGATAGGGAGGGCGTGGTGCTCAATCCGAGCAATTAGCCCCAAAACGTTTGAATTAAAGACATTGATGCAAAGAACTGTATCTGTGCATGCTATGGAAAAACGATGGTAATCAAATAAATGCTGTTGATCTCTAACACACATTCAAGATTCTGTGACAGCCATGAAATAAAGATCTGTGCAGAATTATACATGATCATATGGAAATGCATAATCATTTTAATACACAGCGGAAGCAAATTTATTAACAGATCCATGATACATTCAAAATATTCATCAAATGGTAATTGCAAATTTAACACAGGAGAATACTTATCTTATGCAAAAGTAGTCCCACGCAACTGGCTATGCAACTGCAACGTTCCACCCAACCGTAGGCCAGTGTGCTCCTCAATTTCTCAGCACCACTGCCACCCCCGAGCTGGGCATGATATCTACAAGGAACCAGGGAGCAGCAGACTCACACATAGCCAAGCATACACCAAGATGAGCCAAGCCAATCTACAATTGGGTTTATCAGGCTGCTAGGAGATGGAAAGGAAGAATTGCTAAGCTAGTGAGCTCAACTATAGAGCTATGGGTACCTCTCCCAGATCTATTTAGCTTGGCACTCACAATGCCTACACACCCAACACCAGGAAGTATTCTCTTCACTGCCACACAGTCCCTCAAGCCATACCTTCCTTTCTAGTGCTCTCAGGGTGTGCATAGAAAAGTAGCCAGCCCTCTTAATCTTCTTGAGAGGATACTCCCTACACTAGGTTTATCAAGCCAATTCTGTCCACTACCATTCCAGTTTCTTGCTCATGGGTTCCAAACAAAACAGGGATGCAACCAACAGTAACCTACACTTGTGGAGCATGAGAAAACGTTTCCAACAGTGGGATGCATGAGTTGGGGTTTCCTGGACTTCAGAAAAACGTGGGTAGACTCAAAACGTATTGGCACTTTGGAAATTCGACTGGGGAAGCAAAACCCATTCCAGAAAAATGCCCCAGGGCCAAAAACGCCCTCTCCCTCAGTCCCAATTCGCGTCCCTCCTTCCCCAGCTGTTGCACCATCCAAAAACGAGTTCCTGGGCATGGAAAAACGCAGGGTTATGGTGAAAAACGTGAGGATAACTTCCTGTGAGCTCAATCTGCGTGAGAGGAAGAACGTAATGCATGAGGAATGGCCTTGGGTAGCATTTCGTGGGGGTTTTCTTGCCCAGCAAGCCAAAAATATGATTTTCAGGTTGGTAACTTGCCCATGCACGAAAATCTGACTGCCATACCTCTCCCATCCCAAGACATTAACTGCCTTAACCAATTTCTTGGGAGAATTAAATGATTGGGGTACATGAGACAAAATGGGTAGTTGGTGGTTTATGGGTTTTCCCATTGACACATGGATTAATACCATTGGCTCAAGGGTTTGAATAATTTCCCCTCCCTTTTCCTTGTAGAGACATGCCCCATCTCTTTTGTTGCATTGCATAGCCGATTGTGGGTTTTTCATTGAAAATTCATAATTACATGATGTCTTATATACATTGTGCCCCTCTCGCACAAGAACCGTAGGCATCTATTTTTAATTGCCGATACATGAAACGCTAAATCAACGGTGGGGCCTTGGCCTTGAGCTTCTCACCATGATTAATTACAATATTTACATCATTTACGATTTAATACAAAGGGGGTCAAAATGGGGACATTACACCTCGGTCTGCTGCCATGGTTAATGGGCACAACTGACCACACTTTGCTTACTAGCAACACTTTCTTGTGCCGACTACAACCAATTTTTTCACTTTCTTACATGTGAAATTCATCATGGAAATCCTTTGTTAGGACAAGCATACCATAAACATTAAAATTAGTCAATTATTTTCTCAATTGACATGGAATGTCCACGCTTTATTCATGGGACTTCCACACTTTTCATGCTTTCCCAACATACACATGAACTCATTCATGTTCATCATTTCACAGGAAATTTACTATTTCAGCATTCACAATTCATTTCAAGCAATTAAACACAATCTATTTTTAGCCATGACATGTACTCAACAATTTTTTGTTTTATAGATGCATCAATCGAAAGGAAAGAGAAGAGTAGGAGTTTCTCCCTCTTAGTCTTGTTCTATTATGAAGCTACACCATCGCTGTGGTTTCATGCTCCTTAGTCTCTTTCACTTCAATGTGAATGCTTTGAATTTCCTTTCTTGGCTATGACACTTAGTGTCTAAGGTCTGTCTAAGGATTTTCAACTAGGAACCCTTCTCCATAGTTGCCTACAAAACCTTTGGCTGCTATGATCCACTCATGTACACTAGCACCATCTTTCATTACTGCTCATATTGAGCTCTTTAGGATGGTCACATGTCCATTTGCATCCCTATGATGCCTTCCTGGTCCTTGCTTCCAACAATACCTACACTCAAACATTGAATCAATTCACATGTTTAGTTTATTTTCATAGAGTTTATCTCTAAACAAGAGTTTAGGAAATCATAACCAAATCATATAAACACGTACATTTATAAGCAAGAAGCTGCAAGGTATTCAAATACTTATCTGTATTGGATGTCTTCACTTTATTCCACGGGATCCTTCTTTGCTTTACGAGCCTTGGATTTCCCATGGATACAATTATGAATGTTGGGCTAGCACGTAGGCTACTCCACAATCATTCGAATAGGAAATGCTAGGCCAGTATGCCGACTGGGTTTATCAATCATTTCCTTTAGCAATATGTTAGGCTAGTGCTCCGACTTGTTTTATTAATTAATTAAGGAATGTTGGGCTAACATACACGTTGCTTTACAATATCAAGTAGTTAATGCCCAACTAGTCACTCTCTGGACTTATCAATAACTTTATAGCGTTCAACCAGTTACTCCCTGGATTTCTCCATAATTTATATCGCCCACTCATTTACTCTCTGTATTTTACCAGTAACTTGTAGTTCTTTCAGGGTCTTTCTTTCCTGCAATGACCAAGGTTTCCAACAAAGAAACAATAGTGTATCAGCTTAGCTGTTAGAAGACTTATACCTGAAATCTTGATTATTCCAAACAAGACATAAATGAAAACGAATACTTATCTGTATTGTGCGTTTCCCCTTTGGTCCACAGGGTCCTGCTTCGCTTTGCAAGCCTTGGAATCGCCTATGGACTTTGATGTAGTTAATGCTTAACCAGTACCCCTTCACACCGACTGGATTTACCAAGCATTTGGTGGTGCCCAACCAGTCCCATACCTGGTTGTCCCTCTCCAGTGCCGAGCCAAGACATTCGTCTGGGTCATCGACGAATGGAAAAAAACTGCGCCACCGACCATTATAGGTCAAGGCTCTACTATGGAGCCATAGGCATCTCAGGTTTTTCAGTCAGTCTTGGCACCTGCCCTATTACTGCTGATCCAATATGCATCTCAGGGTTTTCAGTCAGTATTGGCGCCCGCTCTCCTACTGCTGACCTAATAGGCATCTCATGGTTTTCAGTCAGTCTTGGCGCCCGCCCTCCTACTGTTGACCCAATAGGCATCTCAGGGTTTTCAGTCAGTATTGGCGCCTTCCCTCCTACTGCTGACCTAATAGAGATTTTATGCCTTCACCAATGTCACCACACCTTCTTGCACCATGACCCTTCATACACACATCAACTCTTCATTCATACAAGGACGCCACTCCTTCTCTTGTGCAAATTAGTGGTTCCTTTTAGGAACTTTATAGGTGACTTTCTTGACTGCAGGTTAACATGGCCCCACTCACATAAGGATGATACCCCTTTTCACTACACAGCTCCCCGGGTTTGTCCATCCCTTCCAGTATTATTTAGTGTGAGCATAGAAAAGTTGCCAATTCCTATACAGTCCTTCTATGTACCTTTCTTCACTTGGCCTCATAATGTGCAGTACCAATTTGCATCTGTGTAGGCTGACAACACAAGAAGGATAAGCAGGCTTATCAGTATTGCTTCTCAAAATCACAATCACATTCCATAACATTCACTATCAAGTATTGAAACACCAGGAATGTGTCCATTCCCTTAGGGTGTAGTAAATATTGACAACCCTATCATGACCTGGCACCAGAAAAGGTGTGCACCCCCTTTTCTAATGTGAGCCATGTAGGCCCTAATCATACTCAAGCAGTTTGAAATGATATAAATAAAGTAGAGAATGCTTTGCATATTAACCCTAATAATTTAGACATGCATGTTCTTATCTAGGGTCACAGAATACTTATTCATTTTGCAGATGTATATTTTGTTCATTTGCAAAGAATGGGGGCTCCCTTCTCTGAGTCAACAGTTCTTCGGTGTTCCACCCCAATCTTTCTACGTTCCATAATCCAAACATGCCTTCTTAGCATAGATTTACCATCTCACTCTCATGGTTTTCCAACATACAGCTCAACTGATATGTCATTCTTAAAATATGAAATGGTGTTTCACCCGGAACCCATTTCCAAAGCATGGGGTCCTTCCCATGGAGTTTGGCTTCTATAGGTCATCACACATGGTCTTCCTGCAATGTGTCTTCTTGGTACATTTATCAAATAGCCAAACAGTCAGTATCATTTAACAATGATCATTCAATGGTGGAGAGGAGAACTGCGTTGGTGAAGTTAATTCTCGACGTTTCGAGCCGCAAAGTAGGGCTCATCATCCAATGGCATTAATAATTAAATTCAAGTATGAATTTGCAATCATGTCCTCTACAGAAATTGATTTGCTTAGCTATGAGTCTGTTCTCATGTTGTTTGGATCTTTCTCATGGTAGATTCCAATCTTCATCGTGGACTTACCCACATTTGCCATGCCCAAAACAATCTACCTGAAATCTGAAACTTCAATCAGCCAAACGCTTTGTAAGTCTCTTGTGCATATAATATTTCATTGTTGCAATAGCCACTGAAGTGATCTCAGAATTATAACACTCAATAACTCAAACACCCTCAGCTATTAACATTTGAAATGCAATGATATATATATATATATATATATGCATCATCATCATAATAAAATTGCGAAACATGCGTACACTATCCGTGCAATTTAAATAAATTGTAATTACTCATTATTTCACATTCCATGCAATCTCTGTCCTTCCATAGAGCACTCTGGTAGCCCATCATCATGTCTACCTTCTTCATGCAATATTTCTCCTGCATTAATAGCAGCTCATGAAATTCTCTCGGTATTAACAATGGTTCACCATTTCGTTTATTATCTAAATGCATTGAAACCTATACATATCACAACCATGCATTTTCGCAATGCATCTTAACATGTGAAATTACACATATGCATGCGCATTCACAACATTTACATAATATTTTAATGTGCATTCACTTAATGCATAACCCCTCAATGCAACCTTGCATTAATCCATGAATACTATGCATTCCAACATATTATGGTCTAACCATGACTATCTCATATGGCATACACTACAACTAGACCATAAGTCATTACTTGCTTTGGTTGTTAATCTTGCAACCATCCTACCCAAATGGCATGATATAATTTCATATGAATGCAATGAGGTTTCTAAGAAACTATAGGGCATAAGGCTCCCTGCATTCACTTACCCACGCCTCACCATACTTGGCAGGTTGACATTCACGTTCAGGCACTCAATACCACATGCAAACCAAATCAACATAGTTTAATCATAGTTGGAGGGATCTTACCAAATCCTCTTTCATCATTCATGCACTTTAAGCACAAATAACCATTACTTGCATGGCTATCATTAACATCACTGGATGTTACCTGATCAGTTGGCCTCTTACCAAGGCTTCATAGTTCTTTTTCCCAACCTCATGCTCATAGATTTGTTGCACCATATTTTCCTCATAAGGTTTTTTGATCATATGCAATAACATCATCCACATCTTTAGCCATGCTTCGGTTGTCTTCGGTCCTATAACCATTGCGAACACAACTAACTTATTAACAACCACAATAATTATCTTAAGTGGCTCATTGCATATGTAAAACCTCACTTTTTACCAACATGCAATATCATATACATATATGCACAAACATTTTCACATTTACTGTGCAATGTTTATCAATATGCCATCTAGTGCATATTTATTTCAACTACCTAATCTCTTACATTTTCAATCATGCTTCTATGGTCTGATTCATACAACCATTATCAACAACATTAATTGTTATCAACCATAGGAAATATCATTAATGGGCTATTGCATACGTAACTTCACTACCTTTACCCATATGCAACTTCATGCTCATGCATAAGCAATTCACATGCATTATGCAATGACTCTTTAATCATGCCCACTAATTCATATACATTTAGTCCGCTACTCTCTTGCATTTATATCATCCCTATGCCATAATTTTCAACTTATGAAACTTAGCAAATATAAATACAACAACAAGAGAGGAGTTAAGGAATTCTTCCCAATTCCTCATTCTGACATGGAGTTCCTCCCCACCCTCGTTCTTGGTTCTTATCGATGTCTTTTGATTGAACACTCTCTCCTTGCTTGGCCATTCCTTTTGTTCGGTATAATTTTATCCCTTTGTCGGGCCAGAAAAGTCCTTTACGAAAAAGGCACTTAGGGAGTTTCTGTTAAGCTCTTTTCTGACTCCTAAAAGAATGAAAATATTTCCGAGGAATCTTGCTTCCTTTCATGCTTGTTAAAGTATCTGAAAGTGCATCAATCTGGTATAAGTTTAACCCTTTTCCGGACCTGGTAGAATAATTATGAAAAAGAAATACTCTAGTCACACCGGCTAGAAGAGTTCTTCATTGCATCCTTTTATGCTTTTTCGGGCCTTGGAGATGAACACACAAAAAAGAACCCCCCTGGAGTCTTCTTTCTTCTTTCAGACTCTCTAAAATTGAAAGCAACCACAAGCATGCACCGTCCTGGGCTCGTACAAATCCACACGATGGTACCATTCCATTATTTCAGAGTCTTCTTATCGCTTTCAGACTCCTTAAAATTGAAAGCAATCATGAGCATGAACTGTCCTAGGATCGTATCAATCCACACGACAGTACCATTTTGAGCACACTTATTCCAGCTCCTTACACCATGAAGAAGACCCCACCGGTGCCCCTTGGCACTATGATCAATCATCTCGGCAACACCCCCAATAAGGTCGCCTTTGTTCAGAGTATTCTGCGATAAACCACCCTCAAAGCCTCCTGCCATCTTACACCAACTTGAGTATCCCTCATTCCAGTCACCATCCCTGGTTCCTTAAAAGTTATGATCCCCTTCCCATGAGTCAGTTTCATATGCTACCCGATCATCCCCACTATCATACTATGAACAAAGGAAGTTTGAGTCCACCCACTAATTTTTCCCAGTTATTCCCCACCAACATAGTATGTCAGTCCTACCATCAGTACTTTCACACTTCGGTTCTCCATCTCGTGCTCCTATCAAGGAAACATCATTGCCTTGGTAGTTGTAGGTCTCCCTCTGTTGACGCCAGCCCATCTATTCCAGAGGATAGGCCCAGAGATCACTATGCCTTGGACTCATCACCATCTATGGCGAGTGCCTACAGACCATTTTGAGAGGAGTCACCAGTGCCTCTCCGAGTGGTTGTTTCTCACATGGTCGACTTCAACACCTTGATCGCATTGTTGAGAATCGCGCAGGGTATATCCCTTCAGTTATTGGTCGAAGACCTAGGATTTCCCCCGACTCTAGCACATTGGTGAGTCACTTTGGAACGCCCAGTTATATGTTCCCCTGGATATCCGGGTTGCATTGGAAATTGTATTCGGAATCCTTCCAGTGATATGCTTCCTTTAGTACCCAGTTCAGCTCCAGTTCAGTGTACCATTGAGGGTGTTAATCCCCGTCATTATGATCTTCCAGTTCATCTGTTCCTTTGGTACCATACTCAGCACCACTATTGATATTCCAATGTATCAGTTCTTCAGCTCAGACATGGTCAGCTCGACAGTATGTCCTAGATTTTGTGTCCCCTTTTTGGGCACTTATGATGTACATAGTGGTTCTCCATGTATCTTCCAGGTCCCCATTTTTGGGCCTCATTGTTATTTTTATATATCTTGACATGAGCATGGGTGTGCCCGCCTCGTCCATATATTGAGATTATTCCTCATTCATTATTGAGGTCATGTATTTTTAGTTTTTGCAGTTTGTTCAGGGCCGTTGTTCTGGGCTCTAGTTCGTTTTTTCTCCTCTCCACATCCCAAGAACACCATAAAAGACCTATGATGTCTATAGGCCATACGATGAGCTCTTGCCCTCACACATCAGGGGGCAATCTGTTAACACCCAAAAAGTGCTCACCATCTCATCTCCCTCATTACATGACTCATTTGTCTATATTTCCTACCATATTTTCCTCCAAAACCTTAAAAAACCATTAAAAAGCCTCCAAAAGGCCAAAACCCCCCTTTTTCCCCCAAAATAATTTAAATTTCTTCCAAAAAGAGCAAAAACCCGTCAAAAGGGCCCTAAATTCCCAAAAATCAAATAAAAGAGAATAAAAAATATTAAAAAAGAGGAAAAAGTGAGAAAACAGGAAGCAAAAACCCTATACAATTGACTTAAACCATATGGTACTAAAAACCATGGGTCAACACTCCACCACTAAAAACCTATAAATAGGTGACAGAGGCTCCCCATTTCATATCCACAATCTTCCCTATCCTCACTCTGCCAAAATCACTCTTGAAACCTTAGCTTACAATTTGAGCTAGTTTTTCCCATTTGAGTTCCCCTTTTGGCCCATTATTCAAACACCTTGGAGAAGGAGAAGGAACCCATTGGAGCACGTAAGCAGCCCTCCTGGACTACTACAAGAGCTCCACCAACCTCAACACTTGACGTAAATTTAATACGAAAATATTTATTCCCATTGATGCACATGCTAGATTAGATTTTATACTATTTTACTGCTTTAATTTACTATTTATTGAACTGCTACTAAGGAGGCCCTTCTCCTTAGTAGGTGCTCATTTGCACAAGCTAGGGTGAAAACCCTAGCTACAAAATGGATCATGCATAGAGGCATCATTCAAATTTCTGAGGTCAACACAGATTCTAATCTCACCCTTTGTTTTCTTGTCTTGGATTACCATTGGGCTTATCCATTCAGATTCTTCAACTGGCTCAATAATTCTTGCATCGAGCATCTTATCGAGTTCTGCCTTAACTTGTTCTTTGTAGTGTGGGTTCAGTCTATATGGCCTTTGTTTAATAGGTTTCGCTCCGGGCTTAAGAGGAATTCTCATGACTCCTAAGTCTCCTAGAATAACTTTCACCTTTGTGAACTTTGTCGAGATTACTTCTTGATATTCCTATAATATAGCTGCGATTTATGCAACCGTGCCATCATCCCAGTAGTCTCCTATTGCTATGAACTTCGACTGTTCACTTGTACCGATGTTCACTTTCTTTGTCTTGACTGGTCCACTTATATCAGGAATCTCTAATGGAGGCCCTTCTACCTCGTGTATTCCTTCTGATTCATGGATTTTTATATTGCGCGGATCCTCCTCATCGCTGTCTTCCTTATCTTCATCTTTTTCAGCTAAGTTATAACAGCCCATGACTTGTTCTATTTTTTCTGTCCAATCTGGTTGGAGACTCGCAAGTACATTGCTTGTGTCAAAAAACTCTTCTAGTGTTATATTTTCTTTTTTGCGATGTGGGCTAAATATATTTCGCTTGATTAGTTGCAACGCGTCATGTATAGTCGGTTGGTCATCTTGGAAACTAAAATCCTTCTGGAAGGTCGCAGTAAGGATGGACCAATCCGCGGTTCCTGTGCGCATCTCCTCCTGTAGGTACCCATTTTCTGGAATAGGCTTCTCTAATGTATGCACAAAGAGATGTACCCATTCTGTCTGCGGTCTTTCCTTCAAAGCTTGTACACAAGCTACGATATGATCTCCTGGATCCCTCTGGCCATTATATTTCTCAAATGGTAGTGTAATCTTATCAACAAATCTAATATGTAGTTTTATTCTGCACTGGTCCCAAGTTGTCATTGTCTTTTTGTGTGTAGCCCACCATTTGGCAGGTGTTTCTCTGAGTGCCATGTCTAATGTTGAGACGCGATGTTCATCTGCCACTACTGTAGTGTATTCTTTGATAAATGAATAAACGTTAGATGTACCATCATAAGTGGGGATTGGAATTACCCTCTTTCCAATCCAGCAGAGTGACTTTGTAATTGTCGCGCATCTCCTGGCAGATACTTCATGCATTATGTGTTGCCAGTTTTCTAATCTTGCATTTGAGTCTAAGATGCAAGAACTATCGCAGTGCCAGCTGAGCGTTCCATCTGTAGTAGGATCAATATAATCCGCAACATTTTTTGTCATTTGACAGATACGATCAAGGTCTTGGGATCTGTGTTCTTCTTGAATAGGTTCAACATATCGCTCCCCCTGCGAAGGATCCAATGGTGCGATGACCCTTATGTCGTTGCCTTCAAATATCATTTTCATTGTCTTGAGATTGATGACGGTGGAGTTTGTCATTGACCAATCGATAGCCAACAGTGTTGGATAAGGATTGCTATCATCCACAATTTCAATTACTTTGAAGTATGCATAACTTTGCACTCCATCAATGTCGACAGTGGTGTTGGTTAACCTTCCCAGCGGTATAACTATGCCCTGGTTAGCCATTCTTAACTGTATAGGTGACCACTGTAACTTTGGTTTTCCCATCGCCTGCAATGTATGCTTGGTTAAGACATTCACTTCAGATCCGATATCAAGAATGATCTCGTCCATATCATAGTCTCCTATCTGTGCAGTGAACCGCATCTCCCTGCCTGTTCTTTTGGGAATTCTAATGTTATTTACTGCACCATGTGCTATTCCTTTCTTACTGCATGATTCGTACTGATTTATTAGTTTTTTGAATTCCATAAGAGTGTCCTTGTTTTTTAATAACTTGATGTAGCTTTGTAGAAATTGTGCAACAAAATTAGAGGTATCTGGTGCAGTGTGCATCTGATCATATTCCAGTGGCATGTCTTGTATTTATGGTGCTTGAATTTGCAGTGGTATCTTGGTGAAGTAGGTGGTGGTTGTTTAAACATGTCCCGCGCTTCTTTGAATATTTCTTTGTTTTTTTGTAAGTTCAATGGAGGTGCTTTCCCTGGAGCTTTTCTTATTCCTACTGTTTCTCTAGGGTTTTTCTTAGGATCAGTTGTTCCAGAAGTTGAGGATTCTGTGATATTGTCTTTTCCTGTATCAGCGCCACTTTGCGTTATTGCGTTGACACTCTGACCTGTAGGTCTGTTCTCTGAGGTGATCAAATGGATATTAGGGTTTAGTGATTCTATTCTTCTCCTCTTCTGCATTTCTACCTCAAGCACCGGACAATATTCAATCACATGATCAAATGATTTACAGTAGTTGCATGTGGTGCATGGATTAGTACATTCTCTGGATATGTGACTTGGCTGGCCATAGTTATAGCATATTACCTAGCCTTGTGCTCTTCCTTTATTTTGACTAGTATTTCTTCTTCTCCCCCGATATCCACCACCGCGGCCTCTATATCCTCCTTGATCATAGTGGGTGTTCTCTTGCTTTGGCTGATTTTCCTCTTGAATGCGGTACATTCCAGCACCTCGCATTGCTTCCATATCTCACTTTCTTTCATTCATCAGTTCATAAGCACGACAGTTAGACTCATCATGTCCAACTGACTTACATAAATTGCAGTATAAGTTTTTAGGTGTTTTTACATATTTTTGTATCAGGTAGCAGTCCTCAGGTCCGTGTCGTCTACTTCTGCAAATTTCACACCATGGCACCTGGTTTTGATTCATATTTATTGGGTTTGGTGCGTCACTGTTAAGGTATTCTTGAAATAAGGGGCAATGTTCTCTGGTGTGGCCCTCTCCTTTGCATCCTGTGCACCAAACTTCATGTCGTTGTTCATGCCTCTACTCTTTTCCATTCTTCATACCTTATAACTCTAATGTCAAGGTATCCAATTGGTTCTAGATCTGTATCATCCCCGAACTAGTTTCTCCAATTGGTGAAGATTCCAACTTCATTGCGATCTCCAAGGCCTCAGCTTGAGATACAACCTTTTGTTGCATTAGTGGTTGTCTGATGTGGGGAAACAACGCAGCAATGAACCATTCTTGATGCTATTGCGGAGCTATAACAAAGCTCACTTGGTCCAACAATGTTTTGAATTTTTGGTCAAATTCCCAGACCGATTCAGTAGGTTTCTGCTTGATTTCTTTCAACTCCGTTATGCACTGTGATTCTGATTTAGATTTCTTAAACTCAGCTGCAATCGCGGTCTTGATATCTGCTAAGGTTCTTGGCTGTGCTTGAGAATAATTCATAAACCAATGCAACACTCTGTCTCTGAAAGTAGTTATGAGTTGCGCTCTCTTGATAGCATCATCTGTCACTTGCTTAACATTCCACACGACTTCGCATAGAAACCAGTGCTGATCAGGGTCTTCCTGACCCGTTCCTTTGAATATCGGCAGTTTTATATCGTTATCTATCATTCTGCTTCCTGATTTTGTACTATTCTGAGACTGATTCCTTGTGACAAAAGTAGATACAGGTTGTTGGATCGTGCTAGGGATAGTATTTTGGGGAATGGGATGAGATGTAGTGCTGTGACTACTTGGTCCTGCAGTGTTAGTAGTATTATTGAGATGTGGGATGGGCTGCGCAATGCTCGCAGCGGATGGGTTATGGACTGATTGATTCTAAGGTGTAATGCACTGGATTGTGGCTGATAATTGAGTGTTCTTTTTATTGAGGTCACATGGAATTTCGATATCTATATGATTTCTAGAGGATGTGGGTTTCTTCTCATTAGTAAGCTTGTATCTCTTTCCACTTCTCAAAGTATGGTTTTCTTCATCAAAATCAATGTATGTGTTCTCTACCATGACATATTTTGAACTATTGCTGCATTCTTAAAACACCTTTCTCAGCTAAAAGCATTTTAATGTATAGGGTTAGGTTTTTCAAGAACTTACCTCTGAATCCTTCGAAAAAGTATGCTTCAGCTTGGCTGTATGATTTCAATGTATCTACAGCAAACTCGGTCACAAAACCTTCTAGTATGCTATCAAACCAGAAGTCGACTGCTCACGATAGTGGGCCGTCGATTGCTTTGAGTTGTTCAGTAAGCTCCAGACTCCACTCTGTAGGTACTCCGCCTTGGGAGCAATTCTTTCTTTCTGCTAGGTGCGATATCCACTCATGTAGCTTGTTTGGAAATGACGCCCAATTTTTTTTGTGAATGTCTCTCCACAAGTATCTATTCAACCACTGTACATCAGATAGACGTGGATGTCTGTTTTCTTTCTTTGCAAAGTCTCTTTCGATCTTATTGCACCAGGCCCATATTTCTTTTTGTTCTAGATGCCAACTATCGAACATTACTTTTCTGAATACACCATCACATCACTAGTCTTAGCGCGGCAACATAACCATTTGTTGGTCGCAACACTGTTCTAGAGGTTTTCCAATGTAGACCCAGGTACTTCGCGGTACAAAATACCAACAAAACCCCTATTCACCGGCCCTTTCGACAACAGACTGCAAGCAACTTGAGGTCTCACCCAAGGCAAAGTTGAGGGGGTGGTTGCAGAAGCAGGTTTCGACAACCAAGTGGAGTGATTGATTCAGCTGATTAATGTGTAGCGCGGTGACGGACTATGCAGCTACATTTGGTGGTTGCATGGAGTCTCCTACTCTGCGTCGAATATCTTCGGGAACAAGGATATTTGCACCCTCAGCACATCCAGAGGCCGCGTAGTGGGGTTTATGAGACTTAATCACTTCTACTCAACCTTATTCGACAACCTTTAAGCATTCATCATTATTTTAGACTGATAAAAATCATGATCTATGCAGATGAGTGAGATACGCAGTGCTGTGTGCTTGATACCACAATTCACTCCTAACAATTAACTGTGTGGTTATCTCATTGATCCATTCATTTGAGACTTATAGGGGCTTTCCTGCTATCATGCGTCCATACATGATCTATTAACATCCTATTCCATCCCTTCCATAGAGAATATAGATAAAAATAAACACATATAAGATAACAGTAACCTCATGCATGCATTGTAAGTAATTTAAATAACAAATTAATAATAACCATGCACAACAATCACATAACACAATGGTTTAACATGGTTCACCCCCCTAGATGGGAAGCTACGTCTACAAGAACTATTGTCTATTATTTAGGAAAGGGTACAACAGTTCTTTCATCTGCGCACTCAGTTGCAGACGCTCTTCTTTCTTTCTCTCAAAATTAGGTGTTTGTGCACTCAGCTGCAGAGCCTTTACAATGCTTTTATCTAACAGATCTTACAATATTCAATAATATTAACAAAAATGAGAGTTAACCCTTTTCCTTTACAAAATTTCCTTATATATAGATCAAGACCTGTAGGTCATGTCTTTACATTTTATGAAGGTAGAACCCTTAGGTTTACAAAACTGTCGTGGTTTTCCCAAAGCTGGACTATTGATATTTGGTAGCAGATATTCTATTACATGCGTGCCAATAGGTTTCTTCCACCAATCTATTCCTTCTTTTCCAGCCTTAGATGACTGGTTTGAGTAGTAGTAGTCTTCTGCCTGTTGTGATCGAATCCTACCTCCAATCTGCACCTACCCACTGCTTGGTAGTTATCGACGATCTTTTCCAAAAATAGGTCTTCTGTGACCTAACCAAAATAACTGCCTTCAATCGTTGATGCTGTGCTTAGCTGGATCTTCGTTTACATGGCACATCGCGGCGTTGTACTCCTCGCAGCACCGACCTTGTAGCTCCTCTGACACTATGTTGTGCGCAACTTCGTAGAATACTAAAACTTATCCCAAAATTGTTCAAACTTAACTGCGCTTAGCTCCGCAGTTATCACAATACTTCCTGTTCAAAATTGCCCCATCTAGGCTAGGCCTAACAGCCACAGCCCAGATGGTAATCAGTGCGGGATACTTTTGGCCCACACTATTCACCAACTGCATTACAACGGTCAACCATTGCCGTAATTGCCAACTCTTTGCCCCTAAGGCCTGAACACCACCCGCCCCTCTCCACCCAGTCATCACCATTTCTCCTTTTTGCAAATGGGCCATCGACTTCATGGAGTGGAATCCCCCATCTGCCAATGGCCATAAGTACATCATTGTCGTCATCGACTACTTCACCAAATGGGTCGAAGCCATGCCTACCTTCAACTTTAAAGCCGATGATGCTACCTGTTTCTTTTTCAACCATGTCATCACACGATTTGGGGTCCCTAAACAACTTTTCTCAGATCACGACTCACATTTTGAAGGCTCCATTTGGCACGAGTTGTCAACTCTCCTTAAATTTAAACATCAGTATGCGTCAGCTTATTACCCCTAAGGGAACGACCAAGTTGAGGCCATTAATACAATTTTGAAAACAATCCTCCAACGAACTATTGATTGACATAAGTCCAATTGGCATCACATGCTTTTCCCCGCATTATGGGCATACCGCACATCAAGGAAGACCGCCACCAGTTTTATGCCTTTTCACTTAGTTCACGGTGTTGAATCTGTCCTCCCCATCGAATGTTAGATCCTTGCCCTCCACATTGCCATTGAACTTCTCCCAGACACCTCATCACTGGATCAACGTCTGCTGTTATTAGAACAAGCCGACGAAGACCGTCGCCCATCCCTCCAAACCATTGAGGCCACCAAGAGCCGTTCCAAAGCTGGTTATGACAAACACATCCACCCACGAGCTTTTCGTGGAGGAGACATAGTCCTCGTTTACAACCAAGCCCACGACAAGACAGGTAAAGGGAAGTTTGAGTCCATGTGGAAAGGCCCATACATAGTACATACTTGCCTTGGACATGGGGCATATATCCTAACTGATTCAGAAGGCCACCCCTTGCGCAACCCAGCAACGGGTTGTATCTCAAACGTTTTTACCCTTAACATTCCTTTGGAACCACTAGTCTGTGTTGTACAGTTTGCTTTCTTTCATTGCTTTTCACTTTTTTCTACAACCTTACATTCGTCATTTTCCTGCATGATTACAGATGGACCATTTCCAACCTTCTTACGTTGGCTTCGCCAATCGAGGAAGTAGCTGGTCCCCAAAACTAGCCTCCACAGCTTGCGTCTTATACTCCCCTTCACACGAGTTGATTCACCTTGATAGAATGTGCATAGGGGCTGCTACCAATAACTAGGCTGAATACGATGCCATGACCGGTCTCCTAACTGCTGCCTTTCCGATGGGTATACGCCACTTTCGTGTGTTCCTTGACTCCTAGCTACTTGTCTCCCAGCTCAAAAACGGCTACCAGGTACGTGATCCTTGCCTCTTTAGAAAGTTCCTACGCACAAACCAACTTAGCCGACAGTTTGAATCCATCACATTCACTCATGTCCCAAGAGCTCAAAATAGTGTTGCAGATCAAATGGCTAACAACATCCTAGATTGGAATATCAATCACACCATGTAAACCATCCACCATGCATAATCATCACAACATGTAGATATATCAAACAACATAAAAATAAAAAAGATTGCATCTACAATAGGGCATCCACGTGCCTACTACAACACATCATTTGCATCCACGTGCAATAACCAAACATAAAAAATAAATGCGCATCCACGTGCATACAAAACCAATAATCACCGCAAAATGCATCCATGTGCATATATATATATATCATCGTCATACAAGTGTCCTAAGTGCCCCAGCATTCAGCTATACAAAAAATACACATCAAGGAGACCTAACAAATATCCTCTTCATAAAATATATGCCGTATATACAAAAAATCCTGAATTCTCACACGCATCGGGGGTATCCCCCAGAACTCCCTAACGCGAATCATATCCCTCATCTGAATCCTTGTCACCCCCCACCATAGCCGCCTCTGCTGCAGACTCATCCTCTCCTCGCTCCTCCTCCGGATCCTCCTCTAGTTCCTCCTCATCTCCCTGTTGGTCCCGAGCCCTCCTCTCCTCGCCAATCACTGCCACCCGCATCAGAATCTCTTGCCAGTCCCGGGGAGCATCATAGAAGGCCTTGATCACTCACTGATCTAGTTCCCACCACCCATCGTCAGTAAACCCCACCAGTAGCTGATCTAGAGTAACTTGCAGGGACTGCAAAGCCCCGTCAACATCCCGTCGTCGCACCTCCCCCTGGTCTGGTAGGACTGGCACTGCTATATGACCCCTCCGGTCCCTATGCCCCTGTGGTGGCCTCGGTCCCCTATCTACATCAAACCACATCCCAAATAGTCAGACTCATCATATATCTCTAACTATAGATCCAACATAAAACCAATAATAAAAAAGGTGGATACATACCATCTAGACCCCACACCTGCCCAGGTGGTCGTGGCACCTCCAGATCTCCCCGGTAGTCCATCTCATGGTACGAGTAGTCATCAAAATTCACCAGCATCTGCAACCACTGCATATAGATCTCCCCAGTGAAGTACTGCCCTACCTCCCCACCACCCCGTCGACACATCATCTGACCCCACCGCACCATCTACGGCTCCCTCATCCCCCCATCCCGTATTGACACATGTAGTCGCAACGTCAGAATCCACTCCATGAAGAAAGCACACATGAATGACCCATAGCAGAACTCCCCTCCCAAAACCTTCACCTTGCTCAGCTCCCGCTGAACACAAGTGAGGAACATTTGGCCCCAAGCAAAGAAGATACCCTGTATGACCTACTCTACCAGCTGCATCTATCCCCTCGACACTCGGTGAGGCACCTGTGACCCTAGCACTCGAACCACACATGCTGCAATCGCTTGGATTGACGGCTCCTGGAAGTCGCATACCAGAAGTGCATTCTTATGTACCTCTGCTGTGGGGAAGCAGTAGTGGTCCAATAACTTCTCCATATCAACGTCCGTGGACCTCTGTGGTTGGGTGTCTGCCAGCCTACCCAAATAAGGTAGTCCCGTCAGAAAATAAACATCTACCAGGGTCAGATCCGGTCTCTCCCCCTGCACCATGAAAGCCTCCAAACCAGACTCCCAAAATCCCACCAACCTGTTCAACAATAGTGATGCTGAACGCATCATCAGCACTTGCATGAACTTTAGCATCCTGCACAGCCCTAAAGTGCCCCGGACATGTCGATCATGCCGTATGTACTCCATGAGATCGTCAGGCATCTTGCGCTCTCGCCATCGTACTCTTGGCATCCTGTCAATCACACAATGAAAAATGATAAGAAACTCCTCAAATAACCTATCTTCCCCCCCAGAACAATGTCCTGACAAACTCCACAATCACATTCCAGATCGCGGCTGTGGGGCCTATAGTCGCAATCTAAGATCGCGGTTGTGGGGACCATGGTCGCGATCCCAAATCGCGGCTATTAGGGCTACAGATGCGATCTCAGATCGTGACTGTCAAGGCCACAGTCGCGATCTCCGACTACGACTGTCAAGGCCATAGTCGCAATCTCGGACCGTAGCTGTGGGGGCCACCACTACAATCCGTGATCGTGGCCATCGCCTAGGAACTCGCGGTCCATGCCCCTCGTGACTAGTACCATCCCCCCGAGGACCCACTACCCGCCCGAATCAAGATAAATTAAAGGGTACAAGCTCAGTGAAATACCTAAAACTCACAGAAACGACATCGACGAGTCGTATCTCCCACAAATGCCAAAACAACTCTGGCCCACTACACTCTCCTGTCAAAGTCAACCGTACAAATGACACATGGCACTATGGGTCCACTGACTATTTATAGACAGTTGACCATTTTTTGATTCTGCCATTCCGGACCCATAAGGAACCCGTTTTCCAAACCGTTTCTACCACTGGAATAAGGACGACGAGACCCTCATCATGGTCGAGTTAGTTTCTTGGTTTCCTTGGCCTCTTTTTCGGGAATATTTTTTAGGGTACCCCCTCATCACCTCAATTTATGTGCCACATCATCCATTATCTATTTTTGATGTTCTTTATATGGACGTATTCAGTTTTCCGCGCTCGTGATGATGTGTGAGATCATTTCTCGCACGCCATATCGACTGCCATCACTTTACAAGCATATCCATGAGCCCTCCGCTCCATTCATATTGTAATTATTTCGTTATTTTGCCACCATTCATCATCCCGCAAGGAGGCACCACTAGTGTTCCCCCAAACCCTAATTCTTGGCTCCCATTGATGTCCTTTGAATGAACACTCCCTCCTTGCTTGACCATTCCTTTTGTTCAACATAATTTTACCCCTTTTTTGGGCCAGACAAGTCCTTTACGAAAAAGGCACTTAGGGAGTTTCTGTTAAGCTCTTTTCTGACTCCTAAAACAATAAAAAGATCACCGAGCAATCTTGCTTCCTTTCATGCTTGTTAAAGTACCTGAAAGGGTGTCTATCTGGTATAAGTTTAACCCTTTTCCAGACTCGGTAGACTACTTACAAAAAATGAATACTGTAGTCACACTGGCTAGAAGAGTTCTTCATTGCATTCTTTTATGCTTTTTCGGGCCTTGGAGACTAACACACGAGAAAGAATCCCCCCTGGAGTCTTCTTATTGCTTTCTGAATCTCTAAAATTGAAAGCAACCACGAGCATGCACTGTCCTGGGCTCGTACAAATCCACACGACGGTACCATTCCATTATTGCAGAGTCTTCTTATTGCTTTCAGACTCCTTAAAATTGAAAGCAATCACGAGCATGAACTGTCCTGGGCTCGTATAAATCTGCATGACAGTAAAATTTTGAGCACACTTCTATCCCTTCTTCTATCTCCTTAAACCATGACGAAGGCCCCACCGGTGTCTCTCGGCACTATGATCAATCATCTCGACAGCACCCTCAATAAGGTTGCCTTTGTTCAGAGTATTTTGCGATATACCATCCTTAGAGTCTCCTGTCATCCTACCCCAACTTGAGTATCCCTCATTACAGTCACAATCCCTGGTCCCTTAAAATATATGATCCCCTTCCCCCAAATCAGTGTCATATGCTGCTCGACCACCCCCACCATCATACTCTGAACAAAGGAAGTTTGAGTCCCCCAACGCAACAACCCATGTTTCCTACCCTCCCAGTATGTCAATTACATAGCCAGTCCTATCACCTCTTGTTTATCCACCTCGTGCTCCTATCAAGGAAACATCATTGCCTTGCTAGTTACAGGTCTCCCTTTGTCGACGCCAACCCATCTATTCCAGAGGATAGATCCAGAGGTCCCTGTGCCTTGGACTCATCACCATTTGTGGTGAGTGCCTACGGACCATTTTGAGTGGAGCCCTTAGTGCCTCTCCAAATGGTTGTTTCTCACGTGCTCGACTTCAACACCTTGATCGCACTATTGAGATCCGTGCAGGGTATACATCCCTTCAATTATTGGTCGAAGACCCCGGACTTCCCTCGACTCTAGCACATTGGTGAGTCACTTTGGAACACCTAGTTATATGTTCCTGTGGGTATCCGGGTTGCGTTGGCGATAGCGTTTGGAAGCCATCCACTCGTATGATTCCTTGAGTACCCAGTTCAACTATAGTCCAGTGTCCCCTTGAGGTTATGACTCTCCATCATTATATCCACCCCGTTAGTGTATATCTTCAGATCCAATAGCTCATCAGTTACTCTGGTACCACACTCAACAACACTATATCAGTTCTTTAGCTTTGATATGGTTTGACCAGGAGTATGTCCCAAATTTGTGTCCCCTCTGGACCCTTATGATGTACACAACAGTTTTTCATGTATTGTTCAGATCCCCTTTTTGGGATTCATTGTTATTTATTTATATATCTTGATACGAGCATGGGTATGCCCGCCTCGTCCATATATTTAGATTATTCCTCATTCATTATTGAGGTCATGTATTTTCAGTTTTTGTAGTTTGTACGGGGCCGCTGTTCTGGTCTCTAATGTGTTTCTTCTCTTCTCCACACCCCAGGAAAACTATAAAAGACCTATGATGTCTATCGGCCATACAATGAGCTCCCGCCCTCACACATCAGGGGGCAATCTGTTAACACCCAAAAAATGCTCACCACCTCATCTCCCTCACTACATGATTCATTTGTCTATTTGTCCCACCATCTTTGCCTCCAAAACCTCAAAAAACCATTAATTGGTCACCAAAAGGCCAAAAAACCCCTTCCCCCCCTCCAAATAATTAAATTTCCTCAAAAGATAGCAAAAACCCTCTAAAGAGGCCCTAAATTCCTAAAAATCAAGTAAAAGGGAATAAAAAATATAAAAAAGAGGAAAAAGAGGGAAAAAGGAAGCAAAAACCCTAAAACAACTGACCTAAACCATATGGTTCCAAAAACCACGGGTCAACACTCCACCACTAAAAAACCTATAAATAGGTGATGGAGGCTCCCCATTTCATATCCACAATCTATCCTATCCTCACTCTGCCAAAATCACTCGTGAAACCCAAGCTCACCATTTGAGCTAGTTTTCCCATTTGAGTGCCCCTTTTGGCCCATCATCCAAGCACCTTGGAGAAGGAGAAGGAACCCATTGGAGCATGGAAGCAACCCTCCTGGATTACTGCAAGAGCTCCACCAACCTCCATATTTGAGGTAAATGTAACTTTGCTCATATCATAATACACAAAAAAAATTCCATTATACTGTTGTTGTCTCTTTATTTCTATTGATGCACATGTTAGCTTAAATTTTATACTGTTTTACTGTTAAGAATTTACCGTTTATTGAACTGCTACTAAGGGGGCCATTCTCCTTAATAGGTGCTCATTCACACAAGCTAGGGTGAAAACCCTAGCTACAATTATGCTAAGGCATAATAATTTGATTACATTCACATCCAAGTGAATGTAATCATAGTTGTCCCTTCTAACCTAGAATTTATTGGGGTCGTTAGTCATGTGACTAAGTTATCTCTACACATATGTCAATTGGATTTCTCTTGCAACACTAAGTGACAAATTGGGGAAATGTGGTGAATCATTTTCCCTCCTAAATATCCCAACCATCATTCTCCTTTTTGGATAGGTATCATAGATGGTGAAGATGATGATGATGAAGACGATGATGGTGATGACGACGACGATGATGATGATGATGATGAAGATGAAGATGATGATGAAGACAATGAATCCGATGATGATGAAGACGATGAAGATGATGAAGATGAAGATGATGTCGATGAAGATGGTGATGACGATGATGACGATGACGACGACGACAATGTTGCTACCGCTGCTGCTGATGATGAATATGAAGATGATGATGAAGATGAAGATGAAGATGATGATGATGATGAAGATGATGATGAAGATGATGAAGACGATGATGATGATGGTGATGACAATGAAGATGATGATGACGTAGATGATGATGATGATGATGATGAAGATGATGCTGATGATGATTAAGATGATGGTGATGAAGATGATGATGATGATGATGATGATGATGATGATGACGATGAATCCGATGACCTCGCCATACCACCGACGACTTATCCATAAGTCATGTTTGAGTCTGGAAATCCTCCCACACCATCAATGCATGCGTCTAGTCTAACCATGCCAAATTTCAGTCCAAGCCAACACATATTTAAAATTTTCAACATTGGCCCCACGTAGCACATTAATTAATCTATATGTATGGTTTTTGATGCTCAAATGGTTAGTATCAGTCATGTTTGAATATGGAAACCATCCCACACCATCAATGCATGTGTCTAGTCTAACCATGCCAAATTTTAGTCCAAGCCAACACATATTTAAAAAATTTCAACGTTGGCCCCATGTAGCACATTAATTAATATATAGGTATGGTTTTTGATGCTCCAATGGTTAGTGTCAGTCATGTTTGAGTATGGAAACCCTCCCACACCGTCAATGCATGCGTCCAGTCTAACCATGCCAAATTTCAGTCCAAGCCAACACATATTTAAAAAATTTCAACGTTGGCCCCATGTAGCACATTAATTAATCTATAGGTATGGTTTTTGATTCTCCAATAGTTAGTGTCAGTCATTTTTTAGTATGGAAACCCTCCGACACCGTCAATGCATGCGTCTACTCTAACCATGCCAAATTTCAGTCAAAGCCAACACATATTTAAAAAATTTCAACGTTGGCCCCATGTAGCACATTAATTAATCTATAGGTATGGTTTTTTATGCTCCAATGGTTAGTGTCAGTCATGTTTGAGTCTGGAAACCCTCCCACACCATCAATGCATGCATCTAGTCTAAGCACCCAAAGCAATAAGATCATGTTGAATAAGAGACATAGCAACCGAGCAACTAAAATGTTGAGAATAAAATGCTATGTAAATTACTATAATCATGGTCATCTAATCCTAAAGCATAAATGGTAAGCATATGCTATATTACTAGATCAAAAAAACCTAAAATACTCATCCACATTGCAATACAATGAAAACAATATGGAAATTATGCCAATGGAAAAATCACAACAATGTTCATGATTAAAACCAAAATTATACCAATTGAAGTAGCAGAGGCATGTTCATGATTAAAAGCATCCTTGTTGATGAGATAAATCGATGAAACTGAAATAGAAAACTACAAAATAGAGACATACCTCAATGGAATGGATGGCCATAATCAATATTTTACTTTGAAACCGAAATAGAAAACTGCAAAATAGAGACACACCTCAATGGAATGGATGGCCATAGTTGAATAATTCAATGTTCAATTATTTACTTTATTTATTGATACGACATTTACCAAAAGACTATTTGTTTGCAAGGGATATGAAGAAAGCATGAGATACAATGTAATATATCAATTGCTAAATAGATATTGTGCTAAGTTTTTAAAAATCATTGAAACGAGTATGACTGAGAATAAAAAACCTGATTCCACATTGCAGGATTTCATGTTAAGGAACTAATAACTGAAGGACCGAAACTCATAAATCGTGTTAAAATGGTGGCATGAAATAGAACCTGCAAGCGAGCAAGGAAAAAGATGATGATGATGATGAAGATGATTATGAGGATGATGATGATGGTGATGATGATGCTGACGATGAAGATGACGATGACGACGACGACGACGATGATGATGATGATGATGATGATGACGATGATGAATCTGATGACCTCGCCATACCACTGACGGAAAGAGGTGTCGGATATAAGACTTCTGAATTCAAAAGAATATGACTAGCTCACTAAACCACCGATGCAAAATGCCGTTGGTATTTCTAGGTATCTGTGTCAGATATCCTACAACGATGATGAAGATGATGATGATGATGATGATGATGATGATGATGATGATGATGATGAAGATGATGATGATGAGGATTATGAGGATGAAGATGATGATGATGGTGATGATGATGATGACAATAAAGATGACGATGACGATGATGATGATGATGATGATGATGATGATGAATCCAACGACCTCGCCATACCACTGATAGAATGATAATTGTTCATTTCCTTCCCGAGCTTCTCTTTTTTTCGAGAGTAATTTAATATTCTCTACTAAACAGGGCCAACCACGTGAAGGTGGAAGATCTTATGGCCCCTCCCCCCCCTCACATCACTCTCAATTCGCCATACCCCGAAAAAAATATCTATGTACAAAAAAATTAAATGTGTTTTTTTGTCATGCTCTATAACAAGCAATGTTTCTAATTATAACATACACGAAAATGGAAAAAACACTAAGAAATAGTTAATTTATTATACGTACCAATAAAATTCAATATTTCTATCGCAATATTAAATAAAAAAATATAGAGTAGATATATTACTTCATACCTCGTACACTTCAGTGGACTTCATCATCTTCTTCATCCAAGTCATCATCTGCATCATCCGATCCGGGTTCAACATTGTAAGGATTGGCCATATCATCATCGCCATCTATGTCAGTTACAATCAACATGTCATCGTCGATATCATATTCATGTACATTGTCTGATACATCATTTGATTCAACTAATTCTTCGACATCTTCTTCTGGAACATGATCATCTAACTCATGTTGATCATGATCATGATCATCTTCACCATCATCTTCTTCTTTGAGAACGTCTTCATTACCTTCATATATGTTATACTTTACCGACCTTCCCCTTGGATCATGTCTCATAGCAAATGACCAACCCGCTCTACCTGGAACCTTAGAGTAAAATACTTGTTCACATTGGGTTGGAAGAACATAGGGCTCTGTTCCTAGCTCAAACAACCTTGTATTTACCATGGTAAATCCATTATCATGTTCAATAATTGTTTTATTGGGATCACGTTGATTCAATCGACACCTGTACCATTTGACAATGAACATAAATACCTTGAAGGAGTTAAATTCACACTGAATAATGTCTTCCAGATACCCATAGTATCGATTTTCAGAGAGTTCTGGATGTCTGTCACTTCTAGAGGAAACATTGGTCACCTCAAAGACTGCAGATATCCCACAATATGATGTTTTCTTTGTTTCATCCAACTTTTTGATGCAATATCTACAGCCATTGAACCACATATCCTTATGGTGTTTTACCTACAACAATACATACAAGAAAAGATTACATAACGATCTTATATTTATGATTAACTAGTGCATGTTTATAATGCCATACAGGGAAAAAAATCAACGTGTACAATGACAATATGTTTGTAAAAAAATAAAATAGTGTGGTTGATTAATATGCTTACCTGCTTATCTTTTAAACCATATGCTAAATCGATTTACCTTTGTGTTAGACTGGTATCTCCATTGCGATGTGAAACTTTAACCAATGAAGCCACACCTTCCCATGATATTCCATGACCAGATTGTTCACATCGTTCAATCCATACATTCATCCAGTCAAGATTGTTTGCGATGTATAAATGAATTGCATCCCACTCTCGACCAACTATTTGATGACAATAAAATTAAAATTCAATACAAATGTATAGTCACTTAACAAAGTATATTACACTCTAAATTGATGAAAAATATTGAAATAAAAATAGAATATGTATGATATATATATACATAAAAATCAATAGTCAAATGTGTTATATTACCTTTCACCTTCCTCGATCTACCTTTCCTGTTCAGGTACTCCCTTTCGAAATCTTTATTGGAGTCCGGATCACAAATGCGACGTAAATTGAGCTTTGACGCTAATATAGGAAGATATTTACTAATATAAAACATGTTTTGGTATACCATATATCCCTCCATCATAGAACCCTCAACATGTGCTCATTGTCTAACCAAACCCTTCATAAATTTCAAGTGCCTCTCAACCATTCACATGGACCTTGAGTGTGCAGGTCCACAGAATTCAATCTCCTCAACTTGGTGTATGAGGTAGTGTACCTGTGCATTGAAAAATGCCGTAGGGAGATGCTTCTGTGTTTCACACATGAGATGATGAATTTTTCTCCTCCAATACTTTATATCTTCTTTATGGAATTCTTTAGATGACAACCATCTACAAGTGACATGACAACCCAATCAAGATTTCTAAGAAAAAAAATTTATATTACATAACATGAATTAGAGAAAAAAATCAAATATAAGTTCTACGATGAATTAAACAAACACTAAGAGCATGCAAAAAATCACTACTTACCTCATGTAGTTCCCGAGATTATATATTACTTGTTTGACATTGTTGTCGAAGTTGTCCGAGAGAGAGAGAGGTAGAACATACTATAACAATATGCAAATCATTTCATTTTTTAAACAAAGAGTAGACAAACAAAAATACCAACCATATTCACTGGAATATGAAAAAAATAATAATTAAATGCATACGATAATAATTACCTTCATGAAGACATGCCAATCGTGCGTTTTCACCCCCACACAATCACCTTTCTTTGTTATGATATTCTTCATGTTCGCACAAAATACGGTGGGAAATTTAATTTTTCGCATGACTTATTTTACAACATTACTTTGTTGGTCCATTAACATCCATGGAAGTGAGTTTATATTTATTTGCTCTCCGTTGCTATGAAATTGAATGATGTCTTTCATTGCATGGTTTCCTTCTTGATTGTCTTTGCAAATTTTGACATTTTTTTCTTTCTCACTCCTTCCATCCAATATTCGCCATAATGTTTCAGTCACATTCTTTCTGATATGCATTGTATCAAACAAATGAGCAATTTGTAGATGCTCATAGTAGGGAAACCTACTAAATTGTCTAGGATAACTTTTCATTCCTTATGGAATCCCATTAATGCCTTCATGATTACATGAATGATCATCATGAATAGTAGTTTATAAAGAAATTACATAAATCAATGTCAATTATAGTAAACAACACACAATAAAAAATACAATATAACATTTCATATACGATGATTCATACATACCTTAACGATTTCTATTATATTGTAACTTCCTTAGGTGAGGTGTCATTCTCTGCGGTTTTAATGCAGTCTCTTGCTTGCCATTGAACAAATGTTTTTCTGTAGTTCGATACCTATGATTCTTAGAGAAGAAGTGCCTATACTCATCAAACACCTCCTTTCCTAATCTTTTTGAACAAAGAAATTTGATCTTAGTGTTAAAAAAGTAATCCAACACTTAGTACCTTGGTTCATAACCTTAGTCAATTTTATTGCCTTGTATGCATTATTACACTATGGTTTGGACTTAGGTAGCTTTAATTGGGAAAATAACTACTTATGAGGAGTGTTCACACCTATCCAGCTCGGTCAAACTCCACATTTGTCCACAAGTGAGCCCTCATTTAATGCTAGAGCGCTCCCCTTCCTTGAAATGGGGAATTGTTGTTGACTAGGAGCACTTGGGTGGATTTGGCGCAATTTTGGCATGATTTGGAGCATTTAATGCCTTCTAGGATCTCCCACTCACCTTATTTTGCTCACCCACGCATGCCTATGACCCATTATTGATCCAACATTCCTTAATCACATTCACACCACAATTCATGACCATTTGGGCTGAGTTGGAGCAAGTTGGACCCACCTAGGGGGATTGAGGCCAATTTGGCAAATTAGACATGTACACTCTTTTTGGGCTTCCTAAGCCTCTCAAATTTCTCCAAATGTAATATAAAACTATTCTAAACATTTTTACATGTTATACAGTCTGATAATACCAAGTTTCAGTTCACATTGTCTGTGTAAATTTGTCTTCTTTCAAGCGTTTTTGCTAGTTTTTGCAAGTACTTCGATTTGTGAGGTTCTCTAAGGATCCTATATCTTTCTATAGATCAAAATACTCACATGGTATCAGATATTTGTGGAGTTTAGTGAGTTGCAGATCAATCTTGAGCGTTTGAGCTGCATTCTTGAGAGAATTTCCAGATAAAATTGAGTATTTTTTGCAGGACTTTCAACAGTTTTCTCACCATCAACGCAAGCATAAATGGAATCAAACCATCCATTGCTCACTCCTTTCAATTTCTTCGATTGGAAGGCTGAAATGGTGATTAAGCTGAGATCTAAGGGTCTCTATAGAGTAATCATGGCACACAAGTAGAGCTAAACTCTGTTGTGGAGAAAGCCTAGTACTACAATCGACTTGATGAAGCATATGGATTGCTATGCCTGATGTAACGTCCCCTTCCATCAATCTGGTGCAAGGAAGTAAACGTGACCAACTTATCGGGCTTATTTGACAATCTCAACCCCATACATTACTCATAAATTCATAACAATTAAAATATTCTGTGTGCAGACTCATACTCAATATAAACACAACGGAAATAAACATATTTGCAAGCACACAAACAATAATGCATCCTCATATCTAACATAGGAATATGATGACTCAACACCCAGGGATTCAATTCCATTCCAATGCTATGCACATGCTTCATATCAATTCCATTAACATGAATAATTACCATTCCGAATTAACACATTACAAAACACAAAATGCATATATTTTAAAACACAGAGAACACTTATCAGATGAAGCTGTCCAAACAACTGGCTATGTGAGAGCAACGTTCCACCCAACCATAGATCTCTGTCCAGCCTATATTCTTTCAGCTAAGAGATCATCTCCAAGCTGGGTTGTGTATCCACTAAGGAGAAACTAGATGGGCTCACTCAAAGCCATGGTTTTCACTCAACAACTATGCTAAGCCAACACACAGTTGGGTTTATCAAGCATACAAGACAAAGGAGGGAAATGCTATTCCAATGAGCTCATCTATAGAGCTACATGCATCTCAATTAAACTCAACAGTAATGGCACCCACAATACCTACCACACCCAACAAAGGGAAGGTCCCCTTCTCTGCTGCACAGTCCCTCAGGAATCCGTTCCCTCTAGTGCTCTTCAGGGTGGGCATAGAAAGGTCTAGCTTCTAATTCCTTGAGATTCTATCCTTCACTGGGTTTATCAAGCAAACCCAACCTTTGCTCAGTCATTCACAATTGGATTTCTCACAATTCTGTTCATCAAATAACTCAATCCCGTCACTAGTTTTCTGGGCTATAAAAACTGGGTTTCCCAATAGATTTTGGGATATTTAATACTCTCAAATTCACCCCAAGTTTCATATCTATGGATCCCCCATTGGATTTTATTGTCAAATACCAAATCTGTGCATTTTTGGCACTTCAAAACGTGGGTTTTTGCAAAGTTGCGATTTCTGGTTTTTCTCACTACTGGCAATTCGTAAGGGATGAAAATTGATGCTTCCTACTTCCACAATGGAATGGGGATGGGGAAGAACCCCTCCCCATGAGGTAGAGTTAATTGTGGTACAAGAAAACAGAGCCCATACCTGCAAATACAAATTTCTGGGCTGCCCATGCTCCATTGAAGCCATGGAATGAAATCATCAACAACTTCCTTACAACATAAATAAATGTCATCAAGGAAAGTCAAATGGGTTCTCACAATGACATTTGGCAGCATATGGTTCATCCCCACAACCCCCTCACCACTCCCTAGTGGATACACATGGCCCCTTCTCATTTGTTGCTCCCATAGCCAGCTTTGGTATTTTATTGCAATATTAATATTTACCTCAATTTACAATATCCCATGGCTTAATAGCACATGGGAAACAAAATGTCAAATGCTTTTCCATTTTAAATAAAATCCGAACATACACTAGCGAGGCCTTGGCTTTGAGCTCCACACTAGGAAAACATACATCGCATGTATACAATATTTACATTAAAAGCCAATATAACATAAGGGTCAAAATGGGGTATTACACCTGAGCATTTCGTGGGAACTCTTATTCATACAGACAGTTTGACAACCCCAAATGAGGTCTGGGTTATGCTAGAATTACTCTTTGTGAAAACTGATGAATTGAGATGCCATTAGCTTGGAAACGAGCTCATCATCTTGAGCCTAGTGCATTTTGAAACTATCCAGGAGTTCTTCACTAAGTTCAAGTCACTAGTGCTTCATCTACAACAATGTGGAATTGTTAAGAAAGAAGAACAATTGATACTGTCCATCCTTTCGAAGATACTGTCCATCCTTTCGAATCTAGGGCTAGAATTTTCAGTGTTTACATAAGCACCTTCCATTCTGCCAAAATGGCCCTTCGAAATTGGAAAATGACATCACTAGAAACCTTCATGGAATGTATTACTTAGGAGCAAGACAAGCTATTTCAAATGGGCACCATCAAATCGAAATATCAAGCCTTGGCCATGGGTGTTTCGAATTCCCCCAAGGGAAAGCAGAAGGCAAAGAATTCGAAGCAGCTAGAGAAGAGGAAGTTTGATAAAACCAAATCTGCTGATGGGGTTCGAATCCTCCCAAGGAGAAGAACAAGAAGGGAAAAGAGAATACCAAATGCACCTATTTCCACAAGGGATGGAATCCAGATAGATCTTGCATGAAGAAAACCATTGACACTATGGCGCAGCTGCTGGAGAAAAACAACATCCCTGTCCCTGATGGTGCAAAGAAGAAAGATGGCACCTACAATCCTGACAACAAGGAGAAATTTCATGCCTTGGTAGCAGGAACTTCTAATTCCTCATCCTTCATTATTGATTCAGGGGCTTCTAGGCACATGGTTTCATATAGAGAGCTCTTCTCCTCTATGCATTCGAATAGTGTCCCAACAGTTCAAATGGGAGATGACACTGAAATCCAGACCAAAGGGATTGGTAGGATTGATTTGGAGCATGGTTATTTCAGTGATGTGCTCTATGTACCTTCGTTGGATGAAAATTTGTTATCAGTATATCAAATGAACCATACAGAAGAAGCCAAGAGAGTAACATTTACTCCTAAATTGGTAGATATTTCAGAAATTTCATCAAACCAAGTTGTGGCAGTTGGGTATGCAGACCATCAAGAGAGGATGTACAAGTTCTCGAATTTCCTCCCTAGTTCTAGTGATCAAGCACTCCACTCTCATGCCAATGAGACCTCCAAGCTATGGCATCAAATATTTGGCAATATGAACTACAAGTATCTCCAAGCATTGCACAAAGATGAGATGGTGGAAGGGCTTCCTAAAATCAAATCTTCGAATGGAGCTTGCATAGGTTGTGTAATTGGGAAACATCCAGAGCGCAGCTATGAGAAGGGAATGGAAATGAGAGCCACTCAACCACTTGTTTTGGTACATTCAGACCTCATTGGTCCTCTACCCACTCCATCCTATGGTGGATCAAGGTATGTACTCACATTCATTGATGACTACTCTCGATTCTGCTGGGTTTACTTCCTAAAATTAAAATCTGAAGTGTTTGAGCAATTGAAGATTTGGAAGGCCTTAGTGGAGAATCATAGTGGGAATAAGATAAAAATCATTATGACTGATAATGGGAAGGAGTATGTAAACAAAAATCTGCAACATCTAAGTGAGGAATGTGGCATTCAAATGCAATATTCAATCCCCTACACACCACAACAAAATGGTGTGGCAGAGAGGAAAAATAGGTCTCTCAAAGAGATGGAAACATGCATGATTGAAGCAAGGGATCTAAGCCCTAAGATATGGGCCGAAGATATCAATTGTGTTGCACATATTCATAATAGGGCATTCCACAAATCAGTCAAAGGAAAAACCCCCTATGAGGCATGGTTTGGCCAAAAACCAAATGTCTCAAATTTCAGGATTTTTGGATCTAGAGCATGGGCTCCAATTCCATCAGAAAAGAGGAAGGATTTGCATCCATAGAGCAGCGAATGTATCATGGTTGTCTGTGGTGACGTTAAAAAGGGATATAATCTCTTTGAAACATCCACACTCAAAACTATCATTGAGAGAAGTGTGCAATTCGAAGAGGAACCAATACCATATTTTGAGCTTGCATCGGGGGAATGCTCTTCTCCTCCACACCTTGATGAAGTAAGTAATGATTCAAGCTCTGTATTTTATGATAATTCTGATAATGAAAAGTATGAATATGACATTTCTGTATATGATTCATCATCAAGGCCCAAGTGGGCTGAAAAAATAATACAAGCTGCAGGGGAATTGGCAGGCAATCACCAAGAGCCTAGGAAGACTAGATCTCAAACAAACAATGCTTCCTTTGCAAGTGAAAGTTACCTTGATGATAACTATTATATGATTATTGGGTCTAATCCAAAATCATATCAGGAAGCTTATCAGGAAGCTTATCAGCAATGGAAGAAGAATTCAATTCTCTTCAAGAGAATGAAACATGGGATTTGGTCCCCTTTCCTCCCATGAGGAAGCTTGTGCAATGTAAGTGGATTTTTTGAACCAAAATTGTTGCTGATGGTTATTATCTGAAGTATAAGGCCATATTAGTGGCCAAGGGATACTCTCAAATCCAAGGTGTGGATTATACCAATACCTTTGCACCGGTTGCAAATATGGACTCAATTAGACTAGCTCTAGCCATTGCAGCTAATAAGGGTTGGAAAGTGCACCATATGGATGTTAAAAGTGAATTATTATATGGTGAGATATAGGAAGATATTTAAATACAGAAAATTGAAGGTTTCCAAGAGGATCCTTCACTTTTTTTCAGGTTGAAGAAACCACTCTATGGACTCAAGCAATCCCCCAGGGCTTGGTATGCTAAAATGGATGCTTGTTTGCTCTCAATTGGTTTCATTTGATGCAAGTATGATCCAAATGTGTATTTGCAGCAATGTGATGATATTTTGCAGGTCATTGTACTGTATGTTGATGATCTTTTAATTACAGGGAGCTGCAACAAACAAATTGGTTCAATTAAGGCATCTCTACACAGTGAAGAGGGTTTGCTAAGGCAATTTTCGGGTTTGGAAATTGAGCAATCTGAAAGAGCCATCATGCTGAGTCAACCAAAGTATGCTTCAGATCTATTATTGAAGTTTAAAATGGCTGAGTGTAAGGCATCCAAGTGCCCATTCCTTTCAGGCATAAAACTAGGTGAATTTGGTGATTCTCCTTTGGTGGATTGCACACTCTACATGCAACTAGTTGGTAGTTTGTTGTACCTTACACATACAAGACCTGATTTGTCTTATTCTATAAGTGATGTAGAAATATATATGTAGTAGCCACATGATATCCATTGGAAGGAATCCAAAAAGATCCTCCAGTATGTCCAAGGAACAAAGAATTTTGGGGTACACTATGCAGCTAGTTCTTCACTACAACTAGTTGGATTTTTCGATTTGGATTGGGCTGGAGATCCCATTGATAGAAAGTCCACTTCATGTTTTTTTTTCATGTTTTGTGAAGTTCCTATTTTCTGTTCAAGTAAGAAACATCATACTATTTCACTTTCATCAGCAGAGGCCGAGTACAGGGCAGCAGTGAATGCTGTGAAATTGCCCACATAAGATCCAAAGAGATGATGTAAACCTCACAATGAAAGAATTTAGGAATAATAGAAGAAGAAACAAGCAATAGAACTTAGATCCAAATAAACTTTGATTGAGGTAGAATAATTACACATGTTACATTAAACTGAATAGTGAATAGGTAAATATACAATGCTGAGTATGAGGATTCAAATTCACTAGGAGAAATTCGAATTGGCCTTCATGCATAGATCCATAATCAGTTGAGAGTCATCAATGCCTAACTAGGAGTTCACCTTCTCATCAGTGAAGTCAACAATGCACAAGTAATGGTCAACCGAGAGTCAAACTGAGTCTAACTGAATGTGGTTGGTGTAACTGGCACATGGAAGCACTAATATAGTGAAGGAGGCTCAGTGGAGAGCGCCATAGGAGTTAACTGGAGTCATAATGGTCAATCTAGTCTCACTGGAGGTCCAACAAAGTGATAAACTCAGTAAAGAGTTAGTTAATCCTTAAATCAAGGAAATAATTGAAGATAATTGAATATAACTGGACTGGTAGGTGAAGAAGCAACCCTTGTCATGCAGTGGAGCAAAGGAGGGCGCATTAGTCACTAGGAGGGCTAGAAATGATATGAAAGAAGCTCTAGGGGCTAGTTTGCTGAGGACTAGGTGTTGGGACTGATGACCTAGAATGCATGCAAAATGCATGCAAGCCCTAATTGCATGCAAACCCTAATTTTGCATGCATGACTGGAAATGAAAATGACTGGAAAGCTAGTAGGACTAGGATGGAGTATAGGAATATCCTAACACCCACCCTTAATCCATCCTGGGCCCCGGTAACTAGGACCAAAGTTCACCTATACAATAAATGAAATGATAATAAAATACATAATTGTCCATAAACTGAGGAAATGGGGAAAAACCTCATGGGAAAAATACCCCCCCTCAAAAGAATAGTAAATAACTCAAAGAACCATCATGCAGAAGAGAAAGAAGCTTTCATTAGTGAATTTTTTTGCAAAAGACTTGGAAAGTTGAACCCATGTAGGAAGGTCTCCTACTGTGTGGAGGATGAAGTAAGTCTTTCAGGAACTTTTTCTGTATTTGGAGAAAATGGAACATGAGTAGTCTTCCCAAAAGATGGAAGAGAGAACCCCATCATCATGCTACATCTCTCATGGAGAGATGGATGGCATAATGCAAGGTTGGCATGATGTTGAAGTCTAGTAGTTCTGTAAGCAAATAAATCATCCATTGTGTTCTCAGTAGTAGCAAGGACTGTGTGAGAACATATTTCTCTTGAATCTGGACTGAGAATAGGTGTTGGTTCTGAATCTTCTTGAACCATGACTCAACATCAAAATATTGATCTTCTTCTTCACTAGAATAGGAGTCACTAGAAGAGGAGTCATTATGATCTTCATTAGAATCTGAAGGAATAGTTGGAGAGAAAGGCATGAAGTGTGAGAACTCATATTCCTTTGAGGCATGATTAGCAATCCCATTCGCTATAACCTTTCCAGTGGAGATTTCTATAATCTCTACTATGTTTGGAGCAAAACTTACTTGTTTTGGATATCCTGTATGAGTCATTTGATATATTGACAACAAATTAGCTGTAAGAGAAGGAACAAACAAGACATTTTTGAACTTACCATGCTCCATATGAACTGTACCCAAACCTTTGGAAGAAATATGAGAGTTGTCTCCCATGTGAATGGTAGGCCCATCTTGGAGATCCAAAGAGGAGAAGGATTCTTCTTGTGCAATCATGTGGTTGGAGGCTCCAGAATCTATGAGGAGGGATTTTGTCTTTGAAAAACCAGCCATCAATGCATGGCAATCATTAGATCCACTTCTAGAATCAGTCATCTTTGCTTCTTTTGGAACAACAATTTGGTTTTGTTCAAGAAGCTTGGTTAGAAGATCAATCTTCTTGTGCATGCAGGCATGCTCAGGATGGTTTCCTCTCTTGCAGTAGGTACAATTAGGTCTCTTTTGTTTGTCATTCTTGGATCTTGAAGGTTTCTTGGCTTTGCCTTTTTGTCCCCCTTTTTCACTCGCTCCACTTGATTCACCAGCTAAAAGAGCTAGATCTTTGGAGGTTTTGATGGCACCCATTTGAATCAATTTGTCCTCTTCTTGAATGAGAGCGGTAGTAAATTTTTCCAAGGTAGGAAACTTCCATCCAGGGATTGACATTCGCCCAGAATGGAAAGTAGAGAAAAAAACAGAAATTTGAGATCCAAGTTTTCTCAAAATGGAGAGTAATAATTGCTCATAACTTTTGGTGATGCCACAATGCTTGCATTGAGTAACCAAATTTTGAAATTTTGAGATGAATGTTTGAATGCTCTTGAAATTACTAGGTTGCAGAGAAGCCAATTCATTTTCAAGAATGTAGCCTCTCATCCCATCTTGTTTGCCAAAAAGGATCTCCAATTTGGTCCATAACTCTTTTGGAGACTTCAAACCTTCAGCATGGAACAATAGATCTTTGGACATGTAAAGACATATGTATCCAAAAGCTTCATCCAATTTGTTTAGATGCTTGATTCTTTCTCTAGCTATATGTGGTGTGGCATCTCTTTCATAAACCAATCTTTCAAACCCTTTTGTCATCAAGTGAATCTTCATCTCACTCTTCCATTCGAAGTAATTGAAGGGAGTAAGAAGTATAGGAGAAGAAGGAGCATTCGAATTGCTCATCTTGACTGCTTGAACAAGTGCAAATAGAAAGCTGCTGAATCTGTTGCTGCAACTGCTGGAACTTCGAAATACCTGCAAAAAACTCTCAAGAATGGAGGTAGAATATACTCTCAAGGCTCTGATACCATGTGAAATTTCCCACATATGATCCAAAGAGATGATGTAAACCTCAGAATGAAATAATTTAGGAATAATAGAAGAAGAAACAAGCAATAGAACTTAGATCCAAAGAAACTCTGATTGAGGCAGAATAATTACACATGTTACAATAAACTGAATAGTGAATAGGTAAATATACAATGCTGAGTATGAGGATTCGAATTCACTAGAAGGAATTCGAATTGGCCTTCATGCAAATATCCATAATCAGTGGAGAGTCATCAGCGCCTAATTAGGAGTCCACCTTCTCATCATTGAAGTCATCAATGCACAAGTAATGGTCAACCGGGAGTCAAACTGAGTCTAACTGAATGTGGTTGGTGTAATTGGCACATGGAAGCACTAATATAGTGAAGGAGGCTCAGTGGAGCGCACCATAGGAGTTAACTGGAGTCAGAATGGTCAATCTAGTATCACTGGAGGTCCAACAGAGTGATAAACTCAGTAAAGAGTCAGTTAATCCTTAAATCAAGGAAATAACTGAAGATAACTCAATATAAGTGAATATAAATGCACTGGTAGGTGAAGAAGGCACCCTTGTCATGCAGTGGAGCAAAGGAGGGTGCATTAGCCATTGGGAGGGCTAGAAATGATCTGAAAGAAGCTCCGGGGGCTAGTTTGCTGAGGACTAGGTGCTGGGATTGATGACCTAGAATGCATGCAAAATACATGCAAACCCTAATTTTGCATGCATGACTGAAAATGAAAATGACTAGAAAGCTAGTAGGACTAGGAAGGAGTATAGGAATATCCTAACAAATGCAACCACACAGTGTGTTTGGTTGCAAGGAATTCTTCGGGAATTTGGTGTTGCAGTTGATTCTCCAACCAACATTTGGGTGGACAATCAAACTGCCATCAAGATATCTACTGATCCAGTTCAGAGGTAGAGAACAAAGCACATAGAGATCCATATGCACTACATCTGGGGATTAGTGCATGACAGAGTGATTTCCTTGCAGTATTTCCCATCCACGGAGCAAACTGCTGATATTTTCACCAAGTGTTTCACCGAGAAGACATTCACTCACTTGAGAGCTTTGCTTAGAGTGAGTGATGGATGGTAATTGATGCAAATTTATTGCAGGTTCAGCCCCATGTCCATTTTAGAGGGAATGTTTTATCCCATGAGGTTTTCCTTCTTGTCCTCAATTTACATGGACAAATACAATTTCTGTTTTGTATGAGGTAACTTGAGCCTTTATTGCCAAGGCCTCCCACTTTAATTTCATGATATGTACTAAGTTTTGGTTAAGGGAGGGGTGTTAGAAAATTAATCCAACACTTAGTACCTTGGTTCATAGACTATGTCAATTTTATTTCCTTGTATGCATTATCACACTATGGTTTGGACTTAGGTAGCTTTAATTGGGCAAATAACCACTTATGAGGAGTGTTCAAACCTATCCAGCTCAGTCAAAATCCACATTTGTCCACAAGTGCGCCCTCATTCAATGCTAGAGCGTTCCCGTCCAAAGGTTAATTTGTACCCTATTGAACTAAATTAAGTGAATTCATTCATTTCATAACATTTTTCCTAGCCATTTTTCATTTTGCTAGCTAATTCATCCATCCCCTTCATTTTCCATTTTGTAAACGATCCATCATCAATAACAACCTAAGGTTTCGTAACTATTCCCTTGTATGAATGCCTCAATTAAGCTAAAATAGTCCAGTACTCTAAGGTTGATGCTGATAAATGTAAATGGAAAAATATGGGAGATAACTTCCCTTGCAAAAAGCCAGGTTTGCTTGCCCCAAATTATCAAAGCCAAATCTAAAGCACAAGGGACTAAGCCAATGAAAGGGCTAAGAAATGCAAATAAATGAAATTTCAAAAAGAAAAGAAAATAAAAGGGATCTCAAAAAGAGGTGTGAGGATGGATGACCCATATCAACACTTTTTTTAGAGGCACACATGTGGAAGAAACAAATTAAACCCTAATTCTTGAAAGTTAAGGGTAGATCTATCACACTCAGTTGCTATGATGGTTAATTTGCAAAGACCCCTTTTCTTTCCCTAAGTTCACATCCACTTTATTTACCCTCACTTTAGGAATCTAGGCTATGCAACTTAACTTAGGGGTCTCACATGTAATAAGGACTTTAACAGAGTCACCCAAATGTAAAACTAGATGAGTAAAAGTTAATTAAGTCATCGAGTTGTTAGAAAGGTGTAATTGTATCTTAATTTCATGTATTATTTTCATTTGAGAACATTTCCCAAGTTATATGTTGGTTTAACCTTTAGCACTAGGACATTTAGTTATCTATACATGCGATGGAACTTGATATGATGGCCATTAGGTGGGTCATGTGGGGTGCTACATTACACTTGCACTTGATGTTTCTTAGAACCCAGATTAGGTTTTTCCCCTTTCTCATGATGGATACACCTTCTATTGGCATGTGGGAGGTTGGAGATGCTTCTATACCTTTCCTTCACCACAATTGGACCTTGCTACATCACATTTGGACCATTGGAGATGATTTCATGGAGCCATCCCACACAGGCTTTGAGGATGAGTTTGCTGGGGTTTTAGGAACTCTCTAGGAGTTTAACTCTCCCATGACCCCTCCTACCACTTGGCATGTGATTTGACTAGAGCGCTCCCATATTTGAGGAGATTTTTTGATTGTTGGACCTTCTTTGAGGGTTGTTGTCCCCTCTTCATGATATTTTGGAACACACGTGGGGATTTTGAGGAAAGCGCCCTAGGTATTTGGGCATAGATTATTATGCATGGTCATATCTTGGACCATTTCGAGTGGAGCACTCCTCTCTTTGAGCCTCTATTGTACCATTTCTCTTGGTTATGACTAGGTGGTGCACCCCTTCTCTTTTGGTGTTTTGGTTTTGAGCATTTTTTCTCTTACTCTCATTTGGTTAGCATATTTGACCATGTCTTGGAAATTCCCTATGATAGATCTAGGGTTTTGGTAGATCTATTTTATTTGAAAGAAAGTTGATCTTTTCTTCTATATAAGAGAGCTCACTCCTCATTGTATCTTGTTGTTGAGTATTGGAGAATAAATTTAGCTTTCATCTTTGGCTCCTCTCTTTGAGCCTCTATTGTACCATTTCTCTTGCTTTTTCCCATGAATAGGTGGTGCACCCCTTTTCTTTTGGTTTTTTGGTTAGGTTTTTGATCATTTTTACTCTAACTCTCTCTTTTGCTTAGTATCTTTGACCATGTCTTGGAAATTCCCTATGATATATCTAGGGTTTTGGTAGATATACTATTATTTTATTGAGAAGGAAGTTGAGATTTTCTTCTATATAAGAGAGCTCACTCCTCATTGTATCTTGTTGTTGAGTATTGGAGAATAAACTTATCTTTCATCTTTGGCTCATGGCTCTTAGAGATTTATTTCATTGTGGCATAGCTTTTGGATCTAATTCTTGAGGTAACTTGTGAAATTCTCTTGTATTGTGAGGTGAATTTATTTAGTCTAATAAGAAGATTCGAAAATTGGTTCCATTGGATCAAGTAGGGAAGAATCTCTCAATTTGTTTTATGCTTTAGTTTTGCATTCTAACTTGTTTTTGGAATCTTAGGAGGGGTTCAAGATTGAAGAAGACTTAGGTTAGGGTATGAGCTAGAATTTTAATTGAAGGTGTATACTTAGGTGATCCTTTCTTGGTAGGATTTTTTCAAGGAACCCAAAGGTTTGGGGGAATTTGTCATGTTTTTTTGTAGGTGTTCCAACCAAGTAAATCAATTCAAGGTCCAAGGAGAAGTGTTAAATCCAAGGATTGAAAACACTAATCCTAAAGTCCATTTATTCAACCAAATTACCATAAAAATGTTTCATTTTCGTTTTGTTTTACGGGTGAAAACTAAATTTAAAAATTCTAAAAATATTTCATCCTTTCACCCAAGTTAAGCCAAGGTAATTTTCTCTTGTTCTTACATATTTTAGGCTTGATAGATTTGAGTTTTATTTTTCATTTTGTTTCATCCATTTACTGCAAAAAGAAAATATAAAACAACCCTAGTTGATCTTCATTTTCATATTTTGCTAAAGGGTTTTATATTAGGATAGATTACAAAAAATTATGGTTACTATTTTTTTTGTTTTTGTTTTTGGTTTTAGTGGTCTAATTGGCTAAGCATGCAATTTTACTAATTCTGGAAAATATTACAACATTCTACTTCTATTTCTGGGAAGTTTTTAGGCCATCTAGCATCTATTTTTTTAGTTTTAAGTGCTTAATTATGATTTTTTTCTAAGTTTTCTCGCTCATTTTACTACTGCAAACACCTTGTAACATGTAAAATCTAAGTTGTTTTAGTTGGTTAATGTTAGTTTATAATCTCATGTTTCTTTGAGTACATTGGATAAATAATTCCACTTCTATATTCTAGAAATTCCACTTGGTTTTATGGTTCAACATTACATACTAAATAAATCTAAAATAACTATTGGCTAAGTGTATCTTTTGAAATTTGAAATTTCCATTGTGCATTTCAATTATCTTGGAAGCTCTTGATACAATTCTTTATCTTATGGGCCATGGATGTATAAGTCATTGTCACTTTAATAAATCAATTTTAAGTATTGATATATTTCATGGTTAAGTACATTGGGAATATTAACATAATATTATACATCGTCCATTGAGATACTCTCCCATTTTTCTTCCGGAATGGGAAATGGTTGCAATAAACTAGATGGGCATGTGAGTTCAGTTTTGTTTTGCTGACATACCTTACATTCATTCACATATTTTAGAACATCATCCTTCATCCCTTTCCAAAAAAAACCTTTTCCTTAATTGCCTATAAGTTTTGAAGATCCCCGGATGGCCAGCTAGTGGGGAATCACGTGCTTCTTCCAAAATATTGTACTTGAGTTTTGAATTTTGAACCAAATAAATTACGCCCTTATAATATATCAGCCCATTCAAAATATTGTAGTTGTCATCCCCTTTGACCCCATCTAACATATCACAAGCAAAAATATTATTGTCGTATTCAACCATTAGCATGTTTTTCCAATCCTTTGCAATGTCCATGAGAGAAAAAGAAGGTCTTCTAGATAATGCATTTTCTACAATGTTATTCTTCCCTTTCACATATTCAATATCAAAATCAAAAGCTTGGATATTGCTTACCCACTTTTGTTTCCTTTCATTGAGGTCCTTCTGGGTGAGAAAGTGCCTTAGACCGTTGTGATCAGTTTTCACCACAAACTTGTTTCCCACCAAGTATTGTCTAAAATTGGCCAATGCATGCATGATGGCCAACATTTCTTTGTCATAGATGGAGTAAATATTTTCATGTGGCTGCAAATTTATGCTCTCAAAGGCTATAGGGTGTTGGCCTTACTTTAGGGCATCCCCTATCCCTTCACCTGAAGCATCACATTCCAAAACAAAAGGTTTAGTAAAATCAGGTAATGCAAGTATTGGACAACTACTCATTACCTCTTTCATTTTTTGGAAGGCCTTTTCAGCCTCTTCATCCCACTTGAAATCATATTTCTTTGTCAAATCAGTGAGTGGAGAAGTCAATTTGGATAACCCTTTCACAAACTTCCTATAATGGGTGCATATTCCAATGAAGCCTCTTAATTCTGTGATGTTTTTTGGTCGTGGACATTCAAGGATAGCCCTTATTTTTTCCATGTGCACCTTAAATACTTCTTGTCCAATAATCTACCCAAGATATAAAAGTTCCTTCATCCCAAATTCACATTTAGACATCCTAGCAAACAAGGATTGTTCTTGCAAAATTTTCAAAACAACCTCTAAATGATGTAAGTGCTCTTCCCAAGTTTTGCTATAAATGAGAATATCATCAAAGAAGACCAAAACATACCTCCTAATATGATTGAAAAAGATCCTATTCATGCATACTTGGAATGTGGCTGGAGCATTAGTTAATCCAAAAGGCATAACAAGAAACTCAAAGTGGTGGAGGAAGGCATTTTAGTAGACCCTAAGAAGATAAGAGCTATTATGGAATGCCTGACACCAAAGAATGTGTCAGAAGTAAGATATTTAATGGGGATAGATGGATACTATTGAAGGTTTATTGAAGTATTTTCAAAGTTATCCCATCCTATCACATCTTTATAGAAGAAGGGTGTGAAATTCAAATGGAATCCCAAGTGTGAAGATAGTTTTCGATGACTTAAGGAAATGCTTACCAATGAACTAGTCTTGAAGATTGTGGATCCCGATGGAAGTTTTGTTGTGTGCATAGATGCATGTAAGCAAGGTGTTGGTGGAGTATTGATGTAGGATAGACATGTGATTACTTATGAGTCCATAAAGTTGAAGGAACATGAGCATAACTATGCCACTCATGATCTATAGCTCATAGCCATCATTCATGCCTTGAAGATGTGGAGACATTATTTCATGGGTAAAAAGTTTGATTTAAGGACTGATCATGATGGCTTGAAGTATTTGTTTGAGCATTCTAATTTGAATGCAAGAAAAAGAAGGTGGATGGAATTGTTATGTGAATATGACTTTGAAATCAAGCACATCAAAGGTAAGGAGAATAAGGTAGCTCGAACACCTAGTAGGAATATACATGTGATACATGTAGCAACTATTGGTACTAGTACTTAAGATTTAAAAGATAAGGTCATTGACGCCAATGTTATAGATGAACACTATCAGCAAGTTAGGGAAGGATTGCAACAAAAGAAAATAACAAAAAAATTGATAAGTATAAGTTGGAAGAGAATGAAATCCTTATGCATAGATATAGAGTTTATGTTCTCATCTCAGGAGATCTAAGAAAGATGATTCTGAAGAAAATGCATGATGTTGCTTATGCTGGACATTTGGGTTATCAGAATATAGTGGCATCAATGAGGAAGTAGTACTATTGCCTGGGGATGAAGAATGATGTTGCAGAATATATAGTGAGATGCATGGAATGCCAAAAAGTTAAAATTGAGCATCGGAATCCAACAAGATTGTTACAGGTGTTGTCGATACCTTAATGGAAGTGGGACATAGTGACAATAGATTTTATCATAAAGTTTCCTAAGACAAGACTACAACATGATGCCATCATGGTGGTGGTGGATAAGTTGACTAAAGTGACACACTTTACTCTAGTAAAGAAAACTCATTCAATAGATAACATTGCATGGATTTTACATAAAAGAGGTTGCTAGATTGCATGGATTTTCGAAGGCTATAATGTAGGATAGACATTCAAAGTTTACTGGTAAATTTTGGAATGGATTATTCAAAGGATTTGGTACATATATGAAAATGAGTACAACATACCATCCTTAGAAAGATGGTCAAATAGAAAAATTTAATCAAGTGATTGAAGACATGTTGAGAATGTATGTGATGGATCCACCATCCAAGTGGGAATATTTATTACTCTTAGTAGAGTTTGCATATAATAATAGATATCATGCCTCTTTGAAGATGAGTCCTTTCGAGGCTATGCATGGAAGAAAGTGCAATACTTCTATTAGTTGTGATAATCCAATGAACATAAGCATTATTGGACCAAAAATATTGAAGGATATGGAGGATCACATGGTTAAGGTCAAGTAAAATTTGATGGAAACACAAGATAGACACATAATATATGCAGATCAGAACAAAACTAACAGGAAGTCTGAAGTTTGGGATCATGTATTTTTGAAAGTCAGACCCAAGAAGAGCACTTTGAACTTAGGGAACTGTTCCAAGCTAGCTGCTAGATACTATGGCCCTTTTGAGATCCTAGCCAGGATAGGATATGTTGACATAGGGTCTTTTGACAGGGGTTCACTCTATCATCAACAACTCCAACAAACCCTTATTCACTGGCCCAAAAAGGAGTTATCCTTCCTAGCAACACCTGCGAAGCAGGTGAGGTCTCACCCGAGGAGGATAAGGGTGCTGCAGGAACTAAGCTTCCGCAGTTACAAAGAAGATATGAGTTCTTTAACCAGAGATCACAATCATTCACTAACTATTCGCATCAAAACACATTAGCATTAACCAACAACATGTTTTCACATAAACCAACAAAGAACATTTAAATAACCCATTATTGCATCATAACATAACACCAGAATTCACAACCGAACATCTTCATTCATTAACATCTGCGGAAAACCCATCGCAGAGATATTAAAAGCATGATATCGTAAGTACAATCAAAATCAAAAGATCGCATTAATATTCTCAACTCTTCTACCCTTAGGATTACAATATACTTATATTTGTATCCTTCTATTCTATTACAAAAGGACCATTTTGGTCGACTTAGCAATTAAGTATTCTAAACTATTATTGCGCTTCCTTAGACTTTGCAGTAATTCCTTCTTTCGCGGGATTTGGATTTCATGCTTGTCGGCTTCCGCACTTCCTGCAGATGTATTCCGTGCCAACAGGACCCCAACACAAACTTGTGGCTCATCTCGAGCCACCTCAGGTGGACTTTGCTACTGTGCGCCCGCCTTGGACTGTGCTCAGTCTCTGAAACCATTCTTGCTATTTGGAACTTGCTGTTGTGTCTTTCCTATCGCCGTCTGTTGAGTATTAGTTCGCTGTCATGTAATTCTTGCGCTCAGCTTCCAGTCCCTTGGAACCTTCATCATCTACCTCTTCGGCCACTACCACCTTGCGGAAAAGTTCATCTACGTCACCAAGGTGGAAGACATGCTGACTGCTCTGGCACATCTGTTTCACGCCCTGTGAAGCCTTCTACCAGAGTTGTGGAGCCTTTATCCCTGGAATTCTGGTGGTCCTTGGTACCACAAAACTTCACACTTCCTCCACGTACTTAGACATCTTGGATGATACCTCAATGATGTTTTCCTAGAGTCTCTGTGCTGCTTCCATCACTGGTTGTGTATGGATGCTTGTCATTCTAGTTCTCAGGGCACTTGGTGTGCTACCATGCAAAATGAAATGGACCATTTCCACAACCTCCTTGGAACTCCCTATTCAACTAATTATCTGATCAACTTGTAGCATGCATCTTCCTGAATGTTCTCTCCGTATTCATTGATACCTTGCTGCTCTACCGGCCTCCTCACTCGGTATTTATGCTTGTGCTTCATGTCTGTGGGGTCGATTACCATCATCATTTGTACAATCGCGACCCTTCTTTTGTGGTTCAATCATCCTTTCCCATTATCGTCGGCTACGGTCGCATGCTTAGATGTGATTTGATCATCATTTCATTCACCGTCTTCTGGCAATGCTTATCTGGGGTCGCATGCGTAGGTGTGGAGTCACACATCAGAGTGGACCTCCACATGTAGTGGGGACATGCGACTTCACTGATCGCCTCCTCCCATTCTAGTCTCCTGGTCAAAGTCTAACTGATCTTCATGTCTTCGCGTTGGTCAATTCGTGCTCCTTTTCTCTTTTTATTTATTTATTGCTGTGTCAGATCATAGTGATAGAGATTTAGCCTATTTCCATTGACCATGCAAGGCAACAATACCCCATCTAGAGTCTGTAGCCGCACTGCACCACCATTGGTGAAAAACATGATGATATAGGGTCCTAACCAGTGCATTTGTAGTTTACCCGGGTGTTTCACGAACTTGCTTTCATATAACAACACCGTGTCACCTTTCTGAAAGTATCTCTGCTTAATGTGACGGTCATGCCATACTTTTTGGCGATCCTTTTCAACCTGCTGGTGGAATCTTGCGATGAACCGATCTTCTTCTAAGTGTACTAGATGTGCTAGTCATTATTCCAACCCACTGCCATCACTCATATCTGTGGCGACTACCATACACAAACTGGGAACGATGTATTCCATCGGCATAACCACTTCCTTACCATAGACTAGTTTGAATGGAGTTTGGCTGGTTAATCGCTTACATGTGGTTCGATAGGCCTAGAGGATTGCTGGAATCTTAAGGTCCCAATCATCTCGATTTGTGTTCCATACTTTTGTGAGTGCGTGTTCCAGGATTTTGTTGAATGCCTCTACTGTTTTGTTTGCTTGAGGGTGGTAGGGAGTACTCTTCTTATGCTGAACTTGAAATTCCTCCATTAGTGCTGCTATTGTCTTGTTCAGAAAGTGTGCCCCTTGATCGCTTAGTAAAATATTTGCACTGTTGATGTATTTGTAACTTTGGAAGATATTCATTTGTATATTGTATTTGTACTTTATTGTATCCCCAATGGAGATGTATTATTCCTCCGATTGGAAGTGTCGTCATGTATACTTGCATGTGTCGTCATTTATATTGTAAGTGTCGTAACTTATACTTGATGGGTTATTAGACCACCTTGATGGGGTCGGCCCTGTATGAGTCATGTGGGTTTAAGGGTTATTAGACCACCTTAGTAGGGGTCGGCCCAGTCATCATTATGCTAAGTGGTTAAGCTAAGGTTGACCTAGTTGAGTAAAGCTCAAGTGAAAGTTGGTGTATAAATAGAGAGTGTGACTCTCTCATTTGACACATTGTCTCATTCACTCACTTCGCATTAGTGATAAAAGAGAAGGGTTTGAAAAAGTGAAGGAAGAGCATGCTTATGTAGATATCTATCTCTTGGGTTTGATCATGGTGATAATTGTATTGATGCTTATTCTATTTTTGAGGAAGTTGTGGGGTTTTTCACCTTCTTGGTTTTCCCCGGTGAAATGTTTTGTGTCTCTTGTCTCTTCTCTCTTATGCTTGATATGCTGTACATGTTGTTATTTTAGTTAAGATCCTATATCTATTGAATTTATGCTCAAAAAATAACATGGTATCAGAGCTATCCTAAAGGAAGGCATGCTATGGCATTTATGAGACTTGTTGCACTTGCGACAAATTGGAAGATAGGGCTTGATATAGAAAAAACCAGCCATCATAGAACTTTCGCTATAAATCCATTTTGGAAAAGGTTCAGGTTCTGAAACATTTACAAGTCGTAGATAAAATCCCCATGTACCTTGTGTCGAAATCAAAACATCTGATTCGTTGCACTTTGTGTTTTATGATCTGTACAATCTAGGGTTTCTGCCTCTTCCAGATCTCAGTCATAAACAGGTGACCTAGGAAAAAAGGTCACAACTTGGGATAGGAAGCTCCAAACGAAATTTCGTAAAAATTGATAGGTAGGGAATGGATTTTACTTTCACAGGCCAAAGGTTCAAAGGCTGAAGGTCAACCAGTGACACGTGGCACTCGGTACAAGTTCACTCTCTTGTTTTATCCCATAAACAAGTCACGTTGCGACACTTGCCATAAATATCTCTTAGAGAATCTAATTGAGGTCAGACCTATGGGGTTGGAAAGATGACAGATCAATATACCACAGATCACAGTTTTAGACCCTGGGGATTTGTAAGTTTGGATTTATACAAGAAAAAATCAGGTGCATATTTCTATCAAAACAGAATTGGATTTTGAGCACCTTCATTCATGGCTCCAGGAATTTAGGGTTTCGAAGAATGTTGGAATTTTTGTATCGGAGACCATGGCTAGATAATCCTCATCAAAATCAAAATTTAGAAACCAAGATCAAATTTTTTGTTTGGGAAGAAGACCGAGATTGATCAAACCCTAGTTCAGGACTTTGATCGGAAAGGTGAAAAATTAAGGCTTCTGCAAAAATGGGAATTTTTGAAATCTGTGACCATAGCTGGAAGCTCCTTGAAAAAATATAAGTTTAGAGATTTGAATCAAAATATTTGGTTGGGTAAAGCTTCGGGAAACTCAAACCCTAATTCAAGGTCCTCCCTAGTGAATCTGGAAGATTGAAAAGCGCATTTGAGGGGTGAAACTTTACAGTTTTCAAATTTTGAGTATACCAGGTTGATCAGCTCATCAAGGAACATCTTTCTATCCTTTTAGAAGTTTGAAATTCAAAGTTTTAATTTTTAGGGTTTCCCTGACAAACCCTAATCCAACTCCAGATCCAGTTTCGGCAAATCAAGTGGATTGGGTTAATCCTAGAAGAGAACGGATTGGTCACCTGCATAAGTGAAGAAGTTCCAGTTTCAGAGGGAGATGAGGCTAGGGCCTTACATAAGAAGATTACAAGCAAACTCGACAAGTATGACTTACAGTTATGTTTCAAAATCTGTTCATGATTAAGTTTATAGTATGTTTGTCTTCATTAAGGTTAGTACAATCTTGATTAAATTTAGACTTGTCGTATCACCTTAATAAAATTATGAATGTAGATATTCATTGATTAGGGTTTTGACACTTATGATTGTAGTAATGCATTATGGTGTTGTATGAGGTTGATGTTGTCCGCTAACATGAAAGGTACATTAAGAAAGACAAACCATGTTCTAGTTCAAGAACATATGACCATGGTGACATGAAGACAAAGATTCATCCATTTTCATGGATCACATAGAAGCTCTACTTACGAGGTATGTATAACTTGGTTCTATAATGGTTAACCTATGAGATATGTAGGTTACTATCACAAGTCATTGAAGAGAACAAGAAGGCATTATGCTGGTATGTTAGACATAACTAGCTAGCGTGCTAATCTAGGTATGTTTTTCCTATATCAAGTTAGAATCCTACCTTGTGTTAGGATCTCTTATATAAGTATACATGGCATGATTGATAATGATTATTCATTGAAGTTAGTAATGATGGGTTTATGCATATTATGCTTCTTACTTTGATTGATGATATGACTAACCAGAAAAATCCTATGGTCAAATAGGGATATGCATGAGTACAAGAAGTATTCCCTGAAACCTTGAATACTAATGTTTATTATCTGTGTTTGAAATGATCATGACTATACATGTTTAAGATTATTATGTTTTGATAGTATTGAGATTATACTAATGAATGTATGTATGAGACCTCGAGGATAACACAATTATGATACTAGTAATTATGCATAGTGATCGAGGATGGATATAAGTTCAAAGACATGTAATCCAGGAAGCAAAGATCAAGAGGGAGCACACTCTAGTAGTTCCTGCAAGGAAGCAAATATTGAGAGGGATTCCACCCAACAAACAAACAAAGATGAGTATTTGAATTGTCATTTCTTGTATACTTGATTGTTTAAATAATAATGTATATGCTTATGTTCCTAGATTTAGGGTGTGTATTATGCATATTAGAATAATTGCATTAATGAACAATATACTACTAATATGCATGTGATGGGTAAGTGGCCTATGGCACTGTACAACATTCCATTTCTACTTATCTAGAATGAAACATCTTTGTTGACATGTTGGGAGTAGTACAAACTCTTAACAATGTTCTGGTAGAGATTGGAAGGCATCTAGAAAGTTACGAGATATGGATAAATGTTGTATTGAAGCATTGGCTAAAATAATTGCATGACTGTATGACATATTTCTTTATGTGTAAGAATTTGTTCTGAAAACTATGAGATGTTTCTAATCATGCAATTTAACTTGTTTTATAGGAAAGATCGTATACCATCACCTACAAAAGAAGGACTACAACATTTGTTTAGCAACAAAGTTATCTATTGAAGATATTGAAGTTCCCAGGATTTGGAAAGAATGCCATGATCGAGGAGTACCAGTCGATAATGAAGAATGATGTTTGCGATGCAGTCCCAAGACCTAAAGGGAAGTCTGTTGTGACTTCCAAGTGGATCTATAAGATCAAGCATGCTGTAGATGGTAGCATAGAAAAATACAAAGCAAGGTTTATAGCTCATGGCTTCTACCAGAAAAAGGGAATAGACTATGAAGAGACCTTTGCTCCTGTGGCCAGATACACTTCCATTAGATCAGTACTTGCCCTGGCTGCAGTGATGAAATGGAAGATACACCAGATGGATGTCAAGACAAATTTCTTGAATGGTGTAGTTGAGGAAGAAGTGTCTGTGGAGCAAACTCTTGGTTTTGAGACACATGACAGAGAGTCATATGTGTGCATGTTGAAGAAAGCCTTGCATGGCTTGAAGCAATCTCCTAGGACTTGGTATGATAGGATAGACAACTTTCTACCCAATTTGGGCTTTACCAAGAGTAAAGCAGATTCCAACCTTTACTACAAGGTTGAGGAAGGAAATCCAGTGATACTACTTTTTTATGTGGATGACCTGTTTGTCACAGGTGAGGATAGATTGATTGCTGACACGAAGAGGAAGCTTTCTGCCGAGTTAAAGATGAAGGAATTGGGGATGATGCACTAATTTGTAGGCATGGAGGTATGGTAGAGTGTAGATGGAATCTTCCTTGGACAAGGGAAGTATGCAGTAGAGATCCTGAAGAGGTTTGGGATGATGGATTGCAAGGCCATGGCCACACCTATGGCATCAAACCTGAAGCTTATGTGTGATGCTTCATTTGATCCAGTTGATGTTACTGTGTATCGTCAGATGATTGGGTCCTTGATGTACTTGACAAACACGAGACCAGATATTTGCTTTGCAATGAACACATAAAGCTAGTTTCTGATGGATCCAAGAGGTGTTCACCTGGTTGCTGTAAAGCATATTCTGAGGTACCTGAAGGGTACAGTTGATTATGGGCTCAAGTATGATGTGAATCAAAATTTTAACCTACAGGGTTATGTTGATTCAGACTGGGCAGGTAATGTAGTAGATAGGAAGAGCACCTTGGGGTGCTGCTTCAGTATGGGATCTGGTATGATCTCTTAGTTTAGTAGGAAGCAGTCTTGTGTGGCACTGAGTACAGCCGAAGCAGAGTATGTTGCAGCTTGTTCGGCTAGTTGTGAGGCAGTATGGCTTAGGAAGATATTGTCTGATTTGTTTGATCTCCAGTTGAGTGCTACTTGTATATATTGAGACAACCAGAGTTGTGTGAATTTGTCGGAGAACCCAATGTTCCATGACAAGTCGAAGCACATTGAGATCAAGTATCACTATATTAGGGATATGGTGTAGAGAGGAGCAGTGACGCTCCTGTATGTTGTGACGGATGAGTAGATAGCCGATGTGTTGACCAAGCCACTGGACAGAGTGAAGTTTGAATACTTCAGAGGGAGACTTGGTGTACTTCAGATCGAGATACCTTCCAAAGGAAGTGATGAGTCCGGAGACACAGATGCACACAGGGCCATTCTCACATGGTTAGAGGAAAGTCCTTCCATGGTGAGATGTAAGGGCTGGGCCATTTTCACATGGTTAGAGGAAAGTCCTTCCATGGTGAAATTTAAGGGTTGGTCAAAGCCATTCTCACATAGTTAGAGGAAATTCCTTCGATGGTGAGATGTAAGGGCTAGGCCATTCTCACATGGTTAGAGGAAAGTCCTTCCATGGCGATATGTAAGTGTTGGGAATGGATTTTCCGACATGGTTAGAGGAAAGTCCTTCCATGGTTGTGATGTAATTGCCGAGTTTTTTTGACATGGTTAGAGGAAAGCCCTTCCATGGTTGTCGATGTAAGTGCTGTGAGCCTTTCCCGAATGGTCAGAGGAAAGTCCTTCCATGCCGGTGAGTGTAAGTGATGAGCCTTTCCCGGATGGTCAGAGGAAAGTCCTTCCATGCTAGTGAGTGTAAGTGTTGCGTGTGTGCATCTAGGTTGTGCTCTGTGGACAATGATGTGAAAGTATGGTACATAGGTTTTGCAGAGGCATATGATCAGTCCTGATATGCTCTTGCAGGTTTTGCAGAGGCAATCTAATTAGTCCTGGGAGATATTGTAGGTTTTGCAGAGGCAGTGTAATCAGTCTTGAGGTGTACCTACTTGATGTATTGCTCGTAGAGATGTTGAAGACCTACATGGAGGCTAGGCCTACATCCAACATGAAAAAGGGCTAGCTTTGTAGATGATGAAGACTTGCAGGTGGTGGGCCTACATCCAGTATGAAAAAGGACTGGCTCTGTAGAACTTCCTATGACAAGTAGATTGGAGATTGATTGAGATAGAAGCAGCATTGATGATGGCGATGATGATGATTCGATGACGATGATCCAGTGACGATAATCTAGAGTTGAAGACTTGTGCCTATATGTATTGATGACTAATGTCAAGAGAATACCTTCCTAGTTAAGAGGGAGTGTTGATGTATTTGTAACTTCGGAAGATATTCACTTGTATATTGTATTTGTACTTTATTGTATCCCCAACGAAGATGTATTATTCCTCCGATTGGAAGTGTCATCATGTATACTTGCATGTGTCGTCATTTATATGGTAAGTGTCATAACTTATACTTGATGGGTTATTAGACCACCTTGATGGGGTCGGCCCTGTATGAGTCATGTGGATCAAAGGGTTATTAGAACACCTTAGTAGGGGTCGGCCCAGTTAGCATTATGTTAAGTGGTTAAGCTGAGGCTGGCCTAGTTGAGTAAAGGTCAAGTGAAAGTTAGTGTATAAATAGAGAGTGTGACTCTCTCATTTTATGCATTGTCTCATTCACTCACTTTGCATTAGTGATAAAAGAGAAGGGTGTGCACAAGTGGAGGAGAAGCATGCTGTTGTAGATATCTATCTCTTGGGTTTGATCATGGTGATCATTGTATTGATGCTTATTCTATCTCTGAGGAAGTTGTGGGGTTTTTCACCTTCTTGGTTTTCCCTGGTGAAATGTTTTGTGCCTCTTGTCTCTTGTCTCTTATGATTGATATGCTGTACATGTTGTTATTTCAGTTAAGATCCTAGATCTATTGAATTTATGCTAAAAAACTAACATGGGCATCGGAATCGGGTGACCACGTTGTCGAAGAGGAATCTGGCGGCTGTTGATGCGATACAATCCTTGACTGGCGCATCCTCTGCCCAATGTGTCAAATATTTTGTTGGAGTTATGATCTAGCGTGATCCGGTGCGTTTTCTTGGAGGGTTAACGGGCCCTACAAAATCTACCACCCATTTTTCAAATGCTTGTAGTGTAACCTGGGGTACTAATGGCATCTCGTCCCGTCTTGATGGTTTCCCTGTGCGTTGACAGACATTGCAGGTTTTGGCATAGTCAGTGGCATCGCTATGCATGGTTGGCCACCCTAACCCGGCTGTTAGGATATTTTTTGCAGTGGCCATACCTCCATAATGTCCTCCGACAATGCCATCATGTGCCTTGGCTAAAATTTGTTCCTGCTCATGTGGGAGAACGTAACAGTGTAATATCTCGTTGGGGCCCATTTTGTACAATTGTCCTGTGATTAGTTGGAAGTCCGCAACCTTGACAACTAACTGCCTCTTCTGACTAGTAGTGAATTCCTCTGGTGCTTTTCCTGTTGCTAGGAACTGAATAATTGTTTCATAGTAGTCGTCGACCATTTCAACTCTAAATAGATGAGCATCTAGTAATCCTTCATCGATGCTTCGCGGTTCCTCTCTTGAATCGATCTTTGATAGGTGGTTTGGTCCCACATTCAACCATCCTAGTTTCTTGATGGTCTCAAAATCAAATTCTTGAAAGAGCAGTAGCCATCGGCAAATCCCCCCCCCCCCAACACAGGCTTGTTCACCAAATACTTCAGCGCTGAATGGTCGGTGAACATTTTGAAGTGGCCCCCTAAAAGGTAATGTCAGAACTTCTGTATGGCGTAGACCATCACTAGTCCCTCTCATTCAGTGGTTGTATAATTTCTTTCTGTTGTCGACAGCTTCCTACTTGCGAAAGCTATCAGATGGTCGATGTCACCTTCACCTAGTTGGGCCAATATAACACCAAGTGTGATGGATGATGCATCAACGTGGACATTGAACTCTTTTGTCCAATCTGGGAAGGAAAGGATGGGTGCTTCCACCATCTTTGTCTTCAAAACGTCTAATCTCTTCTAGCATTCTCCATTCCATTCGAACTTTGCATCCTTCTTTAGTAGTTTATCCATAGGTGCTGTGATTGCGGCGTATCCTCTGATGAAATTGCGGTAGTAGCCTGTGTGGCCCAACGTCGCCCTGAGTTGCTTAACTGTTGTCGGTAGTGGAAGGTTAACAATGATGGAAATCTTTGCTGGATAAACTAATAGGCCCTCTTTGCAAACAATGTGTCCCAGTAGTATCCCAAATGGGGCACAAAAGATGCATTTATTCAAGTTAAGAGATATATGGTGGTGACAACATCATTCCAGCATTAATCTGAGGTTCGCGATGTGGTTCTTGAATATCCCATATATTGTCCAATCATCCATGTATACTGCGAGAAATTTATGGATATAATCTTTGAATGCCGCAACGACCAGTCGTGAGAATATTGCGGGGGCATCCTTCAGACCGAATGGCATCACTATATATTGGTAACACCCCCATTCTGTGACAAACGTGGTCTTATTCCTATCCTCCTTTGCAATCCTAATTTGATGGTAGCCTAAGAACCCGTCTGTAAATGAATAAATTTCCTGACCGCCAACTCCTTCGAGTACCTCATCTGTAAATGGTGTCGGGAATGGGTCATGTAAACATGCATCGTTCAGCTTTCGTAGGTCAACAAAAATTCTTACTTCACCGATTTTCTTATCTTGGATGACCATTGGGATAATCTATTCCAATGCTTCAACTGGTTCAATGATGTTGACTTCTAGCATTCTCTCAAGTTCATCCTGTACTCGTTGGGTTTGAGCAATATGGTATTTGTTTAACCGGTTTCGCAGCATGTTTCAGGGGAATCTTCATTTCGCCGAGGTATCCAAAAATTCCCTTCATTTCTAAGAATTTTGTTGGGAACAAGTCCTGAAACTCGTGCAGCATATCTTTCATATTCGCGATAGTTGATTCGTCCCAATAATCTCCAATGCTTGCAAATTTCAGGTTTTCTTCTGACCTGACATTTACCTTTGTAATCTTCAGTGGCTGGTTGTACTTGTCAGATGGTAGCTTAGGTGCATTCACATTGCAACTGCCTCCAGACTCCGGCACATATGTGGATCTTGGGTCGTCATCGTCATCATTCGATTCTCCTGAGACGTTGTAGTAGTCCATCATCATTTCAGGGGTCATGGTCCATCGGACTTCTGACAACTGCACCATTGGTTCTATCTCAAAAATCTTCTTGTTAATTGCCTGAAGTGCATTATGGATGAAGGGATTTTTGTCTACGAAGGAGAATGTTTGGATAAAGACAGTCATTAACTGATCCCAAGAAAGTGTACTGAGTCGCATATTTGTCGTGACATATACCAACTCCGCGGTACTTCATCCATCATATGCATGAAGGAATGCACCCACTCCTGTTCCGGTCACGCCACCCATTGGTGTTGACAAGCCTTCACATGTTCATTTGGGTTACCCTGGCCATCGTATCTTTGTCTGTTCCATGTTGTGGTGTCTCTGAAATGTACCTCCAAGAGGCGTCAACATAGTGGCCAGTTTGATATCCTTGATTTGTGTGTTTCCCACCAGCGTGCAAGAGTAGCCTTCAGGGCTTCCTCCAAGGCCAAGAGTCTTTGTGGTTCCGCTACCTTTCCTTCTAATTCTGTTAAGAAGGTGCTCAAATTTGGTAACCCTTCATACGTTGGTAATGTGCACTCCTCAGTATCCACCCAACGTACGGACTATGTAATCCTTGCGCATATGCGAAATGATACTTCGTGAAGTCGGTTTTTCCAGTGCCTCATCTGAGTCCGAAGATGCCGTGCTAGAGATGCGCCATTCCAACTCCCCTTCGTCAGTTTGATTGATGTAATCTTCAGAGATATTATATAGGCTATCCTATCCTTCCCTATCTTCATCTTTGGTAGGATCTATGTATCGTTGTCCTTCCACAAGATCTAGTGGTGCGACAACCCTTATTTCCCGATCTTCAAATGACATGATCCGCTTCTTGAAATTGATGATTTCCTGATTTTCCATCGCCCAAGCGATTCCCAATAGTGCTGGATATGGACATGTGTTATCTAATATTTCTATAACATTGAAATCAACATATGTTCAAAGTCCTTCGATTTTGACGGGAAGTTGACACACTCAGCCAAGAGGGGTGACCTTGCTCTGGTTTTCTAAGCGCAGCTGTACTGGTGACCAGGTCATCTGTGGATTTCCCATTGTTTCCCATGTTTGTTTTGTCAGGACGTTCACATCCGATCCTAAATCCAAAATGATGGAGTCAACATCAAATGCTCTGATTTGTGCCGACATCCTCATTTCACTACCCGTCTTCCTTTTCTTATGTATGCGATTAACCCTGGGTTCCTGTCGTCCGCCTTCCTGCCGACGGAGTAACTTGGCTATTTCCCCCAGTGCCTCCTCATCTTTTTCTAATTCCAAGCAAATTCCGATGAATGCTCTTACGGTATTGACCTTGTGCCGTGATTTTGTTCAATCGAATGTTGGTGGCATATCGTAAGTCTCCGCTTGAGGGGATGCATTCCTCTGTCACCCCAACATTCCCTGTCGTTGTTGATGTATATGTAACATCAGAATTTATTTCACCTATGTATTTCACATATGTATATTGTATTCATATAGAGATGTTATTATTCCTTTATACAGAAGTGTCATCATTTATATTGAAAGTGTCATAACTTATACTTGATGGGTTATTAGACCACCTTGATGGGGTCAGCCCTGCATAAGTCATGTGGGTTAAAGGGTTATTAGACCAGCCTATTGGGGGTTGGCCCTGTTAGCATTATGTTATGTGTTTAAGTTGAGGCCAACCTAGTAAAGGTTATTAGGCAATTCAAGTCATGTATAAATAGAATGCGGGAGGCACTTTATTTTATCATTCACTTTTCTCACTCATACTCTCATTGGAGAGTGGCGCACTTGTGTAGGAGGAGAAGCTGCTGCTAGGAGAAGACTATCTATTATGCTTGGGTATCTATTATGCTTGGGTTGTATCATTTCTCTATCTATCTCTGAGGAAGTTGTGGGGTTTTTCACCATTATGGTTTTCCCTAGTGAAACTTTGTGTGTCTATTGTCTCTTGTGTGCTTGCATTATTATTTCCATGATTGATATGCTGTAGATATGTTGTACATGTTATTCTCTTAGTTAAGATCCTAGATCATATTGAAGTAAATTCTGAAAAACTAACATGGTATCAGAGCTAGCCTGAAAGAAGGCATGGTATGGCATTTATGACACCTGTTGCACTTGCAAAGCTAGGGCTTGATATAGCAAAAACCAATCATCATAGAAATTTCGCTATAAATCCATTTTGGAGAGGGTTCAGGATCTAAAAATCTTGCACGTCAAAGATAAGATCCTCATGTACCTTGTGTCCGAAGGAAAACTTCTAATTCGTTGTACTTTGTGTTTTATGATCTATACAATCTAGGGTTTCTGCCTCTTCCAGATCTGAGTCATAAACAGGTGACCTGGGAAAAAAGGTCATAACTTGGGCTAGGAAGCTCCAAATGAAATTTTGTAAAAAGAAATAGGTAGGGAACGGACTGTATTTTCACAGGATGAAGGTTTAGAGGTCTAAAGTGAACCAGTGACATGTGGAACTCCGTACAAGTTCGCTCTCCTATTTTATCCCATAAACAGGTCACGTTGTGACACTTGGCATAACTCTCTCTCAGAGAATCCAATTGAGGTAAGACCTATGGAGTTGGGAATATGACAGGTTGGGCTACCACAAGTAGAATTTTCAGAACCCGTGGATTCGTAATTTCGGAGTTACACTAGAAACAATCAGGTGCATATTTCTGTCAAAACAGAATTGGATTTTGAGCACCTTCATTCATGGCTCCAGGAATTAGGGTTTCGAAGAAAGTTGAAATTTTTGTAAACGGAGACCACGACTGAATGCTACTCATCAAAATCAAAATTTAGAGACCAAGTTCAAATATTTTGGTCTGGCAGAAGGCCAGGCTTGATCAAACCCTAAATCAGGACTTTGATTGGAAAAGTGGAAAATTAGGGCTTCTGCAAAAGTTGGAATTTTTAAAGTCTGTGACCATGGTTGGAAGCTCCTAAAAAAAATTGAAGTTTAGAGCTTTGGATCAAAATTTTTGGTTGGGAATAAGGGTGGGATTTATCAAACCCTAGTTCGGGACCCTGTCTAGAAGATCCAGAAGTTTCAAAGGCATTTTTGAGGGGTGAAACTTTGCAGTTTTCAAATTCTGAGTATACCAGTTTGATCAGCTCATCAAGGTGCATCTTTCTATCCTTTCAGAATTTTGAAATTCAAAGTTTGATTTTTTAGGGTTTCTCTAACAAACCCTAATCCAGCTCTAGATCCAGTTTCTACAAATCAATTGGATTGGGTTAATCCTAGAAGAGAATGAATTGGTCACCTGCATAAGTGAAGAAGTTCCAGTTTCAGATGGAGATAAGGCTAAGGCCTTACATAAGAAGATTACAAGCAATCTGAACAGGTATGACTTATCCAAGTATGTTTTGAGATATGTTCATCATTAAGTTTATGGTATGTTTGTCTTCATTAAGGTTAGTACAATCTTGATTAACTTTAGACTTGTGGTATCACCTTAATAAAATTATGAATGCACGATAGAAGATATTCATTGATTAGGGTTTTGACACTTATGATTGTACTAATGCATTATGGTGTTGTATGAGGTTGATGTTGTCCGCTAACATCAAAGGTACATATGGAAAGACAAATCATGTTCTAGTTCAAGAACATATGACCATGGTGACATGAGGACAAAGGTTCATCCATTTCCATGGATCACATAGAAGATCTACTTATGAGGTATGTATAACTTGGTTCTATAATGGTTAACCTATGAGATATGTAGGTTACTAGCACAAGTCATTGAAGAGAACAAGAAGACATTATGCGGGTATGTTAGACATAACTAGCTAGCATGCTAAGCCAGATATGTTTTTCCTATATTAAGTTAGAATCCTACCTTGTGTTAGGATCTCTTATATAAGTATACATTGCATGATTGATAATGATTATTCATTGAAGTTAGTAATCATGGGTTTATGCATATTATGATTCTTACTTTGATTGATGATATGACTAACCAGAAAATTCCTTTGGTCAAATAAGAATATGCATGAGTAAAAGAAGTATTCCCTGAAACCTTGAATACTAATATTTATAATCTGTGTTTGAAATGATCATGACTATACATGTTTAAGATTATTGTGTTTTGATTAGACTAATGAATGTATGATTATGTATGAGATCTTGAGGGTAGCACAATGATGATACCAGTAAGCATGCATAGTGATCAAGGATGGATATAAGTTCAAGGACAATTAATCCAGGAAGCAAAGATAAAGAGGGAGCACACTCCAGTAGTTTTTGCAAGGATGCAGGCATTCAGAGGGATTTGACCACTTCTCACAATCCACATCAGAATGGAGTTGCAGAAAGGAATCAAAGACTGAGAGGGAGTCCACCCTACAACCAAACAAAGATAAGTATTTGAATTGTCATTTCTTGCATACTTGTTTCTTTAAATAATATTATTCAGTGATGTATATGCTTATGTTCCTAGACTTAGGGTGTGTATTATGCATATTAGAATAATTGCATTAATGAACAATAAACTATTAATATGCATCTAATGGGTAAGTGGCCTATGGCACTGTACAACATTCCATTGCTACTTATGTAGAATGAAACCTTTTTGCTGACATGTTGGGATTTGTGCACACTCTTAACAATGTTCTGGTAGAGATTGGAAGGCATCTAGAAAGTTACGGGATATGGATAAATGTTGTATTAAAGCATTGGATAAGATAATTGCATGACTATATGACATATTTATTTATGTGTAAGAATTTGTTCTGAAAAACTATGAGATGTTTTCTAATCATGCAATTTAACTTGTTTTGTAGGAAATATCGTATACCATCACCTACAAAAGAAGGACTACAACATTTGTTCAACAACAAAGTTACCTATTGAAGATATTGAATTTCCCAGGATTCGAGAAGAATGCCGTGATCGAGGAGTACCAATCGATCATGAAGAATGATGTTTGGGATGCAGTCCCAAGACCTGAAGGGAAGTCTGTTGTGACTTCCAAATGGATCTACAAGATCAAGCATGCTGCAGATGGCAGCATAGAGAAATATAAAGAAATATTTGTAGCTCGTGGCTTCTCCCAAAAAGAAGGGATTGACTATGAAGAGACCTTTTCTCCTGTGGCCAGATACACTTCCATTAGATCAGTACTTGCTCTGGCTACAGTGATGAAATGGAAGATACACCAGATGGATGTCAAGACAACTTTCTTGAATGGTGTAGTCGAGGAGGAAGTGTATTTGGAGCAACCACTTGGTTTTGAGACACATGACAGAGAGTCATGTGTGTAGATTGAATAAAGCCTTGTATGGATTGAAGCAAGCTCCTAGTACTTGGTATGGTAGGATGGACAGTTTTCTATCCAATTTGGGCTTTGCAAAGTGTAAAGAGGATTCCAACCTTTACTACAAGGCTGAGGAAGGCAATCCAGTGGTACTACTTTTGTATGTGGATGACCTGTTTGTTATAGGTGAGGATAGATTGATTTCCGACACGAAGAGCAAGCTTGTCCCTGAGTTCGAGATGAAGGTATTTGGGATGATGCACTATTTTCTAGGCATGGAGGTGTGGTAGAGTGCAGATGGGATCTTCCTTGGACAAGGGAAGTATGCAGTAGAGATCCTGAAGAGGTTCAGGATGATGGACTGCAAGGCCATGGCCACACCTATGGCATTGAACCTGAAGCTTCTGTGTGATGCTTCATCTGAGCCGGTTGATGTCACTATGTATCGTTAGATGATTGGGTCCTTGATGTACCTGATGAACATGAGACCAGATATTTGCTTTGCAGTGAACACATTGAGTCAGTTTTTGACAGATCCGAGGAGTCTTCACCTGGTTGCTGTAAAGCATATTTTGAGGTACCTGAAGGGTACAGTTGATTATGGGCTCAAGTATGATGCGAATCAAAAGTTTAACCTATAGGGTTATGTTGATTCAGAATGGGTAGGTAGTGCTGTAGATAAGAAGAGCACATCTGGGTGCTGCTTTAGTATGGGATCAGGTGTGATCTCTTGGTTTAGCAGGAAGTAATCTTGTGTAGCATTGAGTACAGCCGAAGCAGAGTATGTTGCAGCTTGTTTGGCTATTTGCGAGGCAGTATGGCTCCAGAAGCTATAGTCTAAGTTATTTGATCTCCCACTGGAGAATACTTGTATCTTTTGTGACAACCAGAGTTGTGTGAAGCTATCTGAGAACCCAATTTTCCACGACAGGTCGAAGCACATTGAGATCAAATATCACTATATCAGAGATATGGTGCAGAGAGGAGCAGTGAAGCTACTGTATGTTGCAACAGATGGGCAGGTTGCGGATGTGTTGATGAAACCACTAGCCATAGTGAAGTTCAAGTACTTTAGGGAGAGGCTTGGTGTTCTTCAGATTGATGACACTTTGAGGAAGAAGTGATGAACACATTTGCTGGAGCCATTCCAAGCATGGTGAGAGGAGGATCCTTCCCATGGCTGTGTATGTAAGCGCTGGATGATGAGCTTCAGAACGATGCTCTAGTCACTACTTTGTATATGCATCAGTTGGATGCTTTGATCAGTTGGATCATGTATATGTATATGCATCATGTTGGATGCTTGTTATGATCAGATGAATCATTTATTTGTGTATGTATCAGGTGGATACATTGTATGATCAGGTAGATCATGTGTGATGATATGTATCAGGTATGCATCAGGTAGATGCACTATATGATCAGGATGATCGTGGATGACGAGCTTCAGGATGTTGCTCCAGATGATATGTATCAGGATGATGCTATGATGATGATTAGGTTGATCATGTGATGATGTACATCAGGATGATGTATGGTGAGTATCAGGTTGATACTCTGTGGCCGTGGACAGGTTGTGTAGATAAGCATATAATAGCGCCCTGGAGATTTGCATATACTCTTTCGAGGTTTTTCCTATGGCATATAATAGCGCCCTAGGATATCTAGAAAATGCTCTTTCGAGGTTTTGCTTGGGAGGACATATAATAGCGCCCTGGGAGGTTTGCAGATACTCTTTCAAGGTTTTGCCTATGGCATATAATAGTGCCCTGGGATATCTGGCAAACGCTCTTTCAAGGTTTTGTTCTATGGCATATAATAGCTCCCTGGGAGATCTGATAGGTTGAGTTGCGTGCTCGTAATCAGTCCTGGGATGCTCTCTCGAGGTTTTTCCATGACCACATATAATAGTGCCTTGGGAGATCCGATAGGTTGAGCAGTGTGCTCATAATCAGTCCTGGGATTCTCTTTCAAGGTTTTGTAGTGGGGTCACATGTAATAGCTCCCTGGGAGATCCGATAGGTTGGGCTGTGTGCCTGTAATCAGTCCTGGGATGCTCTTGCGATGTTTTTTGACACACGTAATAAGTCTGAGGATTCCACAGTATGGCCAGTGATGATGAAGACCTGCAGGTGGTGGGCCTACATCCAATATGAAAAAGGGATAGCTCTGTAGAACTTTCTATGACAAGTAGATCAGAGATTGATTGAGATAGCAGCAGCAGTGATGATGATGATGATTTGAGGACGATGATTCGCTGATGATGATCCAGAGAAGAAGACTTGTGCTAGCAGATCCGTGTCGAGAAATGCCTTCCTAGTTAAGAGGGAGTCTTGATGTATATGTAACTTCAGAATGTATTTCACCTATGTATATTGTATTCCTATAGAGATGTTTTTATTCCTCTATACGGAAGTGTCGTCATTTATATTGAAAGTGTCATAACTTATACTTGATGGGTTATTAGACCACCTTGATGGGGTTGTCCTTGTATAAGTCATGTGGGTTAAAGGGTTATTAGACCACCCTATTGGGGGTCATCCCTATAATCATTATGTTATGTGGTTACGTTGAGGCTGACCTAGTAAAGGTTATTAGGCAAGTCAAGTCATGTATAAATAGAGTGCGGGAGGCACTCTATTTTATCATTCACTTTTATCACTCATACTCTCATTGGAGAGTGGCACACTTGTGGAGGAGGAGAATATGCTACTAGGAGAAGACTATCTCTTATGCTTGGGTTGTATCATTGCTCTATCTATCTTTGAGGAAGTCGTGGGGTTTTTCACCTTTATGGTTTTCCCCAGTGAAACTCTGTGTGTCTATTGTCTCTTGTGTGCTTGCATTATTATGTCCATAATTGATATGTTGTAGATATGTTGTACATGTTGTTCTCTCAGTCAAGATCCTAGATCAGATTGAAGTAAATTCTGAAAAACCAACAGTTGTGACTTTGAGAAAATGTTAAGATCCTAATGGACGACCTTCACTAACACCTCGGGGTTTTGGTGTAATGGTTTGTATCATTTCGTATTAGAGCCTCCACCCAGGTTCAAGTCACAGAGTGGGTGGCAATGTCGGCATTGCAGTGTTCGCCTGAGGCTCATACGGCGCAAAGGGGACACCATCGTACGGGCACACATCCAGCCCAGATTCTGGACTGTGGAGCGTGGTGGGATGTTAAGATCCTAATGGACGGCCTTCACTAACACCTCGGGGTTTTGGTGTAACAGTTTGTATCAGAAAACCTTTTTTTCAGCTTCCGCATCGGAAGTGACCTGTTTCATTGGTCGAATGATATGGTGCGGCTGGTTAGCTTCTGTTGTTGCTTTTCCTTGTGTTACTATTCCGACTGTTGCAGATTGCTTTCTAGCTTCCGCTGATATCTTCTGTACTACCGGTTGGTTCTGGTTCTGGTTCTGATTTTGGCTAGGCGGAGATGGTAGGTTCTTCATCTACCATATGGCGATAAGCTGTGGGAAATCTTCGATGCTATGGTCCATCCCACTCCAATACGTGCATTGTGAGGCCTGATTCGGGCAATCCATTGTGAAATGTCCTTATTTCCCAAAATTATAACATGTAGGGGGTCCTCGGCCCCATCCAGCACGTCCTCCTCGGAATCCTCCACCAAATCCTCCGCATGGTGGTCCATACTACGCATGTTGGTACTGTGGTTGCTGATATTGCGGTTGTGGATATTGTTGGTACAATGACTATTGGTATTGTGGTTGCGGATACTGCGGTGCACCATACTGTCATTGGTCAAATTGTGGCGTCTGCGTAAATTGTGGTTGTTGCTGGACATACTCTGGCTGTTGTAGTCCTAGTTGTTGCTCTTCTCCCTTTACCAAGTATGCGTCCATGTTTTGTTCTTGCAGCAAATCATGTGCCTTGTAGTCCTTTTTGTCATGCCCTACTGATCGACATAATTTCCAATATAGATTCGTCAGTTTCGACAACATATTTTGTAAGTATATGCGGTCCTCTGGTCGATGCCCCCTGACTTGGCAAATGGGGAACCATGGTAGACTTTCCTGTCGAAGGGGGTTCAGCGCCCCTGAAATCAAATACTGCTGAAACACTGAACAATTATCCTTATGATGGCTCTCCATCCTACATCTGGTGCACCATAAGTCTGCGCGGTTATTTTTTTTTGCTTCATGTTCTCCAATTGGAGCGTCAACATAGCCAGCTGTGCTTGAATCTTATCCATTCCATCCCTAGTCTCTTTGATCGGTGAAGCCTCTAGCTTCATCGCGATTTCTAATGCTTCGGCTTGATCCAAAACATTATGTTGCATCAATGGTCCTATAATATGTGGTACCAGCCCGACAATAAACCACTCTTTATTCTACAGGTCATTTATTGGAAAACTAACTTTCGCTATCAATGTTTTGTATCTCTAATCAAACTCCCATACTGGTTCATTCGGGTATTGCCTAATCTCCTTGAGCTCAGTAATGTTCTGTGCTTCCGACTTGGGTTTTTTAAATTCCTGAATCATCGCTACTTTGAATTCTCCCAATATTTTTCCTGGAACCTTAGTATATTTTATGAACCAGTCCAACACACGGCCCCGAAAGGTCGTCGCCAACTGTCACTTTTTTATGTCTTCATTTTGGACCTGCTTCATGGTCCACACTGATTCGCATAAAAACTAAAACTGTTTGGGATCCTCTGTCACGCTTCCTACGAAACTCAGCATCTTTGTATCGTCTGCCATCGTGGTGTTCCTACTATTTCTACTTACTAATGCGCTACTTTTTCCACTACACGTGGGACAGCTCTGCGAATTATTTGTGGTGTTTCCTTTAGATTGATAGGTGGCATGCAGGGTCGAAGGTATGTGATAGCTTATGATCCACCCTTCTTCAGGGGTAGCTTGGTCACTGCCTTCCTCCTTGTAGTAAGGGAGCTCCGTCCTTTGTGGCCCTGTTGAGTAGTCTTCTTTTCCGGTCCTCTCAGGGGACTCTTCCTCAGTCCTCCTCCTCTTATCAGGACGCTAGAATATCGTTTTACTTCTCAAGGTGCCACAGTCCTTCTCAACTTCCCTTAGAAATTTTTCGTCGCTCATGTCCATCTACCCTGCATCTTTCCTAGCGGATCCGTAACCATGCTATACCTACAACCCCTACACACTGATCTGTCTACTCATCGGAGGTCATTTTCATCATACCCTTTTCACACACCAGCATCTTAATCCACAGGTTCAACGACAGGATGAGCCTACCCTTTGGTCCCTTTAAAAATAATATCTCCACATCACTGTAAGAGCTGTTGGTATCTACCGTGAACTCAGTGATATACCCTTATAGGATACTATCGATCCAGAAGTCAACAACCCTTGATACTGTATTGTCGAATTGCTTCAGCTGTCGAATGAGTTCTGGAGTCCACTGATCTGATCCGATATTCTAGTTGGTATGTCCTTTGAATGTCACCTGCACGAGCCACTCCTGTAGTATTATTGGAAATTCGGAGAAGAATATATCAAGGATATTCAAGTATATGTTCTTTTGTAACCAACTTTCTACTGTTTCTACCAGGTTCCTCCTTTCTTCTTTCACAAACTCTTCCACTTTTTGACTGAACCACTCTTGGATCTCTGGTTTCGTCAGATGCCACAACATATCCTCTTTTTTTTTTTTAAGGTCCCGACAACATAACCATTTGTTGACACAGGGTCTTTTGACAGGGGTTCACTCTATCGTCAAAAACACCAACAACCCCTTATTCACCGGCCTGGAAAGGAGTTATCCTTCCTAAAAACACCTGCGAAGTAGGTGAGGTCTCACCCGAGGTAGATAAGGGTGCTGCAGGAACCAAGCTTCTGCAGTTACAAAGAAGATACGAGTGCTTTAACCAGAGATCACAATCATTCACTAACTATTCGCATGAAAACACATTAGCATTAACCAACAACATGTTTTCACATAAACCAACAGAGAACATTTAAATAACCCATTAATTCATCATAACATAACATAAGAATTCACAACCGAACATCTTCATTCATTAACATCTGTGGAAAACCCATCGCAGAGATATTCAAAGCATGATATCGTAAGTACAATCAAACTCAAAAGATTGCATTAATCTCCTCAACTCTTCTACCTTTAGGATTACAATATACTTCTATTTGTAACCTTCTATTCTTTTACAAAATGGCCTATTTTGTCCAACTTAGCAATTAAGTATTATAAACTATTCTTGCACTTCCTTAGACTTCGCGGTAATTCCTTCTTTCGCGGGATTTGGCTTTTGTGCTTGTCAGCTTCCGTACTTCTTGCAGATCTATCCCGTGCCAACATGATCCATTGCTTATGAGCTTGCTCGGCCTTCTTTGCATTTAAGTACATAATGTGTTTTACGTGTCTTTATTAAAAAAGTATATACCCAATGCTAACTATGTGATTGATTGGAATGTGATCTAGGTAATTAAAGCACACAATGTATTTCTTGGTTGTTATATACATACATACATACATACATACATATATATATATATATAGATATGGTACTAATTATGTAATCAAATGGACTATGATCTAGGTGGAACTAGAAGGGGCTTTTCTGGTACATCTAGTTTCCATTGTAGGCATCAAGGTCAAGTTTCTACGGAATCAAGAGATTAGGTAGGTAAAGGTCCAGTGGGATCATTACAATCTTGAGGATGCTACATGGGAATTGGAATATGCTATGAGGGAAGCATATCCTCATCTATTTTGAAAGTTTTGTGTTACAGAATGTATGTAATAAATATGCATCGAGAATGATGCATTGTTTTAAGGGGAGGGTGTCATGTCCCCTCCCATCGATCCAACGCAAGGGAGAGAACATGACACTAAAACAAGGGTATTTCTATTTCTCAGCCCCATCATTGTAATGCCCATATTTTGATTCGGCATATTTATTAGTTAGACACACCGTACTTTACTTCTTATATATTTTTGTCGAACTCAGCTCGACTGAGTAAACTATATTGGACCTCATTATATGATGTTACTCTGTCTTATGATTTCACCATGATTATGATGTTACTATGTTATGCAGTTATGATGTCATGATTATCATATGATTTCCTTATTTTACGATTTCAGTATATGTTTATATGTTTTCCTTAATGAAATGTGAAATATATGATTCGGTACGTGGATACCATCTTCTTATATGAATTGCTGAAATGTTATATGTCATATGCACCTGTGATGAGCTAAAAGGTTACATGAAATAAAATGATAACATGGATCAATTGGCGATCAATGGAAAATGCTTTCTATAAATTGTATTTTTTTGCAAAACACTAACCTACAGGACACAGGGGCTATGGGATAGCCAGTTACTTGATCTGATATATATTGAAAAGGAAAAACATGTTCATGCAGCAAACCTTAGCAGCCAAAATGAGGATACGATAACACAAACTGATAATCCCGATAGCAGCAAGTATGAGTTGATAAGGGCGTAGGCCCAGTATGTTGAGAGGGATGGATGTGTTTCCCACCCTATGTTTCCATGAGACCCGAGGTCGTGGGAGGGCCGTGCTGAGACACGCTCCCCATGTTGTTGTGATGACGATTGTCGGATGCCTGCTAGGGGAGGATAGGTCCGCTGTTCAGCCGACGCTATCGCTCTCAAGTTCTATGTGGTCAGATCGGTGAGTCCGACACCCACTGTTGTACTAGCAGAGGGAGGATAGGGAGGATGCTGGACGTAGGTTATGATGGGAGGATGTGTTAGTTAGTACTGTTGGGGGGTTTAGTATTCCTTGATTCCGAGTTAGTGGATGTAGGCACCCTTCCTGTACTTGATTGATGTATCCTTAACTGAGTTATCTATGACATTTATACTACTATTCAAGCATGACAAGTATGTTATACACCAGTAATATTGTACACGTACAAGGTGTGCATGCATGGCCAGTGTATGCACATGTCGGACATAGAACCTTGAGAGCTAACCACTACACCATAGAACCTTGCACGCATGAGGACCCACGCACGCCACTATTGTCCAAGCGCCAAGGCCCAGCAGACCCACCTTCGTCTTGTCTCTGTTCCCCGATAGCCAGGTTCGACTCCCGTAGAATGCAGTCGTATTTTCCTAACAATAAACAAAGCAGGAAGAAGGCATTGCATATACGCAGGCAGTGAAGCAGCCTTTTCCCGCATGCGCTGGATGAACCGCCCATTGTGGAAACTCCTTCCAGCTACGTCTGCATTGTGGTTTTCTAATGGATATGCCACTTTGGTATCCTTTCCTTCCTTGAATATAGCATACCCCATTGTACGCTGGGCATCAATTCCTTCAACGCAATCTTGAAGTCCCAGCTCAATCCGTTTCAAGTATCACAACCTGGGCTGGGCGTCTTCCTGGATAAAAAAAAAAAAAAATGAGGTTCGTACGGGAGATACTATCTCAGACACAATCCTCAGCGCCATTCAGAGTGCATCCGTTAAAATTGCCATCTTTTCTCAGAGATACGCTGAAACCACCCATATTCAAATTTCCTGGTTTCCTCGGCCAACTGCACCTAATGCCGCACATATAAAACGCCCCCTCGGGATGATAGAATTCTATAATTGAAGGAGTCCCATAAACTGCTTTTCGACTATCGCACTACTTATTGCCTGTGCTTGCTTATTCTTTGGTTCGGCATAGCCTGCGAACCTGGTGCCCTCGGACGGCAGCAGCAATAAAATATAGGGCTCTCTCTGTTTCCATAGAGTGTCAAATTGTCGAGTGGGTTTGTTATTATTGTTCTCATATGGCTAGGAGGAAGAGGCTCTGCGCTGAGGGCATGTCAGGCGAAGAAGACGTCAAGAGAATAGAAACGAGATGGTTGCAGAGCGGAACAGCTATGGAAAAGAGGGGCAGAAATGGCCGCGTCTTGGGGATTGACCCTATTTAGGGTTTCCCCACCTTCACATGGCGGTGGGTTGCTTGGAGAGACCGCGTGTCCTTCATGCACACTCGCTTCTTGCATGGCGGTGAACTGACACGAAGAGCCGCGTGGCCATACCTTTTGCTTAGCCGAGAGTCGAGTGAAAAGGGCTAAGCGGTCGAGTAAAGTTTTCCTTATTTATTTTATTTATTTTATTTAAAATTAGTTTTAAAAGTTATAACCTAAGTTTTGGTAAATTTCGTATATATATTTATGAAGTGTTAGTATCATTTTATTTAAAAAAATTAATTAAATTTTGTATACGTTATATAATGTTAGCGTGCTTTATTTAAATTTAATTTCGTATATATATTTATAAAGTGTTAGTATCATTTTATTTAAAAAAAAAATAAAAATTAATTAATTAAATTTTGTATACGTTATATAATGTTAGCGTGCTTTATTTAAATTTAATTTCGTATATATATTTATATAGTGTTAGTAACATTTATTTTAATTAAATTTTGTATACGTTTATATAGTGTTAGCGTTGCTTTATTTAAATTTAATTTCGTATATATATTTGTATAGTGTTAGCACCATTGTATTTAATTTAATTAAATTGGTATACATTTATATAGTGTATAACCTAAGTTTTGTTAAGAATTAAAATTTAATATTAAAAATTTTGCCGAGATTTCAACTCCTAGTCGAAGGGATGAAAGAGACCCGAAAAGTCAAAAACAAGACACCATTAAGACCAGCACGACGAGCTGAACACCATGACAAGATTGTTTAATAAAAATGACTATAGATTTTACTGCGCTAATCCTGACAATCTGTTATCTCATGATGCAAGTTATTTCTTATGCATAAGTATAAGTGTATGAATACCTACATTTTAGTTCCGCGTGTATTTGATTGAACAACTAAGGACATGATTTTATTTTCAATAAACTCAGGAACTATCATGGTAACAACACGCAGAGGTCGAGGTCGGGGTCAAGGTCGACCACCGTCACCACCACCTCCGCCACCGCCAACACCACCACCACCAACCTCAACACCAGAAATGCAGATCATAATGAAGTCATTGGAGGCTATTATGACCACGATGAACAGGCAGTCGGAAAGGGCCGCCGAGGTGGAAACCACTCAAGTGAGTCGAGAGAACTCTGAAAGGGCACATGGCCCAAGACTGGAACCGCTTCAGGACATATCGAGGGAGTTACAAAAGATAAAAGTTCCAGAGTTTTCAGGAGGACGACCCGGTAAGCATGCAGAGGCATGGCTGGAAGGCATGAAGAGATGCTTCGCATTGAATGAGTACACATCTAGTTCCAAGGCTAGGATGGCCGTCTTTCAGCTTAAAGGTGATGCTTTGAATTGGTGGTCAGACCTCGAGAAGCAGTTGCACCTTACTCCTCTTACAACTTCTTGGGAACTGTTCGAGGAGAGGTTCCACATGAAGTATTTGCCAAATTATTACAAGGAAGAACAGGCAGGTGCACTCCATGCCTTAGTACAGGGAGACAGGACAGTGGAGGAGTATGAATCTCGGTTTATGGAACTGGTAAAATATGTTCCTTACCTAGATGCAGATGATTGTCAGGTAGAGCGTTTTGTGTATGGACTTAACTACAAGATTAGAGCTGCTGTGCGGATGTGGAAGCCAACTTCAGTTGCCATGGCAGTTGAGTATGCTCGTTATGCAGCTGATATGTCAGATGGAAAAGGGGGCAGTAAGTTGACAGGAACCAATCAGTATGTTTCAGGGAAGGCATCACGTCCTTACTTCAGGGGAGGACAATCTAGGCCTCCTCCTTACGGTAACAGGTTCACACCGAGGGGTAATACTTCAGTTAACTCAATCTCACAGGCATCGTCCGCAACCCACCAAAGCCAGGGACGTACGCAAGGAAGTTCCTATAGAGGAGCAAGGGGTTTTAGAGGAACCAGGGGAAGGAACTCATCTCAGAGGATTCCTTCGAGCAACAGGCAAGCCCCTCCCAATCTCTCTTGTTGGGGATGCGGAGGTCCTCATTTCCAGCGAGACTGTCCCAAGGGTCAGTCAAGCAGCAGGCACAGGGAAGGAAAAGCACCCATGGATAGTTTGGGTAACAGTCATCGGATTCATGCAGCGGTGCATAACCACCAGGCAGAACATCAGTCTACCGTAGTAGAATCCACTGGTAATGTAAACAATGTCAAACTTAAAATTTTGTTTGATCCAGGAGCAACTGATAGTTTTATTTCACCAATTGCATTAGATAAATGTGGGTTGGCAGCCTACGAGCACGATGATTTCAAACTGGTTGAAATGGCTTCAGGAACTAAGCAACCAGTAGGTCTTAAAGTGAGAAGTTGTGGGGTTGACTTAGGAGTTTGCACCACTAAGTTGGATGCCTATGTCACCAATCTGGGGACTTATGACCTCATTATTGGCATGGATTGGTTAGAAGACCATAGAGCTTTCATAGACTGCTATGCAAAGAAGGTGTTGTGCCTCGATGACGAGGGAAGGACAATTCAAATCCAAGGCTTGAAGAGGAAGGTATCCCTCCGTTTCATCTCTATGGTGAAAGCTAAGCGGTGCCTAAGACAAGGATGCCAGTTGTTCGTAGTGGAGGCCGTGAGCGATAGTAAAGAACCTTCCTTGAATTCTTACCCAGTACTTTCTGAGTTCCAGGATGTCTTTTCGAAGGAATTACCAGGACTACCTCCAGAAAGAGAGCTCGATTTCACAATCGAACTAAAACCTGGTGCAGAACCTATCTCAAAGACTCCGTATAGAATGACAACTCCAGAGCTCCGTGAGTTACAGATCCAGTTAAAAGAATTGCTAGATTTGGGACTGATTAGACCTAGTATCTCACCGTGGGGAGCACCAGTGATCTTCGTTAAGAAGAAGGATGGATCTCTGCGACTGTGCATAGATTACAGAGATTTGAACAAGGCCACCGTGAAGAACAAGTATCCCATACCAAGAATTGATGACCTCTTTGATCAAATGAAAGGTGCGTCAGTCTTCTCAAAGATTGATTTACGATCAGGGTATCACCAGTTGAGGATCAAGGAAGGCGACATTCCTAAGACTGCCTTTCGAACTCGATTTGGGCATTACGAGTTTGTAGTGGTACCATTTGGTTTGACCAATGCTCCAGCTGTATTCATGAGCCTTATGAATGGGGTCTTCCGAAAATACTTGGACCGCTTTGTTCAGGTCTTCTTAGATGATATTCTTATCTATTCTAAGAATGAGAAGGAGCACGAGGAACACTTGCGGTTAGTCTTGACATGCTTAAGGGAACATAAACTTTATGGTAAATTGTCAAAGTGTTCCTTCTTCCAAAAAGAGATTCACTACTTGGGGCACATCATCTCAGGTGAAGGGATCTCTGTAGACCCAGAAAAGGTAAAGGCCATTGAAGATTGGCCAATTCCAAGGAATGCTCATGAGGTGCGCAGCTTCATGGGGTTAGCAGGCTATTACCGGAGGTTCGTGGAAGGATTTTCTAAAATTGCAAAACCTATTACCACCTTGCAACGCAAGGGAATCCGGTATGAATGGACCGATGAATGCGATGCTGCTTTTACAGAGTTAAAAAGATTGTTGACAAGTGCACCAATCTTGCGGGTACCAGACATGGATAAAGATTTCATGGTATGCACCGATGCCTCGAAGCAAGGATTAGGAGCGGTGTTGATGCAGGAAGGTGGGGTAATAGCTTATGCATCTCGAAAGTTGAAACCTCATGAGGAGCAGTATGCCACGCATGATCTAGAATTGGCAGCAGTAATGTTGGCACTAAAATTATGGAGGCACTACCTAGTTGGTAGAAGCTTCACCCTTAAAACAGACCATCAGAGCTTGCAGTACATATTTACCCAAAGGGATTTGAATGCTAGGCAAAGGAGATGGAGTGAGTTCATGAGTGAGTATGACTTTGGCATCTCTTACATCAAAGGAAAGGAGAACGTGGTGGCAGACGCTCTAAGCCGAAGGCCGAGACTTTTCTCTTTAATTCCCTTGAAGGTTGACTTGAGGGAAAGGGTACTAGGACAACTATTGGGCGATAGTTGGTATCTAAAAGTAACCTCAGCTATTCAGAATGGAAAGAAACAGGAATTGAAGTATGATGGGTACCATCTTGAGGTAGATGGATTGTTGCGGTATCAGGGAAGGATGTATGTTCCTAAGGAAGGTGATATCAGGGAAACCATCCTTAGAGAGGCCCATAGATCGCATTACTGTGCGCACCCAGGGGTGAAGAAGATGTATGCTGACATGAAGCAACTCTTCTTTTGGCCAGGTATGAAGATGGATGTAGTGGATTTTGTTTCAAAGTGCCTTGAGTGTCAACAAGTGAAGGCAGATCATCGTCACCCGGCCGGTCTCCTACAACCGCATGATATCCCTATGACTAAATGGGAAGTCATTTCCATGGACTTCGTTGTAGGATTACCACTCACATCTCTGAGACATAATGCTATTTTGGTGGTAGTCGACAAACTGACCAAAAGTGCTCACTTCATTCCAGTCAGAGACACCTATGATGTGACAGACGTGGCAAGGGTATTCATAAATGAGATTGTACGTCTTCATGGAGTTCCTAAAAAGATAATCTCTGACAGAGACCCTAAGTTCACCTCCAGATTTTGGACAAGCATGCAGTCAGCATTGGGGACACAGTTGAACTTAAGCTCAGCTTATCACCCCGAGACAGATGGACAGACTGAGAGGGTGAATCAAGTGATGGAGGACATGCTTAGGATGTATGTTATGGATCAACAGACACAGTGGGAGAAATATCTTCCTTTAGTGGAGTTTGCATACAACAATAGTCATCACAGCTCCATTGGTATGCCGCCATATCAGGCATTGTATGGGAGGCCATGCAGGACACCACTCAGTTGGGACAGGTTAGAGGATCGAGTTTTAATTGGGCCTGAATTGATTCAGGAAATGGAGGAGCAAGTGATACAGATTAGGCAGCGGCTGAAGGAAGCACAGGATAGGCAAAAGAGTTACGCTGATGCACACCGATCAGATAGAACTTATGGAGTAGGGGATCGTGTATTTATTCGCATCCGACCAAATAAAAGTACCATTCGGTTTGGGAAGGGTACCAAGTTGTCACCTCGCTTTATAGGTCCATTTGAAATTCTTGAGAAAATCGGACCAGTTGCTTATCGTCTCGCGCTGCCACCCCACTTGCATAAAACTCATAATGTATTTCATGTTTCTGTATTACGACATTACATAGCTGATGAGACTCACAAAATTCATTGGAAGGAATTGCAGGTCTCGGACGAGGGAACCTTCAGGGTCGAACCATTACGTATACTTGATCGTAGGGTTCGACAGCTCCGTAGTCGCCATGTGGACCAAGTTAAGGTCCAATGGGACAAGTATAGCCCCGGGTCTGCTACCTGGGAGGACGCAGAGACCATGCGTCGAGATTTTCCCTCACTATTTTGACCATAACTTCGGGACGAAGTTTCCCGAAGGGTGGGTGTATGTAATGCCCATATTTTGATTCGGCATATTTATTAGTTAGACACACCGTACTTTACTTCTTATATATTTTTGTCGAACTCAGCTCGACTGAGTAAACTATATTGGACCTCATTATATGATGTTACTCTGTCTTATGATTTCACCATGATTATGATGTTACTATGTTATGCAGTTATGATGTCATGATTATCATATGATTTCCTTATTTTACGATTTCAGTATATGTTTATATGTTTTCCTTAATGAAATGTGAAATATATGATTCGGTACGTGGATACCATCTTCTTATATGAATTGCTGAAATGTTATATGTCATATGCACCTGTGATGAGCTAAAAGGTTACATGAAATAAAATGATAACATGGATCAATTGGCGATCAATGGAAAATGCTTTCTATAAATTGTATTTTTTTGCAAAACACTAACCTACAGGACACAGGGGCTATGGGATAGCCAGTTACTTGATCTGATATATATTGAAAAGGAAAAACATGTTCATGCAGCAAACCTTAGCAGCCAAAATGAGGATACGATAACACAAACTGATAATCCCGATAGCAGCAAGTATGAGTTGATAAGGGCGTAGGCCCAGTATGTTGAGAGGGATGGATGTGTTTCCCACCCTATGTTTCCATGAGACCCGAGGTCGTGGGAGGGCCGTGCTGAGACACGCTCCCCATGTTGTTGTGATGACGATTGTCGGATGCCTGCTAGGGGAGGATAGGTCCGCTGTTCAGCCGACGCTATCGCTCTCAAGTTCTATGTGGTCAGATCGGTGAGTCCGACACCCACTGTTGTACTAGCAGAGGGAGGATAGGGAGGATGCTGGACGTAGGTTATGATGGGAGGATGTGTTAGTTAGTACTGTTGGGGGGTTTAGTATTCCTTGATTCCGAGTTAGTGGATGTAGGTACCCTTCCTGTACTTGATTGATTAAACTAATGTAAACATAAAGACAATGATGTTAAATCGTAAAGGGTTAACTGTTAAATAACCGAGGATGTTAAAGTAATTATACTATAGATTATGCTTGCTCTTCTGCATGGGGGTAGATACTATTGTTAGTTAGCAAGTATGCATAGGCGGAATGGGGTTTGTTTATAGTACATGTCCGACATGTGCATACACTGGCCATGCATGCACACCTTGTACGTGTACAATATTACTGGTGTATAACATACTTGTCATGCTTGAATAGTAGTATAAATGTCATAGATAACTCAGTTAAGGATACATCAATCAACTTAGGTAATGAATGGTTAGGTTGTCAATGTGTAAATAAGTGAATTAGTAATTATATGAAAACATTGTAATAATAAACTAAGACAAGTATCGTCAGTTAACATTGTCATAGATGAACTGTTGTGAATAGGGTAATGATAGTGTCTAAGTAATTAGTAAAATTGTTTAAGCCCTCACAAGTGCTTTGTTTATAAGAACAAGGATGCTATGTTGATGATAGGGTACCCGTGTGGTGAACGAATAATTAAGAATACTATGATTGATTCACCTTTTATTATTGTCAAAGGGTGATTTAATTATTATTATTAATTAATAAATGATATTCCAGCAAACATTTATATCCCTATCATAACAAATGCAATATAAGTAAGATTTAAAATATTGATTTATAAAATTAATATTGCGTGATTAATTCCATTTCAAAGTTAGCCATAATAAGATAATCCTTTTGGAATAACCGTGATGTGATGGAAAATGGATATTTAATTATTTAATGTTAATCTTGGAATTTAAACCTCAAGCTAAAGTAGTCTCGACGGATAAGGTGGATCATTAAGACACATCATGTCCAAGTTGACAAGGGGCAACTAATTATATAATATTTTATTAATTACACTAATAACATTAAAATATCAAGGATGGCGGATAGACTTGTATTTAATGAAACTTGTCCCGAACGGATAACCTTGGGGTGATAATTCCCACCGTAATAAATAATTACGACCGTCAATCCAAAACCAAATGAATTTTTCCATAAGAGTAATTAATTATACATTTTTATAAGGAGACGTGGATGAATGAACTAGGGAAAGGAGTAAAGGTTTGAGGGGCTCGAGAGGGGGAAGTTTGGGGCGGTGGAGTAAGCCCAAGGTCTTCTGGAGGATGGACATGTATATAGAGGGGGAGAAGGTTGAAGATGGGGGAGGTTTTTTTGATTGGGGAAGAAAAGAAGCTTGGAGAACAGAAAATTTGGCGAACAGAAGGAAAGACTGCTCTCGGGATTATCAGATTGTGGGCTCGGGGGCTTGGAAATCCTTTGATTTCCAAGGGCCAGCAAGATTATAGCTGGTCGGTAGGGTGGACACTTCAGTTTGGCTGTCTAAGGGGTTACACAACCTGCTACAACTTACGGTTAGCATCAGCATCAGGTAATTTCTGTTATTTACTATTATGCTAAATCTTGCTGTAAACATGCAAACTTACTATTTACTGATTTACTGCTATTTACTGATTTACTAAGTTGTGAAACCTATTCTTATGCTGTTGAAAAGAAAATAACGATATGTTTGTTTATTTCAAATTTCGAATGTAAGGCTAGTGAAAACACCACAGTACACTAAATATTACTTCGGCACATAGAAATTCTTAGAAATTCACTTCTTTAAACTGATAAAGTTTAAAACGTAGAAAATTAAACCTGAAATTTTACACAGTGCTCTGTTGTAAAAACCAGAGCACTACAATCATAAAATGTACAAATTCATATAAACATAATGCATATATGTGTAGATGCATGATTAAATTTGACACAGCGGAATAAAATTCTACTACACATCAAGCATGCATTCAACATATTCATAATAGTCATCAAATAAAGACATTGGAAAATTAACACAAGAGAGTACTTATGTTTAAACGAGGTAGTCCCGAGAAACTGGCTATGCAACTATAATGTTCCACCCAACCATAGGCCAGTTGTTCTCATCTATCTCTCAACACAACTTCCACCCCCGAGATGGGTATGATTTATACAAGGAAAAAGGGAATAGCACACTCACACATAGCCAGATATACACAAAAAATCAGCCAAGCCAATCCTCAGTTGGGTTTATTAGGATGCTAAGGAAATGGAAGGGAATGAATTGCTAAGATAGTGAGCTCAACCACAGAGCTATTAACACCTATACAAGATCTAGCTAGCTTGGTACCCACAATACCTACACACCCAACACAAGGAAGTATTCCCTTCACTTCTACACAGTCCCTCAGGCCATACCTTCCCTTCTAGTGATCTTTAGGGTGTGCATAGAAAAGTAGCCAAGGCCCTTTGATATTTCTATGAGGTTACTCTCTTCACTAGGTTTATCAAGCCAATTCTAATCCTCTTCCACTCCTAGTTTCTTACTCACAAGTTCAAACCAAAACAGGGATGCACATAACAACAAAACACAAGTGTTGGGCATGAATAAAAACGTTTTGACTATGGGATGCCCAAAATGGGGTTTCCATGACTTTCCAAATTCGTGGGAACCCAAAAATGAACTGTTATAGGGGAAATAAACCCTTGGAGAGAAAAATCAATTTCATAACACGTTTATGGGCATTCAAGAGGCAGGAACGACCTCTATAAACCCCTAAATCATGACGTGCTTCTTCCCAGCCACTTTGCAACATAAAAATGACTTCCCAGCTATGGAAAATGAGGGAAAATGATGGAAAACCATGAAGGAAAACACCCAGCTAGATCAGACTGCATGAGGGAGCAAGACCATGGGTGAAGAATTCCTGGGGACACAATTTCATGGGTGTTTTCTTGCCCAAGGAGCCAAAAATGATTTTCCAAATTTATGACTTTCCCATACATGAAATTGGGTAGCCATACCTCTCCATTCCCAATGCATTATCTACCTCAACCAACTCTTTGAATAATTAAATGATTGGTTACATAAGTCAAAATGGGTAGTTGAAGGTTTATGGGTTCTCTCATTGACACTTGGATTGACACTATTGGCTCAAGGGTTTGAATATTTTACCTCCCTATTACTTGTAAAAAACATGCCTCCATACTCTTTTTGCATTGCATAACTAGTTGTGGGTATTTCATTAAAATGCATATTTACATGATGTTGAAAATTCTATTGTGCCTGGCTAGCACGAGAATCGTATGAATCGATTTTTAATTGTCGATACATAAAACACTAAATAAATGGTGGGGCCTTGGCCTTAAGATCCTCACCATGATTTTATAACTATATTTATATAATTTACAATTTTAATGCAATAGGGTCAAAATTGGGATATTATAGAGGGGATGTAATACCCTGGTTGTTAAGCCTTGGAATTATGATTGTTTGTTGATGCGAATATGGAATTATGATTATTTGTTTGTTGATGTGAATATGGACTTTGATGTTAATATTATTGTTATTATTATCATTGTTGATAATTGTTATTAATTAAATAAAACTGGCTCAATAGAGACAACTAAAGGAGTATGGGAGGCCATGGTTCCACAAGTGAGGGGTTGGGGTTTAGGAGTTGTTGATCACCCTAACATTCTATAATGGACCCTAATTTTGATTATTTTTGACTTGGGAGATACGTTGGAGCTTGGATTATGGTTTAGTGGACCCCTTTCTACCTTATGCACCCTCCTTAATGGTTTTGTGGGTCTCACTCGGTAAGTGCACCCTCATGAAGGGACTATTTCCTATTTTCATGCCTCCAAGTCATTTATGAGCCTCAATTACACCTAGTGTGCCCTCTTGATGAGATCCTTTCCTATTTTTTTGCCTCCATCTCATTAATGAGCCTCTATCACTCATAATGTGCCCCCTTCGAGTTATTTTTGCTTTCCACTAATCCATTGTTTGTGTAAATCCTCCTCATAGAGCTATTTTGGGTTAGGTAACCTTTACTTGAGCCTCCAGTCTCCATAAGTTGAGTTCCCCCTTCATGATTGAGTGGTTCAAACACTAATTCGTGTTACCTTGGTGGAATTCGAGTTGGCTATGTTATGGTTGAGTTAACCCCTCCTCTTGACCCAGGTGGGCTTTCCTTGGTTCAAATTTCCTCTCTCTCTTATAAATTCATATGCGCTCTCTCCTTGTTGAGGTCAATCCTGAGCTTGGATCACTTGAATTGTGCTATCTCCCTATGTTGTGAGTATTTATAGTATTGATACTGTGTTGGGATTGATTTCTTGTTGTAGGATTCCCCCGGAGAGTAGTCTAGTATCCATTTATAGAGGGTAGTCTGGAATATGTTTCCCTTGATTATACAATGGGACCACTCTACTAGTCTAGGTTCTCACATGGGATGCCTAGGAATAGGATGGTGATATATTGAGGGATAAGTTAGGTGAATGGAGTCACATCCCATAGGTAGTGGATACAGACGGGGAGTAGGTGGTAGTGGGAAATATTGTGGTTTCTTGGAAGAGGAGTTTCTGAGAGTTTCTAGACTGAGTGTGCTCTGCTTGTGGATCCGTGGCCTCAGCACGGGGGTGACCTGTTTAAGTGAGGTAGGATTGATTGTGTCTACAATTGGGAGGAACATTTTCATGTTGAATCCAATTGTCCAAATTTGAGATAAGTATTCTCTCATGTGCTATTCATGTTATTTGATTATGTATATGTGCCATGGTGACTAATTTATACTATCTTTATTTTCATGGCTTATATGTTAGTATCTATATGATGGATGGATAGCCGTTGTACATGATGAATCCAAATTTTTATGATCCTTATCTACCATATATTCTTTCTTTCCCCCTTCAAGATTTACAATTGTGTCTCTCACGTTGTTGAGAGGGGTGAAACTGTATGTTCTGGTTTGCCTATTTCTGCTCATTTTTTGGTTCTTAGACCTATTCCATTGCATCTAAAGTGATATTTCCATCAAGGAACACCCTTTTTTTCATTGATTTTTTTTTATGAAAAAGAGATATTTTGTTTTGATAATATTCTACAGTTCTTATACATTATAAAATTTAACCATTTCGTTGTCAGAATTGAAGATCTTCTGGTAGCACTTAAAAAAAATGAAATGCAGATTCAATACTAATAGTAGGGTAGGTTAATAGTTTCCTTCCTATATGATCTTATAATTTGTCCTTTTTGCTGAAAAATGACCTCCACAAGGTTGATCATGACATGCATACAGAATGTAGTGTCCCTTTTCATGAATTTGTAAAAATTAGGAAAATTTGCAATATTTTGCCAATTCGACCCTTAGACTAGTAATGACTCAAATGCTTCCAAATGGATCCAAATGCTTTCGAATTGGGTCAAAATATGTTTGAAGGGTATTAAGAAATAAAAATGAGGCTGATGGATGCTTGGAAACTCTCAAAATACTTCTGCAACATTAATTTACGATCAGGAGAAAATAGGGAAATTTACTTGTAAATTCGAGGTTCAAACCCCCAAGGGTAGGGGACAAAAATGGCTTCCCAAATGCTTTATGAACCTCCCAACTTTCAGAACAGAGACATGGAATATTTAAATGACTTCAATGGGATCCCAAATGCATCATTAATCAATTTCTAAAGGCTGTTGTAACTTGTTGGAATATTAAAATCCACATCTATGCCATTTAATACCTTAGTAGCATTAATTAATCATTTCATGATTAATTCCTATGTATTAGACTATGTAGTTGGCTAAAACACCATTGTGTGGACCAAAATTCATCATTGTGTGGAACACAAGCTTCCTAAAATAACTAGAGCGCATTCCTGGAGATGCTGGATTAGATTATGGCTATTATTAGACAATTTTGGATTAGAAAGGCGCACTAGCTGCTTTTTACCACTTTTTGGTGAAAGGTAAAATCTAGTTGACTAGTGGAAACTGTTTTTTGTCCAACTCATCCTCCATGATGTTTATTCCTTCCAAATTCTGTATTTGGCATTCTTTTCCATCACACATCACTATCTAATCACTAAATCAGAAATTCGTGAGCCTTTGGAGTGACTTGGAGAACACACTTGCCACCTAGGGGGTTTTGCATTATTTTAGTAAGTCTGCTATTGTGAGGATTCGAATGGCATCGTTATGCATTCAAATATCTAATGTAATTCTATATATTGACAGCCTGTTACTTTACCAAGGTTGTTTGATGTATAATTATTCATGATAGTAATTCTATTTGCATCATATGTGGTTGTTTTTTAGTGTTCTTGACTAGTTGTGTGAGAATTAATTGTGAGAGTTGTAATTTCTTGATTAGATATTGGTGTGAAATAAATTTCACATGTTATCACAACTATCAAGCTATTATTTTCTCCATTGATTTTATTGCAGGATCCAACTAGTCTCAAGGAGGGCGCATTCAGTCATCTATAGTGCGGATTCAATCACCCAGAGGGGGAAACAAATAATCTTGGGGTGCACCCAAACCACTCTAAAATCTATTTCAGAGATTCCATGGATCAGTCACATTAGATCATCCTCAATCCATTCAATTGTTTTGACTGGAAAGCGCAGATGGAGATCATGTTAGGAGCAAAGGCCTCTACAGGGTGACTATGGCAACTAAGACTGAGCCAACCTCAACAATTGAGAAATCAAAGTGGCATAATTGAATAAATGAAACCTATGGTATCCTGTGTATCACTACATCCAGAGATATTTAATTTCATCTAGATGGCCTTACCTCTCCTAATGAAGTTGTCTAAAGATTCAAGAATTGTTTGGCAAGACTGATGAATTAAAAGGCCATCAATTGGATAATGAACTAGTTTCATTGAGTCCATAGAATTTCGAGAACCTCCAATATTTTTTCTCAAAGTTCAAGTCACTTGTTCTACAGTTTAAGCAATGTGGAATTGATAAAAAGGATGAGCAATTGATCTTGGAAATTATCTCCAAGCTTAGCCCAAATTATTCAGTATTTGTTTCAACCTTCCATGCCACAAGGAAGGTAGTTCGAAACTAGAAGAGCCCCACACTCTCAGAATTCATGGAGTCTCTTACACAAGAACAAGACACGTTGTTATTGATGGAAGCCATAAAAAATCCATAAAAATACCATGTTCTGAATGTTGGAGATTCAAAGGGTTTGAAAGGAAAGAAGAAGGGAAATTTCAAGAAGCCAATTGGTGAGAAGAAGGACAAGCAGAAAGTCCATGAAGACTCTTCAAATTTCAAGAGAAATCCAAACAAGAAGAATGAGACGGCAAATTGTACTTATTGCAGCAGGGGATTTCATCCTGAAAGCTCCTGCATGAAGAAAACCATTGATCAAATGGACCAACTCCTGGAGAAATCCAACATTCCTCTTCCTGAGAGCGCAAGGAGGAAGGATGGAGTACAAAATTCTGAAGATAAGGAGCGAGTGCATGCATTGATGGTAAGCACATCCAAGCCCACCTCATTCATTATTTATTCTGGAGGTTCAAGGCACATGGTGTCCATAAGAGAGACCTTCTCATATATTTACTCTTCCAGTGGTCCAACCATTGTGTTGGGTGATGATTCTGAAACTTCAAGCAAAGGTAAAGGAAACATTGATCTAGATTTTGGTACATGCACTAATGTTTTGTATGTTCTAGGACTTGCTGCTAACCTTTTGTCGGTATACCATATGACTCACACAAGATCACCCAAAAAGGTGGTCATTACACTTAATGACGTTGAAATTTTTGAAATGTCAACAGGTTGAATTGTTTCCTTAGGTTATACTAACCATAGCTAAAAAATCTACAGGTTTTCTCATTTTGTGCCATTCCCCTCACCTTCTACTCTATTAACCCATGCCAATGAGTCAAGAAAATTATGGAATGAAATATTTTTCCACCTAAACTATAGATACCTTTCCCAATTCCATGAGAAAGAAATGGTCATAGGGCTTCCCAATATCATTTTTTCTAAAGGTGTTTATCAACGCTGCATCCTAGGAAAGCACCATGAGCTTAAGTGTGAGAGAGCCAAAATTGAGCGAACCTCAACACCTGTGGAGTTGATTCACAGTGACATATCAGGTCCATTACTCCATGAGTCTTTGAACTATGCCAAATATATCCTTACCTTCATAGATGAATTTACTTGGTATTGTTGGATTTATTTCATCAGGCTAAAGTCTGAAGTGTTCGGTCTGTTCAAGATTTTCAAGGCCTCTGTTTAGAACCACTTTGGTAGACATATCAAGATCCTTAGATCTGATAATGGTGGGGAGTACATAAAATATGAGTTTCATCAATTTTGTGCCTCTTTGGGCATACAAATGCAACACATTGTTCCATACACACCTCAACAGAATGGTGTTTCTGAGAGGAAGAATTGATCTCTTAAGGATATGGCCACATGCATGCTTGAGGATAAGTATTTGTCTCCAAGAATTTGGGATGATACAATAAATTGTGCCACATACATTCAGAAAAGAGTTCCTCACAAAGAACTAAAAGGAATCACTCCTTTTGAGGCTTGGACTGGGAACAAACCTGATATTTCTCATTTCCGGATTTTTGGCTCCAATGCTTGGGCTAGAATTCCACTTGAGAAGAGGAGGGCTATGCAACCCCAAATCCAACCTTGTAATTTTTTTGTCTATTCAGAGGAATCCAAAGGCTACAAGTTGCTGAACATGGCCACTAAAAAATCCTTCATTGAAATACGTGTTCAATTAGAAGATCCCTCTCAGAATGTTGAAATTGGAGAACCCTCTACACCACCACCTGAAGAAGTAAGTGATGTCGCTCTTGAATTTTTTGATTTTGATATTTATGATGATGAATACCATTTTATTATAGATCCTAATTCATCAACAATTCCTAAATGGGATGCTAATACTTTGCAAGTAGCTGGTGAACTAGTGGGAAATCCTCAGGATACTAGGAGGACTAGATCACAATTTGAGAATGCTCTCAATGTGAATGATCCTTACTTATATGAGAGATGATATATAATGGTGGATTATGATCGTAAAAAATATTATGAAGCCTCACATGACCCAAGATGGCAGGCTGCTATGGATGAGGATTTTCATTCACTACAAAAGAATGAGACATGGGAGCTAGTCAAGCTCCCCCCAGGTAGAAAATTGGTAGGGTGTAAGTGGATCTATAAAACCAAGTGTGCAGTTGATGGTGCAGTAGTGAAATATAAGGATAGGATGGTAAAAAATGGCTTATCCCAAGTCCATGGTTTTGACTACAATGAGAATTTTGCACCAGTTGCATAGAATGATTCGATAAGCCTAGTTCTGACAATCTTTGCATCCAAGTGCTGGGAAGTGCATCACATTGATGTTAAGAGTGCATTCCTCCATGGGGATCTTGAGGATGATATTTATATGTAGAATCCAAAAGGATATACATCTAATCCTAATTATGTGTGCAGGTTGAGGAAGTCCTTATATGGGATTAAGCAAGCCCCCGGGGATTGGTATGCCAAAATGGACAACTTTCTCTTGTCACAATATTTGGTGAGATACAAATATGATCCTAATGTTTACATGAAGCTAATTGATGGATCAATTCTGATTATTTTATTATATGTTGATGACCTACTAATCATAGGTAGCTCTATTGATCAAATTGCTTCATTAAAGACTGCTTTGCATCAAGCTTTTTCCATGACTGACTTGAGAATTCTTAAGCAATCTTTGGGGCTTGAGATTTCTCAAACTGAGAATGGAACTAAGGTATATTAGTACAAATATGCATCCAACCTAATAAATAAGTTCAATATGACTGATTGCAAGCCTTCAAATAATCCTTTTCATTCAAAAGTTAGACTTGAAGAAGCAGAATCTACCCCATTGGTGGACAACACCTTGTATAGGTAGCTTGTTGAAATCTTGTTATACTTGACTCATACTCAACCTGATCTTGCATATGCAGTGAGTGTGGCCTCAAGGTACATGTAGCAGCCACATGAGCTTCATTGTAGGGCTACAAAGATAATCGTGCATTATGTGAAAGGCACTAAGACTGATGGGATTCACTATGTTGCAGATTCTAGCCTAGATCTTCTTGGATTTACTGACTCAAGTTGGGCTGGTGATAGCGTTGACAGAAAATACACATCTAGATTTGTATTCATTCTTGGAGGTGGTCCTGTTTGCTGGTCCAGAAATAAACATATTGCAATTGCACTATCTTCAGCAGAGGCCGAGGACAGAGGAGCAGTGAATGCTGCTACTCAGTTTGTGTGGTTGTAGGGTATTCTTTTAGAGTTTGAGATTTCCTTTAGTACTTCTACTTCATATTTTGTGACAATCACAGTGCTATAAGGGTATCGAGTGATCCAGTACATATACATAGGACCAAGCATATTGAGATCCATATGCACTACATCAGGATTTTAGTGCATGACCAGATCATTGATTTGTAGTATTTCCCAATAGGTGAGAAAACTGCAGACATCTTCACCAAATATTTTACTGAGAAGACTTTCAGCTATCTTAGATTACTACTTTGAAGATTTGGTGGAGTGAAGGATTGATCAACAATCTTTCAATTTTTATTATGTCCATTTTTTAGGGGATGTTTTTCCCATGAGGTTTTCCTTCTTTCCTTGTTTCATGGACAAGGCAGTATTGTATAGGGTGACCATGTCTTATTACTGGGCCCTAGTTCTTTTTTATTTCTGATATTTAGCACATAAATTTAGACTTATGGGGGGTGTTGGAATATTTAAAACCCACATCTATTTCATTTAATACCTCAGTAGCATTGATTAATCATTTCATGATTAATTCCTATGTATTAGACTAGGTAGTTGGCTAAAACACCATTGTGTGGACCACAAGTCATCATTGTGAGGACCAAAAGCTTCCTAAAATCACTAGAGAACATTCCTAGAGATGCTGGATTAGATTATGGATATTATTAGACAATTATGGATTAGAAAGACGCACTGGCTTCTTTTTACTTCTTTTTACCATTTTTTGGTGAAAGGTAAAAACTAGTTGACTAGTGGAAACTATTTTTTGGCCAACTCATCTGTGAAAATCCTCACAGTATCTCTAAGATATAATGTATACCTCACAAGAAAGTAATTGATTAAGCAAGAAAATAGAAGAAGAGTGGTCAATGCAGTATAATGAGCAACAGAATAATAATACAGTAGAACTCGGATAGCAGCAAAAATACTTCACACACATTAATTCATTAATCACAAATGGATAAATAAATAATACAATGCATGAGGAATTCGAATTCCTAAGGTGGAAATTCGAATTAGCCTTCATGGAGTTATCAAAATATTACTGGAGTGTCATCAGAGCACAACTGGTGTCATCGGAGCACAACTGGAAGTCTTCATCATCATCACTGGAGTCATCAATGCTCAATTAACTGTCAACCATCAGTCAAACTGAGTCTGGTAGGTGTAACTGAGTGTAACTAAGTGTAAATGAGTGTAACTGAGTATAAAATGAAGACAGCTGGATTGGTAGGTGAAGAAGGGCGAGTTGCTTCCTAAAATCAAGGAAGAAGGGTGCATTAAGAAACTGGAGGGCTAAAACAGATCAGTGAGAAGCTCCCGGGGGTTGGCTAACTGAGGGCTAGGTGCTAGACTGATGACTGGGATGCATGAAAACCCTAAAAGTATGAAAATGAAAAAGAAGGAGAATGATGTTAGGAATAGGATGGAGTATAGGAATATCCTAACACCCCCCCTTAATCCATCCTGGTCCCTGGTAACTAATACCAAAGGTCACCCAATACAATGAATAATAACAGTCAATAAACCAAGGAAGTGGGGAAAATTTAATGGGAAAAATACCCCCCCCCTCAAAACAGACTGTAAGGCACACATAAAAAATAAATGCTCCAAATTCAAGCAGGTGTGATGCTTGGTCATTTGTCTGGAGGTATCTTCTTCTTGGGAAGAACTGGATCATGCTCAAAAATAATGTGCTTGTACTTGCTCTTTAGATCGAATGTGATGAGAACAAATCCAAAAGTATGAGGATGATCCTTGAACCTATGATTCGAATCAGTTGAGGTAGGTTAAAAAACATGAATATGTAGATAGTCTTTTGTCTTATCCTTCGAACCATCATGGGTGAAATTATGCCAAAAGGAACCATGAAATAATAGCTTGAAATCCAAATCAGATTTAAGACTTGAAGAATAGTTTCTTGAGATCTCCTTTGAACCATCAAGGGTGAGATCAAAACCATCATATGCATGAGAAATTATCTCAAGTAGTGTTTGCTTAGGATCCAAATTAGATCCAAGGCTTGAATCATGGTTTCTTGATATCTCCTTTGAACCATAAGAGGTGAGATCAAAACCAGTGGATGCATGAGAAATTATCCCAAGCGAATGGCAATGGTTTCTTGAGATCTCCTTTGAACCATAAGAGGTGAGATAAAAACTAGTGGATGCATGAGAAATTATCCCAAGCGGGTGGCAATGGCCATATTCTTCAATAACCTTCTGAAATCATGGAATAATGATCATACAGTAGTAAATAAGAGGTGATTGCTTGAGGAGAGCGAATGCATTACCTCCAATAACTGATTTTTCCTCCAAAATAATCATGTGATCATGATGCAAACCAACAGAATCTGGTGCAAGAGAGGATTTAGGACCTTCTGCAATATCTAAAGTGTGAGCTGGCACAGAAAGAGAAGAAAGTTGGAGCATGAGTGTAGAATCTGCAAGTTCTTTGTGGACAACTTCAATATGAGATGATACTGGTTCATGATCTGAGATATCATCAAGGAGGGCGAATGTAACACTTTGCTTGCTCTCGAATGGGTTTGGACCAATCCCTTCATTCGGTCTGCCAAATATTTCATCCAGGTGGGCCCATAGCTCTTTTGGAGATTCAACATCATCAAGGGAATATAATGCCAAGCTTCGAGACATAGCAACCATGATGGATGCAATAGCTCTTCCACCTTCATTTAACCAGTGAATCTTTTCTTCATAGGATTCGAACTCTCTTTCAAAACAATAATCAAAGAGATCACGTCTCTTCAAATATGCTATCATTTTTGGTTTCCATTCAACATAGTCGAATAGATAAAGAGGAGGATTTTCTGAAAACATTGAAGCGGTAGAAGACTTGCAAAAACAATAGAGAATATCGGCAACTGCTACTGCTGCAAGAATGCAGAAACGGCTACAACTGCTGCACTCAAAATCTTGGTAATAACCTGCAAAAAACTCTCAAGAATGGAGACAAACAATACTCTCAACATGTTCTGATACCGTGTGAAAATCCTCACAGCAGATCTAAGAGATGATGTATACCTCACAAGAAAGTAATTGATTAAGCAAAAAAATAGAAGAAGAGTGGTCAATGTAGTATAATGAGCAACATAATAATAATATAGTAGAACTCAGATAGAAGCAAAAATACTTCACACACACTAATTCATTAATCACAAATGGACAAATAAATAATACAATGCATGAGGAATTCGAATGCCTAAGGTGGCAATTTGAATTAGCCTTCATGGAGTGATCAAAATATCACTGGAGTGTCATCGGAACACAATTGGTGTCATTGGAGCACAACTGGAAGTCTTCATCATCATCAGTGGAGTCATCAATGCTCAAGTAACTGTCAACCATCATTCAAACTGAGTCTGGTAGGTGTAACTGATTGTAACTAAGTGTAACTCAGTGTAACTAAGTGTAAATGAGTGTAACTAAGTATAAACTAAAGACAACTGGACTGGTAGGTGAAGAAGGGAGAGTTGCTTCCTAAAATCGAGGAAGAAGGGTGCATTAAGCAACTGGAGGGCTAAAAATGATCAGTGAGAAGCTCTCGAGGGCTGGCTAACTGAGGGCTAGGCGCTAGACTAATGACTGGGATGCATGCAAACCCTAAAAGTGCATGCAGACCCTAAAAGTCTGAAAATGAAAAAGAAGGAGAATGTTGTTAGGACTAGGATGGAGTATAGGAATATCCTAACATCATCCTCCATGATGTTTATTCCTTCCAAATTATGTATTTGGCATGATTTTAGATCACACATCGCTATCTGATCAATAAATCAGAAATTCGTGAGCTTTTGGAGTGACTTGGAGAACACACTTTCCACCTAGGGGGGTTTTGAATTATTTTAGTAAGTCTGCTTTTGTGAGGATTCGAATGGAATCCTTATGCATTCAAATCTCTTATGTAATTCTATATATTGACAGCCTATTACTTTCCCAATGTTGGCTGATGTATTATTATTCTTGAGAGTAATTCTATTTGCATCATATGTGACTGTTTTTCAGTGTTCTTGACTACTTGTGAGAATTACTTATGAGAGTTGTAATTTCTTGATTATATCTTGGTGTGAACTAAATTTCACACAACTCCCATAAATTAGAGATTTGTAAGCATGATTTCACATAGGGGGAAATGCTAGTAAAATCCACAACTTGCTATGAAATTTGATATAATTGTTCCAATGACTTGTATAATGTTTATGAGACTTATTCAATACATTAATGGCTCTCTATACAAAAATACAATCACATATTTTGACTGAGACAAATCGAAACTAAGCAACTTCAAGCTCTCACAACAAGATATAGGGGAAAATGACACCATTCATACATAATTTGAAATTTTTACATAGTTTCACTTGGAGTTTCGATCTGAGGTTCTTATGAGTAGAAAATACAGAGTAAATACATCATATTACAAATAAATTGGGCCACAATAGATCCCCCAAATATATCACCATCTCACCAAGTGCGCCCTTCCTCCAAGAGCCAAAATATGAAGATAAATGTGAGAGAGGTGTGGAAACAAGTTGAAGAAGAGAATATCACGAGCAACCCTATAGCTTCAACATGCAACAAATTACTCCATTGTATCTCCAAATGAAATGCATTAATGGCCTCTCCAATTTCCAATTACGATGGGAATCTTGCACCCTCGAAATTGGCACTAAAGCAAGTAGAGTAAACACTCCACTAGCATGGACAAGCTATGCTATCCAATATGCAAAATGCGAAATGATCAAAATCCCATATACTTATTTGTTCTTCTCTTTTATAAACTTCCCAAGCCTTGCATGGTTCGAATTCCTTCCAAAATATTCATGCCAAATCGAATTGGGAATATATTCCAATGTGTGCCACTTGTCCAACAAATCCTAGACTCCATCATCCACCAATTCGAATGAGGAGGCTTCTTGGCTGCCCTAAATCCCTTGTGTGCCCTCTTGGATGCTATTTTTACCCCTGACATGTCATATTGGTCATATTTCATCATGTCTAATTTTTGTCATAAGTGTCATAGCATCTTCATCATTGTTGTCATAGAAGCTAGGGAATCTAGCTCGAGTGTCTCAATATCTCTAAAATGCCTCTTCCTCTTCCATGGGAGTTACTATTCCAATCCAATTCTACCTTCATTGAGTCATGCCAAGTATAATTTCCATCCAACTCCCCCAATAACATTATACTCCACCTTGGATTCGAATGGGATGCCATGTGGCATAGGGAATCTTTCTTTGTGTGGGTCCCACATCACCAATGTGCCTCCATGACCAAGTGCCACCTTATTTTACTATTGTAAATATTTATTTATCCCATTTTAATAGATTTATGTCAAGCTAATTTCCATTTGGGGTTTATTATCTCCCTTATTCAAAATCCAAAAGTTTCCACCCCAACATAGGGAACTAGTAGATTGGTGGAATTTTCCCTTCTAGTATTTATTTGGATGGGGACATTACAACCCTCCCCACCCAAGATTTATTTCCCTCAAGCAATTCTAAATTAGGATGTTGCAAATTTGTTTCCTCTTCCCATGTGGCATCCTCACTTGGAAAATATTCCCATTGTACCAAATATTCTCTTATGGTTCTTCTCCTCAATTTCCTTTCTCTTCTCTTCAATTTGTTTTTTGGAATAAGTATGAGTTGTCCTTCAACATACAATGGAGGGAGTGTTTCTAAAATATAATTTTTCTTACCAATATCCTTCTTAAGGCATGAGACATGAAATACATTGTGTATCTTTCTACCTTCTAGAAGTTCTAACTCATAAGCTACCTCCCCAACTTTTTGAACTATCTTGTATGAACCATAATACCTTGGTTTGAGCTTTTCTGATCCTTTACATTTCAAGGAGGCTTGTTTATATGTCCGTAGCCTCAAATAAACCAAATCATTTACTTGAAAAGTTCTTTCCACCCTATGTTGATCCACATACTTTTTTTGTTGATTTTGGGCAACCTGCAAATTGTCTTTTAGAAGTTTCAAAATATCTTGACTTTCCTCCACCCAATCCTTAGCTTTTGGGGATCTACTATCACCAAATATGTGCTAAAAAAATGTGATTGCTTCATAACCATAAAGTGCTTTGAAAGGAGACATGCCAATGGACATATGGAAAATAGTATTGTAACAAAACTCACCCAAGTGTAGCCATTTCACCCATGCTTTCTGTTTCTCACCAACATAGTTCCTCAAGTACCCCTCCAACCATTGATTCACTCTTTTTGTTTGGCCATTAGTTTGAGGATGATATCTTGTGCTTGGAGTCAATTGAGTACCCACCAACTTGAAAAGTTCTTGCCAAAAGGCACTCATAAATATGCTATCTCTATCACTCACAATGTTCATGGGAATTCTATGCAATCTGAAAATTTATCTAAAGGATAGATCAACCACTTGTTCAGCAGTAAAAGATGATCTAATAGAAAATAAATGAGCAAATTTGGTAAGTCTATCCACCCTAACATAAATACAATCCTTACCCAAAGATTTGGGAAAACCTGTGATGAAATCCATGGAGATACTTTCCCATTTTTGTTGTGGAATGGGAAATGGTTGCAATAGACCAGTAGGATGTGTGTGTTCAACTTTGTTTTGTTGACATATCTTGCATTCATTCACATAATTTAACACATCTTCCTTCATCTCTTTCCAAGAGAACCTTTTCCTTAGTTTCCTATATGTTTTGAAAAAACCAGGAGGGCCTACCAAAGGAGAATCATGAGCTTCCTTCAAAATCTTGTGCTTTATATTCAAACCATGAACCATTATCTTATGTCCTTATAGTATATTAGTCCATTAAAAATCCTGTACCTATCATTTCCTTTGACCCCATCTAACACATCACAAGCAAAACTATCTTTGGCATACTCAACTATTAGCATATCTTTCCAATCTTTCGAAATGTCCATAAGGGAAAATGAAGGTCTCCTAGATAATGCATATTCTACAATATTATTCTTCCATTTTACATATTCAATGTCAAAATAAAAATCTTTGACCTTGATTAACCACTTTTGTTTCCTTTCATTGAGATCCTTTTGTGTGAGAAAATTCTTTAAATTGTTATGATCAGTTTTTGTAAAATTAGTCACAGCAGATCTAATGAACAAGTAAATCAATCACAATAGATGAAACTCATAAAATATGGTGTAAATTGTGCAAAACGCATGCATCAGTTCTCTATATCCATATAAGGGTGAAAATACAATACAATACTATCACAATGAGTGAGCAATCTGAATTATCCAAGGAGGTCATTTGAATTAACTGAATGGCATAGCTTGGCTCCAACTAGGAGTCCTCATCATCAATTAGTGGTGGTCATCAATGCACAAGTCACTGTCAAACAAGTGTTAAACTGAGTCTAATTGAGTGTAATAAGTGTAACTGATGGTAAGTGGCACTAATCTAGGGATGGAGGCTCAGTGGAGGGTGCAAGAGGGCTTAACTGCACTCAGAACTATCAGTCATGTCTCATCGGAGGTCAATTGGAGGTAAATCAGAGTGATAATTGAAGTGTAATTGGAATGGTAGGTGAGAAAGGCGCCCTTCTGCAATGGAAGGTGAGAAGTGGGCGCATGACAAGCTAGGAGGGTTAAATCTGAGTAGTAAGTAGCTCTCAAGTGCTGGGAGAATAAGGACTAGGTGATGGAGGCATCATATTGGTGATTGGGAAGCATGCAGGTGCATGCAATGCATGCATGCATGCAAAGTACATAAGTGAATGATGAGATATCCTAACACCCCCCATCAAGCTATACTATGATGCAAAAAATAAAATGTAGGGCCCTGGTTACTGATACCAAAGGTCACCCCAATACAATAATCCAAAAAATGCTGAAAGAAGCTAAGTGAGGAAAGAGGGAAAATCCAGTGGGAAGAAAGCCCCCCCTCAAGCTAAACATAAAAATGGATCTAATTTGTCTCCACCATGATGGAAATCACCCCCAAAAGTGAACGGAGGTAAGAGAACTTCTTCTTAGTGAAGCTCTTGGTGAAGATATCTGCAATTTGCTCATCGGTAGGGCAATATTGAAGAATGATGGTGCGAGCATGCACCAACTCTCGAATGTAGTGCATATGAATCTAAATGTGTTTGGTCCTCTGCCACTGAACTGGATCGATGGAGATCTTAATAGAACTTTGATTGTCACAAAATAGGACAATCAAAGTAGTTCCACCAAAATCAAACTTGGAAAGAATACCCTACAACCAAACTGCCTGAATGTAGGCATTGACTGCCCCTCAATACTCTGCCTCTGCTGAAGAAAGTGCAATGGATTCCTGATTTTTGCTTGAATAGCAAATAGGACCATGTCCAATCATGAAAACATATTCGGAAGTGGACTTCCAATCTATGCTACCACCTTCCCAATCTGAATCAATAAAACCAATGAAATCTAGCTCAGAATCTACAGCATAATGTATGACAAAATGTTTCGTACCTTGCACATACTGCAAGATCCGCTTGGCTTCCCACCAATGAATCTCATGGGGTTTCTGAATATACCTTGATACAAAACTCATGACATAAGATATATCATGCCTTGAGTGTGTCAAGTAGAGTAGTGAACCAATCAACTGCCGATACATAGTGTAATATGAAAGCAGTGTAGTATTTCCCTCTTCAAGATTGATTCCTGAGAGGAATGGAAATGGAGAAGCCTTACATTATTCCATATTAAACTTTAATAGCGGGTATTTAGCATACTTTTCATGAGATAATGTGATCCCATCAAAGTTTTGAGCTATCTCCAAACCCAAAAATTGTTTAAGCAAGCCCAAATCGCTCATATCAAAAGCTAGATTTAAAGTGGCTTTCAGCTTGTTAATTGTAAGGAGAGTGCTACCAGTAATGAGAAGATCATCAAAATATAAAACCACAATCAAAAAATTACCTTTAAATTGCTGTAGGCACAAATTAGGATCATTTTGCATCTTTTGAAATTCTGAGAAAGAAGAAGGAGTCCATCTTTGCGTACCAAGCTCTTGGGGCCTGTTTCAATCCATACAAAGATTTCTTCAATCTGCAAACTAATGATGGATATGATATGTATCTTTCTGGTTGTTTCATATATACCTCCTCATCAAGGTATCCATGTATAAAATCACTCTTCACATCCATGTGGTGCACTTCCCAGTGCTTGGATGCGGCAATGGCCAAAACTAGGCGAATAAAATCCATCTTTGCAACCGGTGCAAAACTCTCAGTGTAGTCCACACCTTTGACTTGGGAGAAACCTTTTTCTATCAACATAGCTTTGTATTTGCTGATAGAGCCATTAGAAACAACATTCATGTGGTAGATCCACTTGCATTGGACTAATTTTCTTCCAGATGGAAGAGAAACTAGCTCCCATGCATTGTTCTTTTGAAGAGAACTGTACTCTTCATCCCTGGCGGTTTGCCATCGTGGATCTCTGTGGGCATGATAGTATGATTTGGGATCTGAAACAACTATCAAATAAAATTTCTTAGATAATAATGGATTAGAAAAAGAAAGAGCCATACCTGCTCTTTGATAGTCTGCTCTTGTTCTCCTTGGATCAATAGGATTTCCAATGTTTGGAGCAGCAGATTGTAGAGTGTTTTGAGCCACTTTGGTAACTGAGGAGGATCATTATGGTATGATTCTGATCCTTATATGTCATGGCCATCAAAGTATGATATAATATCAGATATATCAAATCCAATTTTTTCTTCATAATCACTCAAATCTTCTTCTTGTGGAGGGTGTAGATCGGTAGTGTTTTTCTCAACTAGTTTCAGATCTGGCAACGGTTCTTCAAACTTCACACTTCACTCTATGAATACCTTTTTGGATCTGATATTCATGAGTTTATATGATTTTAATTCTTCCCCATATCCGATCAGGATGCATTCAATACTTTGTGGATCCAAATACTTTCTCTTATCAGAAGGAATTCTAGCCCATGCAGTGGAGCCAAAAACCCTCAAATTGGACACATCCGGTTTGCGACCAAAGAATGATTCGAAAGGAGTTTTACCTTTCACGGATGAATGTGGGACTCGGTTCTGAATATATGCAGCAACATTAATGGCTTCAGCCCAAATATTTTCAGCCAAACCTTTTGACTCAAGCATGCAGGTAGCCATCTCTTTCAATGACCGATTCTTCCTTTCCGCTACACCATTCTACTGGGGTGTGTAGGGAACTGTATGTTGGATTTGAATTCCACTTTCGGCACAAAGTTGCAGCAACTCAGTATTGATATATTATCCTCCATTATCATATCTAATATCTTTGATCTTGCTCTCGGTGGTGGTCTCAACATAAGCCTTAACATCCTTGAATTTTCCAAGCACTTATGACTTGTTTTTGAGAAAAAATACCCAAGTAAAGCGGGAAAAGTCATCGATGAATGTCAAAAAATACCTTGAACCATTCATGGACATATTTGGCAGCAGACCACTGATATCAAAATGTATGAGGCCCAAAATGGTGGAAGCTCGGCTAGCTTTGCCGCGGTCGAACTTGTGCTCGGGGTGCTTCCCAACAATGCAACTGGAGCAAATTCCCTTCGAGGAACGGAGTTGTGGAAGACCATCTACCATGGATTTATGTTGTAGCAGAAGAAAATAATTGTAATTAAGGTGTCCAAAACTTTCATGCCAAGTCCTACTAACCTCGTTTCCATGAGTGAGGAGAGCAGTGGGCTTTTCAAGCGGCACAAAGTGAGAAAACTCATAGTATTTTGTAGTGTGGTTTGCCTTTCCGACTGCAATAAGTCTTCCACTTTTGATATAATTTTTTTTGACATTGTTAGGGATAAATGTAACTTTCTTCAGTTCACCAATGCGTGTCATTTGATACACAGAAACTAGATTTGAATCCAAGGAAGGCACATAGAGAACATTCTGGAAGCTTCCATGCTCTACATGGATGGTACCTTTTCCCTTCGAAGAAATTTTTGAGTCATATCCCAAATGGATGGGGATGGAGCTGCTTGGATCGAATGAAGAGAAGGAGTCAATGTTTGCATCCATATGATTCGAGGCACCAAAATCTATCAGTAGAGTGGTGGGTTTCGAAACAATTGCCATGAGTGCTTGACCTATTTCATGACCATCATTCCTATCCTTCTTCCGTGCACCGTCGGGAAGACATATGTTGTTCTTTTCCAAAAGGAGGGCCATTTGATCTATTTTTTTCTTCATGCATGAACTTTCAAGATGAAAGCCACGTTTTCAATATGAACATTTAGATTTTTCTTTGCCCTCTTTACCCTTCTGCTTGTTCCTCGAACTGGATGGTGCTTCTGGTTTCTTGCCTTTATCTCTTTGCTTGGTAGGCTCAAATTTGGGCTTCTCTTTCCTTTGCTTTCCTTTACCATTCGAATTCTTGGGTCCTTGAGCAAAGAGGGATGAATCTTTGGAGTTTATGGACCCCATTTGAATCAACTTATCATGCTCTTTTGTGACGGATTCAATGAAGGCATTCAAGGTAGGCATCTTCCAATTCAAGGTAGTTAGCCGACCAGAATTGAAAGTAGAGACAAATACCGAGTAATCTTTCCAAAGCTTTGTGAGAATGGAGAGGATAAATTGCTTATCCTCTTTCACAACACCACTGTTCTTCAACTACAATGACAAGTTCTTGAATCTTGTGAAAAACTCATTGATGGTCTTGAAATTCTCAGGACTAAGAGCAATCAATTAATTCTCTAATTGAAAATCCCTAAGCTCATCTTGCTTGCCGAATAGATTGTCAAGTTTCTCCCATATTGAATTTGAAGTCTTGAATCTGCTAAGATGGAAGTGAAGATCCTTGGAAATAGAGAGGAAAAGGAGACCATAAGCTTCATCAAGCTTATTGTAGTGTTTGGTTCTTTCCGACAATGTGCTTGGCTCCAATTCGAGTCCAACAGTGACTCTATAGAACCCTTTGAGCGCAATATAATCTCCATATCATCTTTCCATTCAAAATAATTGAAGGGAGTACTGGCTTGGAAGAAGAGTATTCCATCTGAAATAGCGAGTGCACTTGATGTAGAAGAACTTGTCAAACACAAGAGAGCGAATTCAATTGGTGAAGATGATTAACCTGCAAATCACAATCAAAACAAGAATGGTAAGGTCGAATAATCCACCCTTTTAGAGTTGCATCAAACTTGGGATTGGAGATCAAACAAGTTGAATGGGTCCAATGTATCAAATCTAGGAATTATGTGGAACACTCAAGCTTCTGGAGTGGATTGGAGTGTATTTTTCTGCTTTGCATGCACATGAGCGAATGCACATTAGATCTTTCATGCAAAAACTTTAGTAATTTTGAGCAAATTCAGTCAAATATTCTTGTAGAACACCTGTAGAAAAGAGATGTTGTCCCTGCAATGGATCTGATACCATGTAAAATTAGTCATAGCAGATCTAATGAACAAGTAAATCAATCACAATAGATGAAACTCAGAAAATATGGTGTAAACTGTACAAAAAGCATGCATCAATGCTCTATATCCCAATAAGGGTGAAAATACAATACAATACTGTCACAATGAGTGAGCAATTCAAATTAACCAACGAGGTCATTTGAATTAACTAAATGGCATAGCTTGGTTCCAACTAGGAGTCCTCATCATCAATTAGTGGTGGTCATCAATGCACAAGTCACTGTCAAATAGGTGTCAAACTGAGTCTAACTGAGTGTAATAAGTGTAACTGATGGTAAGTGGCACTAATCTAGGGATGGAGGCTCAGTGGAGGGCGCATGAGGGCTTAAATGCACTAAGAACTGCCAGCCATGTCTCATCGGAGGTCAATCGGAGTGATAACATCAGTTATGGGTCAATCGGAGGTAAATCAGAGTGATAACTGAAGTGTAGCTGGAATGGTAGGTGAGAAAGGTGCCCTTCTGCAGTGGAAGGTGAGAAGTGGGAACATGATAGGATAGGTGAGATAAATATGAGTGGTAAGTAGCTCCCGAGTGCTGGGAGACTAAGGACTAGGTGTTGGAGGCATCATACTAGTGACTGGGCAGCATGTGGGTGCATGCATGCATGCAAAATGCATGCAAAGTACATAAGTGAATGATGAGATATCCTAACAGTTTTGACCAAAAACTTGTTCCCCACCAGATATTGTTTAAAATTGGCCAAGGCATGCATTATGGCTAGAATTTCTTTGTCATATATGGAGTAGAGCTTCTCATGTTGCTAGAAATTTCTTCTCTCAAAAGCTACAGGGTGTTGATTTTGCTTTAGGACCTCCCCTATTCCTTCTCTTGATGCATCACATTCCAAAACAAAATGTTTAGAAAAATATGGTAATGCAAGTACTGGAAAACTACTAATTACCTATTTCATTCTTTGGAAATCCTTTTCAGACTCTTCATCCCATTTGAAATCATCCTTCTTGGTCAAATTAGTAAGTGGAGTAGTTAATTTGGAGAAACCCTTCACAAATTTTCTATAGTAAGTGCATATTCCAATGAAGTCTCTCAATTCTGAGATGTTTTTGGGTGATGGCCATTCAAGAATAGCCTTTATTTCCTCCATCTGCACATTTAATCTATCTTTACCAATGATATTCCCAATACACAAAACTTCTTTCACCCAAATTCACACTTGGACAACTTAGCAAACAAAGATTGTTCATGCAATATTTTCAATACAAGTTCTAAATGGTGCAAATGTTACTCCCATGTCTTACTGTAAATCAAAATATCATCATAGAAAACCAAACAAACTTATGGAGCTGCTTGAAAAATATTTTGTTCATGCATGATTGGAATGTAGCTGGAGCATTGGTCAAACCAAAAGGCATGACAAGAAATTCGAAATGGCCATAGCGACATTTGAAAGCCGTTTTCTCCACATCCTCCTCCTTCATTCGAATCTGATGGTAACCTGATCTGAGATCAATTTTGGAGAAGAAATTTGATCCAAATAGATCATCCATGAGCTCATATATTCTAGGGATGGGATATCTATTCTTAATTGTCTTCTTGTTTAGAGCTCTAAAATCGATGCACATCCTCAAGGTTCCATCCTTTTTCTTCACCAAAACAACTAAAGAAGCATAGGGACTAGAGCTTGGTCTAATGAGTCCCAATTCCAAGAGCTCTTGAATAGCCTTCTCAATATCATCTTTGAAATTTTGTGTGTGTCTACATGGTGGTATTTGGATAGGTGAAGTACCCACCTCCAAAACAATGGTGTGCTCAACTCCTCTGTCAGGTGGCCTTCTAGGAGGAAGGTCTCCAAAAACCCTTTCATATTTCTGTAGGTGTTGATTTATCTCCCTTGGATGTTCTGCAATATTTATTTTTGGATTGGGGGAAGTAATGAAACATTCATCAGACCATTCAATATCCCCATGCCTCAATATGGACCTCATACTGTGGGAAGACACCACTTGATTCAGATAAGTGTGCATTCCTCTCACCACCCTTTGTTTTCCTTCTGAATCTTTGAATTTAATTTCAGGTATTTGATATTTCACTGTATGTTCCCCTTTATAATATAACCATTTCAATCCCAATACCACATTAGTATCAGCAACATCAACCACATAAAAGCTATCAGAAAATGTGTAATTACCTATGGTGAGTTGTAGCTTTGGAATCCATGTTTTGCACTACATAGTATTGTGACCTGGAATGATGACTGTGAAACCATCAAATTGTTTAGTAGGTAACTTTATCCTCTCCACCATGGATGAATCAATGAATTTATGAGTTGATACTCCATCTACCAAGACCAAAACCCTTTTCCCTTGTACCACTCCTTTGCATCAAATGGTGTGAAAACAAGGAACTCTTGAAAGTAATTCCATTCTCCCTTTGTCAGGTGATGGATGATATTCTTCTACTGTTTCATATCCCTCTTCTTGGGATTAAATATGTTCTTCTTCCTCCATACCCTCTTCACAATCATCACCATCAGAAAATACTTCAATGAATTGTGCTTTCCCCTTAGCACATTTATGCCCTGGTACCCATGGTTGGAAGCATGTGTAACATAGTTTCTTTCTTCTGAGTTCTTCCTTGCTTGGTCCATCTTTCTTATCCTTTCCAAATGCATCTTTTTTCCATGGATTCTTTTGAAATATGAACTTGGAAGGAAAGTTGGGCTTGGGAGGATACTTTGTCTTGGGTAACACATTTTGCAGATCTCTTGCCAAGTTCATGGCATCTTTCAATGAAGTAGGTTTGTGGGCCATAACTAAACCCTTCAAAGGATCAGCCAAAACTTCTGTAAAGATAAATAATAATCTGACCATAGATATATCAGCCACCTTAACTGATAGTTTTTGGAATTCCAACATGTACTCATTAGGGGTTCCAATTTGCTTCATCTGTGTTAGTTCCTTGAAAGGAATTTTTGGGTCTTTTTTCTCAAATATTTACAATACCCTGTTAAAAAATTCTTCATATGTTTTAACCTGATCATGTACCAAATTTTTAATTCCATGGAACCACCAATCATTGGGTTCTCCCTCAAGATGCAAAATAGCCATTTTTAGAGCACCCTCTTCCACCATTGGATTCAACTGAAAATACACATCTAGTTTTTGTATCCAAGTATTTGCAGAACTTTTATATGAGACATCAAAGGTAGGAAGGGGAATTTTACCTATGGCATAATTCAGTTCTTTATTTTTAAAGGGATTCCTATTAACTCCCCTCATTTTGAGCTTGTTTGAGACAGTAAAGAATTGATCAAATGGTAGGGTCCTTCTATAATATTCACTCAACTGCTGCCATTCTGCTACAACTTTAGTCATGCCATATTGGGTGTTAGGATCTTCTTTGGAATCAATAAATTTAGGTGTAGTAGCTCTTGTTTAGATCTGAAATTCATGAGGTCGATTATGAGGCCCTGTCTTTGAGAAAATACTTTCAGCCATTGCTTTCTTTTCCTCGAAAGAAGAACTACTGCTGCTTCCTAATGCTGATTTGCTTCCAATTTGACTAGCCAACATTTTGAACCCTTGCATTATCTTCTTTGTCATGTATTCAAAGAATGGTTTCATGAATTTCCTAAACTCTTCATTCTACTTTGTCCCTGAGGTTCCTTTCTCATCCTTAGTCATGGTTACCAAAGAATGCACTTCTTCTCCTGCTTCTTCCCTTTCACCAAAATTAATTTCAGTTTCAGTTTCTAAGGGTGGGGGATGATTTATTTGACTTATTTTCCTAATGAATGGTCATCCACATCAGGTTCAAGGACCATGATCTGATACCACTTGTAGTGTCCCTTTTAATGAATTTGTAAAAATTAGGAAAATTTGTAATTTTTGGCCAATTCGACCCTTAGACTAGTAATGACTCAAATGCTTCCAAATTGGGTTTGAATGTGTTTGAAGGGTATTAAGACATAAATATGAGGATTATGTATTCTTGGAAACTCTCAAAATATTTCCGCAACATTCATTTACAATTAGGAGAAAATAGGGAAATTTACTAGTATATTTGAGGTTCAAACCCCCAAGGGTAGGGGACAAAAATGGCTTCCCAAATGTAGTACGAACCTCCCAAATTTCATAAAATAGACATGTAATATTTAAAGTAATTCAATGGTATCCCAAATTCATCATTAATCAGTTCTTAAAGGCTTATTCAACTCCCATAAACCAGAGATTTGTAAACATGCTTTCACATAGGGGGAAATGCTAGTAAAACTCCACAACTTGATATGAAATTTGAGATAATTGTTCCAATTACTTGTATAATGTTCATGAGACTTATTCAATACATTAATGTCTCTCCATACAACAATAAAATCACATAGTTTGACTGAGAAAAATCGAAACTAAGCAACTTCAAGCTCTCACAAGAAGATATAGGGGAAAATAACACCATTCAAACATAGCTTGTCATTTTACATAGTTTCACTTGGATTTTCGACCTGAGGTTCTTATGAGCATAAAATAAAGAGTAAATACATCATATTACAAATAAATTGTGCCACAATATATCCCCCAAATATATCATCATCTCACCAAGTGTGCCCTTCCTCCAAGAGCCAAAATATGAAGAGAAATGTGAGAGAGGTGTGGAAACAAGTTGAAGAAGAGAATATCACAAGAAGCCCTGTAGCTTAAAAATGAAACAAATGAATCCATTTTAGCTCCAAATGAAAGGTTTGAATGGCCTCTCCAATTTCCAATTAGGATGGAAATCTTGCACCCTCGAAATTGGTACTAAGGCAAGTAGAGTAAACACTCAACTATCATGGACATGTTATGCTCTCCAATATGCAAAATGAGAAATGATCAAAATCCCATATAATTATTTTTTCTTGTCTTTTATAAAATTCCCAAGCCTTCCATGGTTTGAATTCCTTCCAAAATCTTCATGCCAACTCGAATTGGGAAGAGACTCCAATGTGTGCCACTTGTCCAACAATTCCTGCACTCCATCTTCCACAATTCGAATGAGGAGGCTTCTTGGCTGCCCTAAATCCCTTGTGCACCCTCTTGGAGGCTAATTTTAGACCTGACATTTCATATTGGTCATATTTTAGGAATCAGATCTGATTTTTGTCATAAGTGTCATAGCATATTCATCATTGTTGCCATAGAATCTAGGGAATCTATCCCAAGTGTCTCAATATTTGTAAAATGGTGGTAAAATGCCTCTTCCTCTTCCATGGGAGTTACTCTTCCACTCCAATTCGAACTTCATTTAGTCATGAAAAGTATACTGACCTTCCAAATCCCCCAATAAAATTAGACTCCACCTTGGATTCGAATGGGTGAGAATGGGATGCCATGTGGCATAGGGAATCTTGCTTTGTGTGGGTCTCACATCACCAATGTGCCTCCATGACCAAGTGCCAGCTTCTTTTCCTATTGTAAATATTTATTTATCCCCTTTTAATAGATTTATGTCAAGCTAATGTCCATTTGGGATTTATTAGCTCCCTTATTCAAAATCCAAATGTTTCCACCCCAACCTAGGGAACTAGTAGATTGGTGGAATTTTCCCTTCTAGTATTTATTTGGATGGAGACATTACACATAATGCCATGCAACTCATCTTACCTAATACATATTTTGAGTACTTGATATGGTCCTTGTTTCAATATATATCCCTTGATCCAACTGTAAGTTGTATTTTTTATGATGATTTTACAACATTTTTGGTATCTGAAATGTTGAGTAAACTTCCTAGTTGCCGCATATAATTAGCTATGTCAACAAACCATGGGGTTTTAATTGAGATGGAAAAGATGTGTTTATCGGGAAAAGAATCATCAATAAATTCCTTATCCGCAATGTGCAGTAGTCTAAACAAAATAATATGCGGCTACATTATGTTTTCATGGTTTTCAAGAATAGTTATGTTAAATTCTTGTAAAAGAAATATCTATCTAATTACCTTGACACTAAAATCCGGTTTATTCATCATGTATATAATGGTTGAGTGATCAGTATGCACATACACTTAATATCCCATGATATAGTGTCTAAATTTGTAGATAGCATAGACCAACAAAATGAATTCTTTCTTTTTGATTGTGTAATTTAGTTCAGGTCTAGATAAGTTCTTGCTGATGTAGTATATTGCATAAGGATCTTTCTCATCTTGTTTTCCTAGAAATTATCCAATGGATTTATCAAAGGAATATGAGTGGATATGGAATGGAATTTCTCAATTTGGACCCTACAAATAGGAGGTGTTACCAATTGATCTTTAATGTTTTCAAATGCCTCTTGGCATTTCTCTATCCAATCAAAATATGCATCCTTAACCTGCATGTCCTAAGAAACTCCTAACATCCTTTTTATTTTGAGGTGTAGGTAGACTATGGATGAATGAAAGTTTGGATGGGTCAAATTTGATGCTTTGAGCTAAAACATGGTGACCCAAGACTATGCGTCCATTCATTAACATTTCACACTGATCACCTGGGTGGATTTTTATTTGGTTGTACCCATTGAACCCATTTAAGAAGGAAAATAAAATTTTCACTAACAACATATATAATACCTGGTTTATGAATGGCAAGGAAAAGTGATCTTTCCTATTGGCCTTGTTAAGTTCTCGGTAGTCTACACAGATTCTCCACTTTCCTCCATTATTTGGAACTACCACTAATGGAGATACCCATTCACTACTAGAGATAGGGTAGATAAAACCAACATCTAGAAGTTTTTGCAATTATTCGTTAACAATTTCATTTGGTTATGGGTTCATTCTTCTTTGTGGCCACTTGATCGAAACACCGTCATCTTTAATGTATATGTGATGCTTGTTAATTTCGGGGTGAACCTCTTTCATGCTTGTGTAATTCCATGAAAAGGTTGCACTATGTTTCATTAACATTTGTAGTTGTTTTTTTCTTGATCAGGATTTAAATGAATGATAATATTAAGTGTTAACACCAAAAAATTCCTCAGCATGTTCATCCCCTAGTTACATCACCACCTTCCTTATTCCCCCCCATTAAAATCCTTCACTAATCGCCAAATCCTAAGTAAAAAACCCACAAATTGGCTCATAATTATTTTTCCCTCTCCAAAATAGGGAAAAGTGGCTTTATTTCCTCCAAAAAAAGCAAAAAGTCCCCCAAAATAGGGGAAATTTCCCCCAAAAAGGGAAGAAATAAAAATAAAAAATGGAAAAGGGAAAAAACATCCAAAAAGTAAAAAAGGAGGGAAAACCCTAACTGCCACCCAAAACCATGGTCTACCAAATACCATGGGAAAAAATTACTATAAATAATTGGTGAGGGATCCCATTATAAACAATATAAATTCACTCATGACCTTACTGTCACTTTGCTGAAATTTCACCCAAAACCCTTGAAACCTCCATTTGACTTCTAGTTTCCCCATTGTGATTTTTGGCTACCATTAGTGACACCTATGTGGAGAACAACCGAAGCTTCTTGGAGAACAAGGACTCATTGCTTCAACCTTCTACAAGGCCCCCCTACTAACTCCACGTGAGGTAACTATTATCGTATTTTCATTAATCATTTAATAAAATAAAAAAATTCTTTCCCTACTCTTTCATATGTGTGAAAGGATTCCAAAAGTTTAGTTTAGTTTTATTTTATGCATTTAATTTTATTTTACTATTTTTTCTAGCCATTGGATTCACAGGAACCACTATTACCGGTACCACTGGACCTAACCCCACCACTACAATACATCCATTTACTAGGTCCGTACCCACAGGTAGTGGGCCCATTCCGATGACCACAATCCATAATGCTATTAGATCCTTCCCACCCAACAACAACCCCCCTATGAATACAGTCCGTCCGGTTACTAGAGTTATTGATGGGGGAATTGTTCCCTCCTTCCAGGTTCCACCAACCCCCATGGTTGGTTTGACTATCCCCCCCCATGAAGACCAAATCCCCTCCACAATTCGGTGGAGGTGAGCCCTCAATTACTGCTATGGCCAACACACAGGTTGGTATCACCATGTCACATCCTCCTACTAGTTTTGCATTCATGGCCAGTCTCAATCTCCCTGACCTAGCTAGATTGAATAACGACCCGATATGACATGATCCTACATTTCCTTCCATGCCTACCAAGATACCTTCATACATCTTAAAGTTTGAAGGGAAAGGTGGCGAGGACCCCCAAAACCATATCATGTCCTTCCACTTGTGGTGTTCCTCCAACTCCACAGTGGATGACTCTATTCGACTATGCCTTGTTGGAACAAACCTAGTTGATAGGAGTTCCTCACACTGTCGACACCCAAACCACCACGATCTCCCTGACCATCGGACCAGACAGGTTTTACCCTGTCTAGCAACACCTGCAGAGCAGATGAAGTCTCACCCGAGATGTTCAAGGGAGAGCTGGCGAAACCACGTTTCCGCCGAATGAAGGAGGACTTTATGCATTAACTCATCAACTTATCACAGCATTGCATAATAGATCTAACCATTCAACTCAGGAATTAAACATAATTACAACATCATTCAGCAGATCTCATTATTGATAGAACTACCAATGCGCAATAGATATAACAATAAAGCATTAGTTGCAACAAGAAAACATCGCATCATTAACAGATTCATGTCGCATAATGCATTTATCACAAGGAAACAGGAAAGGCACAATGATTCTGCTAAAAATCACATCATATTAACCTTCGCAACAATCCATAGATACAAAAATATAGCTCTTCTGTCGCATACCCAGATTAACAAACAATAACAAGCAAAATCCTTCATGCTCAACTGCCTCTTCAATTGATCAATTCTCATCTCCAATCCCTCTCCCAACACTTACAATGCTATGTCTATTTATAGGCTAACACCTTTACATTTGCGGTCCACTTAGGAAACCATCTAACTACTTCTTAACAAACTTTACAAAAAGGATGACCCAAAAACCAACATAATGTGTTCCAAATGACCCAAAACTACATAAACTAATAGACTTGCACGTTGCTTTCCTTCTTGCGCGACATCTTTGACCCTTCACAGCATCTGCGATGCTCCGTAGCTGACTCATCCAAACCGCCTACCAACAAGTCCCCAACACAATCTTGTGGCTCTCCCTCGAGCCATGTCAACTGGACATGGTGTACTCGTTGATCTTCAGCCTGAAGTCCTCATACTGCTGTAGCTGTCTGCTGACTTTCTTCCATGTCCTACGCAGATGGATGCTCACTCAGCTTATCAACAACTTTCCACTAACCTTCTTGCACAGCTTGCAGTGTGGAACTTGAATTGAGTGAGAAATGTGCTCCAATTTCTTGGAACTCATCCAGCTGTGTGTTGTGTTTCTTCTGACGCTCTTCTGCCTTGGTGACCCACTGCTGCAACTCTTTCAGTTCCGCTAATTTGGTGACCTGAACAACTGGCGGCAACATTCTCATCAACATATTCAATGTTTCCAGCTGCCCTTCTTCCTCTTGTCATAGCTTGGTCAGCTATTCTAATTGCTTGTCCTGGATTATGTTTCCCCAAAACTGCATAGTCTCGAAAATGATTTTTGTCGCTGCTTGCTCCAACTCTCCTAGCTGGGTCGCTAACTCCTCGATGGCACGTTTCATTTAGCTACATTCTCTTGTGGTGTGCCTAGGTGTATCAGAGCTTTTAAGTCTGCATTGTCATGCTGGAATTGGGCGATGATAGCCCCAAGTCACCGTGCTCTTTCAACCAGATCCAACTACGTGGTGGGATCCAGTACATACTGACATGCTTCAGATACTGCCTCCTCCAACTGCACGCTGCTGTCCCAAATGTGGGATTTCTCCACCGTCAAGTGGTCCTGATCCTTCTTCAATTCCTCAATTGCTCGAGCCTTCTCAGGGACCAACTGCTCTAGCTTCTCTTCCAATTCCGTTTCGGGAGACAGAGTTGAATCGTTCCGCCGTTTCGGCAAGGTTTCACCAACGGTTTCCGCATCTTTTGGCCATAATCAGAGTCTCTTTCCGGAGAGGTAAAACACGTTGGATTCCGCCGTTTCGGGTGGCTTTGTTGAATCGTTCCGCCGTTTCGGGAGAACAACTCGAATTTCTCCGTGGTTGCGGAAGGTTTGGGCGAAAGCTTCCGCCGTTTCGGGTGGTCTTGCCCAATGGCTTCCGCTGCTTTCGGCAGAGAAAATCTAAGTCCTCCTTTCGGAAAGGTTGGACGTTTGACTTCCGCCGCTTCGGGACAATGTCTGACTTATTCCAAAACGTTTGGGCAAAAAACTAAGTTATCTTTGGCTCATTGGGGAAAACATGGGAGGATTGACGGCTTCTGCGGAACGGCTTAGCCCCGAAACGGCGAAGCCTTTCACTCAAACCTTCCGCGACCGCGGAAAGGTTCCGGCTTTCCTTCCGAAATGGCGGGACACATTCGCCTTAGTCTCCCGGAAAACACTTAGAACATATTACAACCGTCCGCGGAGAAATTGGAGTTCCTTTCCCGAAACGGCGGGGGAATTCACTAAAACGTTCCGAAACGGCGGAAGCCATTCGGATAAGTCCGGCGGGGGAATTCAATAAAGCGTTCCGAAACGGCGGAAGCCATTCAGATAAGTCCGGCGGGGGAATTCAATAAAGCGTCCCGAAACGGCGGAAACCATTCGGACAAGTCCCGCGCAGGAATTCACGATTTCCCCCCGAAGTATGAAAGAACTTAGAATTTTTCGGAGAGCTTCGGCGAAAGCCTTCAGCCTTTTGCTCCCGAAACCGCGGCAGCCTTCATGAAACCCTTCCGAAACAGCGGAAGCCATCTCCATAAGCCCCGCGGAGGAATTCACGATTGCCTTCCGAAACCATGAGAAAGACTTAGAATTTTCTCAAGAAGCTGTCGCGGAGGCCTTCAGCCTTTGCTCCCGAAACGCGGAAGCCTTCGGGCTACCCTTCCGAAACACCGGAAGCCAATCGCTTAACCCGCTCGGCAAAAGGATTCCGAAACGACCTCGGGTGAATATGCGGAAAAGTTGAAGTTTTGCTTCCGAAACGGCGGAAGCCATTCACGGAAGCCTTCCCAAACTAGCGGGAGCCTTCGCCAAACCTTCCCGAAAAAATCAACGAGACTTTGAAATTTTGGTTCGCGGAAGCTTTCGCAAAAGTCTTCCGAAAATACCGGGAGCATTCGCTATATCGTTCCGAAAGGGCGGAAGCTCTGGCGTTACCCGTCCGCTACGCGGCGGTCTCTCGCGAAAGGCTTCGAGCTTCCTTTCCGCAGTAAGCCCCGAAACGTCGGAAGCTTTCACTGAATCCTTCCGCAATGGCGGATACAATTCGCGAACGGGCCCCGCGAATGGCGGTCGCACGGAAACCGAGGTGCTTTGACGTGACCGCTACGCACGACGAATTTAAACCCCGTTTTAACCACGCCACCTACCGAATTAAAGGCTCACACGTGCCCATTCTTTATAAAATACGGTGGGGGGGCTCGACCAATACACCATTGTTTTGAACCGGCCAGCGACGTGCGATACCGTGCAAATCGCTCCAGCTCACCTCGCGCACCCGTGCTCGCAGCCACCTTGCTCAAGCAATCCCCACGGTGCCAGGTAGGATCTTAACCTTGATTTTCACTACTGAGTTGTCCTTTTGGGGAAAACATTGGGTTTTAGTGGGATTGTGATGGGCAAAACACCCGTCAAGGGCTATGTTTTGCCCGTCAGGTACAGTGAACGGAGTTTTCATTTTACAAAATCGTCATAGACCTTCGTGAAAACGTTATATTTTATTTCAATAGTGGTGGGTGCGGGCGGTTAACCATGCCCTGTTTTGTTTCTAAACCCCGGGCCGCGCCCCTCGTCGTGGGTTAAGTTGTCGAAACCCTATGGGCTTTCCATGTCCCGGGCCGTTAACTCGGACTTAAAACCCTGGGCCCTTTCCATAAGCCCCAGCCCCTACACGCAAGCCGAAACCCATAAGCGTTTAAGCCACGAGAGCCGAAACCTGAAGCCATGGCCTCCCTAGCACTCCCCGTCAGCATTTCCCCGGCGCCGTCACCTTCGCTCAGACTAAAAGTACCCCGTAGTGACTCGGCGAGTGGCCGCGCGTGACGATAGCATCCATAGCCCTCACCGATTCAACCCGCGTCTCCCCGCCATCAACCTCTCCAACCGCAATTATAACGAAATACATCTCCTTCCGCGAGGCAGAACCGGAAGCCAATTGCTTCCGCGAATCGCCTGTCGGTCCGAAAACTAATAGCTTCCGCAACATAGCTTATCCCATACTCGTCTTTCAGAGCTGCAAATGTCCAATTTGAGTCTTGTGTTGAAATAATGTTTTGCTTCCTAAATATTTTGCTTCATTGACTTATCTCATTGATATTAAAACGATGTTGCTCTCTGCTAAAACCTTACAGCCTGTTGCTCAAATGATGACTTTGATGTGGATGTTATCAGGAATAAATCAAGATGCCGAAAACCGGTAAGAAGAAGGCGAGGATGACAGAAAAGAAGCCTGCCCCTCCCAAGATGGAAACCTCGCTCCAGGACACCAAGTGCACCACTGGTGTCCCTCCAGAAATCAGATGGGATGACATATACAGAATGATCAGGGACCAAGAGATCCCAGATATGTTGCTGGAGGAGGCACCGATCTATCAAAATATCAGAGCCTCAGGCATAACTAGAGCCGCTACCCGCCCTGAGCTATTCCCCTGTGCTGAAGTAATCGGGTGGATACTCCAACTTGCAGATGCTGATGGGAGGGTGATAAATGACAGCAGGAAAGTGGCTATTGCTTCGTTTCAACCCGCGTATGTTGCGGCGGCCTACAGATTTCCCCGTGTCCAACAAGCTCTGACTAACGAGTGGTTGGGCCAAATGGATAACGTCGAGATGGCCAAGAAGCTATTAAGGGGAGGGAAACACTTGAGAAAGAAGGGAAATGATGAATATGACGTGCAGAACCTGAGGGCCCCTTTCAGATTGATCGCTTTAATGCTATGCAGAATATTCGGCATGCCCGATGGCACAGTATATAAGATTCAGTGGGTCCCTATTATTCACTATGTGGCATTTCAGGGAACAGTGTTTGACTGGGCCACTATCCTGTCAGATAGTCTGGCCTCAATGATAAGTGCTGCTAAACCCGGGCTGGCCATGAAGAAGGCTGAATTCTTTATGTCTTCATACCTAATAGATTGTATCTTGGCCAAGATAGAGTTCCCCAGATTGGGGTGTACATGGGATAGAGCCACAACCCCGGTCTACATCGCATTCAAGATGTTGTGGGCTCAGAATTACAAGCCCAGCTACAAACTCATCTGTGAGGGGTTCATCATGCCCCTATACCAGAAAATGTTCAAGGAAGAACCAAGTTGCCTGTCACAAAACGCTTTGGAAGTCCTTGAGGATTATGGGGATTTCTACTTTTCAGAACAAGGTACCTACTTGAGAATGTTCGGAGGGACTAAGCCCCCATACATATTGCCGCAGTATGCCACAGACTATGTGGTGCTCAAGGAAGCAGTAAGACAACTCTTCTTGGATGGGATTGGAGCATTCCTCCACAAGCTACACAAGGCTTCCTTTCCCCCCCTACCTTTCTGCATAGGTGCTTACAAGTTTTCAGGGGTGGCCTCTGCCGACGAATTTGTTCAAGAGTTGAAGGCCTTCCATTTCGGTGAGGTCATCTTCCACAGGAACGACAGAAAGGGTAAAGTGGCCGAGCATTGCAAAGGGAACTATGCTAACTTCGAATACTCCCACTACCCCGATGCCGAGGAGGAAGCTTTCAGAGGCATCAGCAACATGACTGAGCTACGGATCTGTCGCCAAAGTACTGGAGCGAGCTCTAGCTCAACCAAAGCCCAGAAGACCATCCAGCAAAAGGAGAAAGAAGCCAAGGATGCCCAAGCTCAGGAAGAGCTCAGATTAAGAGAAGAGGCAAGGTTACAAAAGGAAGCTGAGGAAGCGAGAAAGCAACAAGACGCTGAAAATGAAAGACTGCGGAAGGAGGCTGAAGAAGCCCAAAAGCAGAAGGAAGCAGAGACTGAGCAAGCTGAGGCAAGGAGGAAGGCGGAGGAAGAATTGAAGGCAAGTAAAGATGCCAAGGCAGGTGGGTCCGGTGTACAAGACATGGAGATAAACACCTCTCAAGCCGGTGGCTCTGGTACCCAAAAGGAAGGAGCAGACCCCGCTCAGGAAGTCCGAACCCCACCTATGGAAGAAGACATAGACATCATAAACCGACCAATTGTCCCATACACTCCATCTGGGAAGCGTACGGTGTCCAAATGGAATGAGTTTGTCTATGACAAGAAAAGGAAAACAATGGTCCTCCAATCAGAAGAGAGGATTAAAAGTCCCTTCCATGACGACATAGTTACTCACCGAGAGGTCAGTGTCATGCAGAACACAGATGCGGATCCCATTGCCATGGCCTCCGCAGTTATAGCAACAGCACAAGCATCATTTTCCAATGTAGGGGTTATAGTCAAAGAAAATATATTGACAAAGAAAAGAGCACGTACCCTGCAGCAAAATGTGGCTAATGAGCAAGCCCAAAGAGACCTGATAGTAAACAAGTATAGCTGCTTGTATGCCGAACATAAGGAGCTGTCAAACAAGTACAGCCAGCTGGAGGAGGAAAAGGACCAGCTAACACTTCAAATGATGATTGTGGAAGCAGAGAAGAATGGAGTGGAGGAAAAGGCCTCTCAGCTAGAAGCAGACAAGCAGGCATTAGCTGAGCGTTTAGAGCAAGCGGAAAGCAGAACCTTGGACATGTCCCCCTTCCACGAGCTGTCATGCAATATCCTACAGCAAGTGTATGGCTCTCAAGAGCTAATCACTGATGAGGTATGCAAACTCAAGGCCATGACGGTTAGGCTAAAGGAGGTTAATGCGGAAGCCCACAGGCTCAAAGCTAAGAATACCCGTGTCAAGGCAAATGTCATAAGTCAGATGGCATGGAGGGAAGGGAAAGGAGGTTTCCCCCCGCATCTTCCTTTCAAGGCCGTGGAAGATTTTAATGAAGATATAGCCTTGTTGGAGTTTGGCCGGAACTGTGCCAATAAGCTGATGGCCAGTGTGCAGAAGACCTCAGATAAAATCAACAACCTATACCAAAAGCTCAAAGGAGTCCATGACAACTGCACATTGAGTTTCCCACAGACCCTAGAAGACTTCCCGGTAAAGGAGCAGCGTCTATCTCAACTGAAAGAAGAGCTAGGCGTCCAGATGGAGTATGTGAAAAGCATTGATGTCCTTGCCATGGATGATCTCCAACATTACATCGGTTCATCAACACTTCACAACCATCTGCTGAAGGAAACATATCAAGCTGCTGAAGCAGAAGTACAAAGCATTAAAACGGAGCTCGGGAAGAATGTGACTTCTCAGAAAATCCTGTTTCCTGCTGCAGCAAACATAATCATAAGAGACATAGGTGTGTGGCACAGCTACATAGAAGAGGAGGTCAGGAAAGCTGCAGCGGCAGCAGAAGCATCAGTAGATCCGGCAGCCCCTCTCCCAGCAGCCTCTTCCCCAGCAATGGCAGAAAGTCTGGCCAGTCCCATTCCCCCTTCCCAATTAGGAGCAGCATCAGCAGGGGATTCGAGGGCCTCTTCCCAGGCAGCATCAGTGACCATCAACTTGGGCGACCCTTTGCCAGAAGAAGCTCACGCACAGGAACGAAGAGGCTGAATTCAGTGAGCCATTCTCTGCAGACAAACACGTGCCCAGCAGGGAACGCTTTGGTGTTAGCAAATTTTCTGTTATGTATTTTTTGAATATGTAAGGCATAAGCCGTGGGACAGCTGTCCCTGATTTTGTCAAAAAAAAAATATTTTTGTAAAGGAAGTGGCCATTTTGGGGGTCGATTATAGTGGAAATTCTGTAAATGACAGGTGGAGAATGCTAGGTGTCAGCCCAGAGGGCAAATTTGTAACTATAAATAGGAGCTAGGAAAGATTAGACAGGACTTTTGTGAGGGAATGAAAATTTTGGGCAAATGATATGAGCTATCTTGTATCGGGTCTGTAAATTGAATTTTCTAATAGAAGCCACGGGAGATGGACGTTTTGCTTGGAATGTTGGGTTGCTTTATGTTGGATTATTCTAATGACTGCAATTCTGCAATGTGAGATCATTCTTGACTTCTGAATTATTTCTTTGTATTAATGATTTTGCTCTCATCTATGCATGCGTTCTCTCTATTTCATGGACAATGAATGCGTTCCATATTAAATCAGGAGCTACCTGCTGATACTTTTATCATTGCTGTAGATTTTTCTTCTAGATCGAATGGCTAACTGTTCTTTCTTCAGGATAATTCGTATGGCTCATTGTTCATGCTTTTAAGTTGCTCCTTGCAGGGATCTTTTAGTTTAATTCCAGTTTCGTTGCATCTAGATCTGTTTTTTATTCTTGTTGTGTAGATTAAATATTTTTTGCTTTCTTCTGTTCATAAGCAATAGATGCGTTCTGTAAGTTTCATTATCCTTTAGCTTTCCTCTGTTTTCTGAGCAATAGACGCGTTCCATTTTGAGTGAGAAGCTATCTTCTCAAGATCCTCATCTTGCTGTAGCTTTGACCGTGAGTAGTAATAGCTATCTGTTCTTTGCTTACGATATCTGCTACAGCTGATTGCTCTCCCCTTAAGCGTGTTCCCCTGCAGGGATAGATAGATGTGTTCCCGTTTCTAGATTTAGATCTGTTTCAATTGCATTTAGATTAAGTATAATTTAGGCATGTGCATCTCATATAAAACACATAAAACCCAAAAGAAAGGTGGATCGGGCCATAACCGGTAGAATCGGATTTAAAGTCCAAAACCACGGTTGCCGGAACCGTTAACCGGACGGATTCCCTACACCAAACGGGAGATAGTCTAATTGGGACCGTCTCTCGGGGAGAATCCCTTTCTGATTGATGCTACGATATCCGAGGCATCAACAGTTTTTGGCGCTAGAAGGAGGGCCTAAAGTGCATGGCTGATAGAGGAAAATCTTCCACGATCATAGATAACACTGAAAACCCGCTTGAAGAAAACTTTTCAAACAACCCAGATCTTGGTTTAACAGACCAAGAACGCCTCATTTCTGACCCTGAGCCTCAGGAAGCTTTGTACGCTGTTCCTTTTGCAGAGATAGAGGACTTGAGGAGACATACTAGATCCTACGTTAGACAGCTAGGTGGTTTAAACGCTGTCAACTTCCTCCCTAAGAAAACTACACCCAGAAAGGAGCCGCAATACACCCGTGATTCAATCCTCGTTCAAAGTTTTGAAGAACTGGTAAATCTGACGTTGGAAGAAATCTCCGGCACTCTTAACAAGGCAGACCAAGAAAATCTCGAAGAAGTTACCACTCCCAAAAGTACTCCACAAGATTCACCCTGCAATTCTCCACCAGGGTCCCCACGTCCAAACCCAAACATGGCTGTACCTGCTTGGAGAGCAAGAGGAGCGCTGAACCTAGCTGTACCATTCCATAATCTCCCTAAAAACCCAGAAAAGGTCTTGCCTAAGTACGATCCAGGGAAAGCCATTTCGGCGGAGGATCACCTCAAGAGTTTTTACTTAGCTCTGAACCTTTTGAATGTACAACATGAAGACGTAGTCTGCAGGTTGTTTCCGTACACATTCGAGCCTAAGGTATCATCTTGGTACTTTAGCCTTCAACCCAGCTCAATCTCTAGTTGGGATGATTTCGAAAAGTGTTTCCTTAAGAAGTATGGGAACCAAAAGACTGTCGCCACGCTTATGAAAGAACTCCTATCCATGAGAATGGAGAAGAAGGAAAAGGTTCAAGACTTTAATCAAAGATTCACAACGCTGTTAAATAACTTTAGTGAAACTAACAAACCCACAGAAGAGTCTTTGATTGAATACTACACAACAGCTCTTGCAGGTCCAATCGCAATGTTTGTAAAACGATCCAAGAAAACGACCCTGATAGAGAATTTTGAGGAAGCTCGAAAGGTAGAGGAAGAGGCTGATAGCATAGCTAAACATGCCTTAGATATGGAAACAAAACCAGCAGCTAACAAGAAACCTTTGCTCCTCACGAGAGGCAAAGAAGAGCCATCTACGGATATGGAAAATGTAGTTAAAATGATGCAGAAGTTATCTAACAAAATCGTAGATCTTGAGAAAGACAAGGCTGCCAGCACATCTAGGAAACCTTTCAAGCCATTCTATAAAAGAAGGGAAGATGGGGAACAGTCTCACCCACCAATGAACACTGCCCCTGTTCTAAATTTGAATGAGATTGGGATGGAGAATTTCTGCACCTTTCACCAAGAACCACACTCGGAGAAGAGCTGCCCTCAATGGATCAATTCCATGAGCTTGGTCATGAACCAAATGTTAGATTCTCAGATCCCAGACCAGGATGATCCTCCAGAAGAGTCAAGCCCTGAGTTACAGGAACCAACCCCGGATACTACTATGGTGTTGTGGGATTGGGTACCTATGACTGAATTAGTAGAAGAAGATCACGTAGATAGCTCTCCCTCTACCATAAATGTTGCCACTCGCAGCAAGGGCCCAATTGCGGATCCTGTACCAGTCACCATTCCCCATAAGCCTAAAATTTCGAAAGATCCGCCTAGGAGGCATATACCAATCATCCCACCACAGCCCAAAGTAAACCAAACAACTGCCAAACAGCCAAGCGCTGACAACATAGTTCAGCCACCTAAAGAAATCATGAACAAAACAGATCAGTCCATTCGAATTGGGAATGAATCCGATATAGGGTATGATATTATTGAATATATCAAGAAAGTTAAAGCGAACGTATCAATATTTGACATGTGTAGCTTGCCCCATCAACGAGACAAACTGCTGCATGTTTTACAACCAAAACCCAGCGCTACATTAACAGATTCTCAAGACAACCCTGAAATTAACGAAGCTAGCATCGGAGGGAAGTCCAAGTCCCAAACATTGCCATTTCTGTTGACATTTGAAATTTTTAATCACAATGTTCATAACTGTTTGGTAGACTCCGGAGCTTCTTCAAACGTTATGCCACTTTCAATTTGTAAGAAAATTAATGGGCAGCCCACACCATCTCCAGCTCAAATCATACAATTAGACAGGACTGCTGTCAAGGTTATAGGGGAGATGAAAGATGTTCTAATTAGACTGTCAGCCGACCCTAGAGTCTGTCAATTTATCGACATAATGGTGGTCGATATCCCTAAAGCTTATGGGATGATTTTGAGTAGAGATTGGTCTACCAAGTTGAGTGGCTACTTTGCTACCGATTGGTCTCATCTATGGCTGCCTTATCAGAACAGGCAGAATCAGATTAAAATTCTTAGGGAACCTCATATGAAACAAAACGTAACCCAGCTAGAAGAAAAGAATGAGGCTGTAGCTTTCTCTTCCTCGGTCCTGGGAAATTGCTTCTTAGAAATGGATCCGGGTAACTATCAATCTGAAACCTTTTGCCATGAATCAGACAAACAGTCCGATCTCCTTCATTTTTCTCGGACTGATGAGATTGATTGTAACATAGTCAATTTAGTTGCTAACAAAGAAACTAACTTAGCTGAATCTAAAGATACCTTTTGGACATTATACTTTGATGGTTCTAAAACTCTGGAAGGATCCGGAGCCGGTTGTGTTCTAATGGATCCAAAGAAGAACAAGTATTTTTTGTCTTGTAGATTAGAATTCGATTGTACTAATAATACCGCTGAATATGAAGCTTTGGTACATGGTTTAAAGAAGGCCATTGGCTTAAATGTTAAGTACCTGAAGGTTTTTGGTGACTCCGAGATAGTAGTCAGACAGGTAAGGGACACCATTCATTGCCTCTCACCGCACTTGAAAGGTTACCAGGCTGAGGTATGGGATTTAATCATGTATTTTGACGCTTTCAATATAAAATCAATTCCTAGGTTGCAAAATTCTGCTGCCGATTTGTTAGCAACATCTGCTTCTAGATTGGTGCCGTCAAATAATAAATGCTCAATTGAATTGATTTTCAGGCCTTCCATTCCCGATAACATCACAAACTTCAGAATCTTCGATGATGATGAGCAGATTATCAGCTTCCTGACAAACGAAGACAGTTTTCAAGGAGCTGCAATAGATGAGGAAGAACATGATGCTGATTTGATGAAGAAGGAAGAGGAGAAAGGAAATTTCATGCCAAAAGGGGTAAGGTCCCTCGAAATGCGTTTCGATCTTCAAAATAAATTCAAAAGACCAGCTAATACCAAAACTAACAGCTCATCAATGCAACATGAGTTGGTTAATTTGGGTACCAAGGCAGAACCAAAATTTGTCAACCTTGGCAAATGCTGTTCACCAGGAGAAAGAGAAAGGTTCATTAAGTTGTTTAAACAGTACAAGGATGTTTTTGCATGGACCTATGAAGATCTGAAAACATATGACGTTCGCATCATTCAGCATGTTATACCAATGAAAGTGGGTGTCAAGCCATTTCAGCAGCAGTTGAGGAGGATGCATCCCACTCTTGAACCGCTGATCCAAAAGGAATTAAAGAAGCTCCTGGACGCTAAGATAATATTCAAAGTTCGGCATTCCGAATGGGTTGCAAACTTGGTTCCCGTGAGGAAGAAATCAGGAGAGATTAGGCTATGTGTAGACTTCAGAAATTTAAACAAAGCCTCAGATAAAGACAACTACCCCGTGCCTTCAATGGAGCATATCCTACAAATGGTGTCTGGATCTGAATTGTTTTCTCTCCTCGATGGTTTCTCTGGCTATAATCAAGTGTTAGTAGCCGAGGATGATCGTCTCAAGACTACCTTCAGGACTAAGTGGGGAACTTTCGCTTACAGGAGAATGCCATTTGGTCTGATAAATGCTGGAGCTACATTCCAAAGGGCGATGGATATTGCCTTCCGAGGATTGGGTGGGCAATGTGTTGTTGTTTACTTAGATGATGTGACAGTCTTTTCGAAGAAAAGGGAATATCATGTCGTTCATCTGAGGCACATCTTTGACCGTTGCCGGAAGTATGGTATTTCCTTGAATCCCAAGAAGAGCGTGTTTGCTGTACCCGAAGGTAAGCTCTTGGGTCATGTCATCTCCAAAGGGGGAGTGTCAATCGACCAAGAAAGAGTCCAAGCTATTAATAAGATCCCAATGCCTCACAACAAAAAATCTATGCAGTCTTTTATGGGCACCATCAATTTTGTCCGCAGATTTGTTCCGGATTTTGCACAAATCGTTAAGCCGTTACAGCAGATGGTTAAACAAAGCGCACAATTCAAGTGGACAGATTTGGAGAAGGACGCATTTAGAGATATCAAGGCAGCTGTAGCTAAAGCTCCTTCCTTAAGAAGTCCAGATTTTGATAAAGATTTCATCTTGTATACCTTCGCTTCGGATGATTCTCTCGCAGCTGTACTCACGCAAAAGGTGGAGTTGGGGGACGAATACCCAATTTCGTTTATGAGCACTGGTCTGCAAGGGGCTGAGCTGAATTACCCCGTAGTTGACAAGCATGCCTACGCAGTCTTCAAAGCAGTCAAGCAGTTTAGGCCATACATTTTGAAGAACAGAACTAAAGTCATAGTTCCCCATCCAGCTGTTAGATCCCTTTTCGTTCAAAAGGAATTGGGAGAGAGGAGAGGAAACTGGGTCACAGCTCTGCAGGAATATGACCTGGAATTTAAACCGGCTACAATCATCAAAGGACAAGGTCTATGCAAGTTACTGGCGGGAAACTCGACTGATGAAGAACACCATTGGAGAAATGAAGCTGAGCTCAATTCGGTTGAGGTATGCCATATCTTTACAACTCCCCAGTCATGGTATAGGGATCTAGTGCACTATTTGCAGCAAGGTTATCTACCCGAACACTGGAATTCTAAACAAAGAAGGGCACTCCGCTTGAAATCGGCACCCTATCAGATCATTGATGGGATTCTTTTTAGAAAGAATTATGATGGAGTCCTTCTTAGGTGTTTGGAAAAGGAGGATGCAAACAAAGTTGTCAAAGAATTGCATGATGGCCCCGCAGGTGGCCATTATTCAGGAGAGACGACAGCACACAAGATACTGAGAGCTGGTTATTACTGGCCCACTCTGTTTCGAGATGCCCACACATACGCGCAAAGCTGTGATATATGTCAAAGAAGCGCTGGGAAGTTACCTAAGGCCGCAGGCCCATTGCAGCCGATCATCATCTCTGAACCTTTTGAGCAATGGGGCATAGATGTTATCGGAGAAATAAATCCAAATTCTTCATTGCAGCACCGATACATTCTGACAGCTACCGACTACTTCACCAGGTGGACGGAGGCCATCCCGCTGCGCAAGATCAATGAAGACGCAGTTATCAGCTTCTTGAAAGAGAACATCATAACCAGGTTTGGGGTTCCAATTTCCCTTGTTTTTGATAATGCTACTTATTTTTCATCTTGCAAGATAAATGAATTTGTTTATGAATGGGGAATTAAGTTGCATTATTCATCCAATTACTACCCTTAGGGAAACGGATTAGCTGAATCCTCAAACAAGAATCTGATTCGAATCCTTAAGAAAACTGTGATAGAAAACCAGAGAAGTTGGCATGTGGCTCTCCCAAACGCCTTATGGGCAGATAGGGTAACCCCGAAGAATGCTTTAGGTGTTTCCCCTTTCACTCTCGTCTATGGCAAGGAAGCCATACTTCCCCCAAACATCTTACTGCCATCCTTACAATTGTCCCAAGCCTCTCGGGGTTCTGGTAGCCAAGCCTTACAATCCAGGATAAACACCCTGCTTCGACTGGAGGAAGCCCGACACAAAGCTAAAGACCGATTTCATCAACATCAGGACATAGTTAAGAGATGGTTCGATAAGAGGAAATCCGGCAAGAGGGACTTTGAAGTTGGGGATTTAGTCCTGAAATGGGACCATAATCACGAAGGCAAAGGAATGCACACGAAATTTCAACATCTATGGGTAGGCCCGTACCAAATTTCTGCAAAATTAGGCCCATCCACTTATAAATTGACAAATCTCGAGGGAGAGGAAGTAGCCCTTCCTCTCAATGGCCTCGCTCTGAAACAGTATTTTGCATAGTCTCATCGAGACTTCCTGTACATAAATAAAATTGTCTTTTCGCTTTCGCTTTTAGCTGTTTTATTTTTCGGCCACATTGTTTCCTTCTTTGTTATTTGAACTTTTCGATAGGTTTTGTTTTCTGAAGCCCCTTTTTTGTTGAGTTTCCCGTTGAAGATAGCTCTCTCAAAGAAAACTTGCAACCCATGAGTCTGGAACCCTGCTCAGTAAACCCGGTCCGCTGTGCTCTCGCTGAAATATTCAAAAAAGGGGAAGCCTACCCTGCTAGTCACACTAATCCTGTTCAAATAGCAGAGACCCAAGGCCATCTTCACTACTATCGTTGGGCTCCACCCACTCTCACACTTCAAAGGCATCTCAAGAAAGGTTACCTAAGTTGGACCCATGGAAAGTGGCACCTCTCGAGGACACGGGGTATTGAAATGACTCCATGCTGCTGATTTAAAAGCCAAAATGGCCTACATTCAAGAGTCTGTTTTCCAGGGATTCTCGCCTCAATTAAAGCATGGCTGAGACAAAAGCAAAAGGGACATGTAAAATCAAGAAGGCTATCCAAAAGGCCCAACTCAAAATGGGCTCCTCTCCGTCCGTGAAGTTTGGACAAATCAATAAAACCTCTAACTCACACAAAAGGACATTATGGATTGAGGAGCCCAAATCAAAGATCTGTCCAAAAGAAAATATCCCTGGAAGGCTCAAACAGTTAATCTGTCCAAAGTACAAGCATCCCAAAGGATGCCAGCAGCATGGGAATGAGGAACAAGAACAATAGTGTCCATGAGAAAGTGTTGCAAATCCTGTGGAGTCCGGCAGTAGTGACCATTTGAGGGATGACCCTCTTAAAATGAATCTCATATGCTGGCCCTCTGAGAGTGGTGAAGATGTCTCGGTCGAAGCTCCCCTTTCCCCAATGGCTAGCAGGAAAAGGGCTCCTTTCCCCGCATGAGTCTAAAATGCTCAGCTGAGTAGTGCACCCGAGACGGATGTTTTAATGAGGTTCCGGACCATGTAGGGTATTTTTTCAGAGATCTGTGTTCGCCAGCGACTCGCCATTGTTGTTGCAGCAACACCCCTCCCCAAAATTTTGTACATGTTGGGGCCCCTCCTTTATTTTTTGTAGAAAATTTGCTTGAGAAGCCATCCGAGCCGTCAGCTCTGTTTTCAACATAAAATTCTGCTTCCTTGCTGAACAGCTTGCCGTCAATCCTCCCATGTTTTCCCCAATGAGCCAAAGATAACTTAGTTTTTTGCCCAAACGTTTTGGAATAAGTCAGACATTGTCCCGAAGCGGCGGAAGTCAAACGTCCAACCTTTCCGAAAGGAGGACTTAGATTTTCTTTGCCGAAAGCAGCGGAAGCCATTGGGCAAGACCACCCGAAACGGTGGAAGCTTTCGCCCAAACCTTCCGCAACCACGGAGAAATTCGAGTTGTTCTCCCGAAACGGCGGAACAATTCAACAAAGCCACCCGAAACGGCGGAAGCCAACGTGTTTTACCTCTCCGGAAAGAGACTCTGATTATGGCCAAAAGCTGCGGAAACCGTTGGTGAAACCTTGCCGAAACGGCGGAACGATTCAACTCTGTCTCCCGAAACGGCGGAAGCCATTCGGTTAAACTTGCCGAAATAACACGAAGGAATTCATCAACTTCTTCCGAAGTAAAAGACTTGGAAATTTTTTCGATCATTGCTTCTGCGGAACGGCTTAGCCCCGAAACGGCGAAGCCTTTCACTCAAACCTTCCGCGACCGCGGAAAGGTTTCGGCTTTCCTTCCGAAATGGCGGGACACATTCGCCTTAGTCTCCCGGAAAACACTTAGAACATATTACAACCGTCCGCGGAGAAATTGGAGTTCCTTTCCCGAAACGGCGGGGGAATTCACTAAAACGATCCGAAACGGCGGAAGCCATTCGGATAAGTCCAGCGGGGGAATTCAATAAAGCGTTCCGAAACGGCGGAAGCCATTCATATAAGTCCGGCGGGGGAATTCAATAAAGCGTCCCGAAACGGCGGAAACCATTCGGATAAGTCCCGCGCAGGAATTCACGATTTCCCCCCGAAGTATGAAAGAACTTAGAATTTTTCGGAGAGCTTCGGCGAAAGCCTTCAGCCTTTTGCTCCCGAAACCGCGGCAGCCTTCATGAAACCCTTCCGAAACAGCGGAAGCCATCTCCATAAGCCCCGCGGAGGAATTCACGATTGCCTTCCGAAACCATGAGAAAGACTTAGAATTTTCTCAAGAAGCTGTCGCGGAGGCCTTCAGCCTTTGCTCCCGAAACGCGGAAGCCTTCGGGCTACCCTTCCGAAACACCGGAAGCCAATCGCTTAACCCGCTCGGCAAAAGGATTCCGAAACGACCCCGGGTGAATATGCGGAAAAGTTGAAGTTTTGCTTCCGAAACGGCGGAAGCCATTCACGGAAGCCTTCCGAAACTAGCGGGAGCCTTCGCCAAACCTTCCTGAAAAAATCAACGAGACTTTGAAATTTTGGTTCGCGGAAGCTTTCGCAAAAGTCTTCCGAAAATACCGGGAGCATTCGCTATATCGTTCCGAAAGGGCGGAAGCTCTGGCGTTACCCGTCCGCTACGCGGCGGTCTCTCGCGGAAGGCTTCGAGCTTCCTTTCCGCAGTAAGCCCCGAAACGTCGGAAGCTTTCACTGAATCCTTCCGCAATGGCGGATACAATTCGCGAACGGGCCCCGCGAATGGCGGTCGCACGGAAACCGAGGTGCTTTGACGTGACCGCTACGCACGGTGAATTTAAACCCCGTTTTAACCACGCCACCTACCGAATTAAAGGCTCACACGTGCCCATTCTTTATAAAATACGGTGGGGGGGCTCGACCAATACACCATTGTTTTGAACCGGCCAGCGACGTGCGATACCGTGCAAATCGCTCCAGCTCACCTCGCGCACACCGTGCTCGCAGCCACCTTGCTCAAGCAATCCCCACGGTGCCAGGTAGGATCTTAACCTTGATTTTCACTACTGAGTTGTCCTTTTGGGGAAAACATTGGGTTTTAGTGGGATTGTGACGGGCAAAACACCCGTCAAGGGCTATGTTTTGCCCGTCAGGTACAGTGAACGGAGTTTTCATTTTACAAAATCATCATAGGCCTTCGTGAAAACGTTATATTTTATTTCAATAGTGGTGGGTGCGGGCGGTTAACCATGCCCTGTTTTGTTTCTAAACCCCGGGCCGCGCCCCTCGTCGTGGGTTAAGTTGTCGAAACCCTATGGGCTTTCCATGTCCCGGGCCGTTAACTCGGACTTAAAACCCTGGGCCCTTTCCATAAGCCCCAGCCCCTACACGCAAGCCGAAACCCGTAAGCGTTTAAGCCACGAGAGCCGAAACCTGAAGCCATGGCCGCCCTAGCACTCCTCGTCAGCATTTCCCCGGCGCCGTCACCTTCGCTCAGACTAAAAGTACCCCGTAGTGACTCGGCGAGTGGCCGCGCGTGACGATAGCATCCATAGCCCTCACCGATTCAACCCGCGTCTCCCCGCCATCAACCTCTCCAACCGCAATTATAACGAAATACATCTCCTTCCGCGAGGCTGAACCGGAAGCCAATTGCTTCCGCGAATCGCCTGTCGGTCCGAAAACTAATAGCTTCCGCAACATAGCTTATCCCATACTCGTCTTTCAGAGCTGCAAATGTCCAATTTGAGTCTTGTGTTGAAATAATGTTTTGCTTCCTAAATATTTTGCTTCATTGACTTATCTCATTGATATTAAAACGATGTTGCTCTCTGCTAAAACCTTACAGCCTGTTGCTCAAATGATGACTTTGATGTGGATGTTATCAGGAATAAATCAAGATGCCGAAAATCGGTAAGAAGAAGGCGAGGATGACAGAAAAGAAGCCTGCCCCTCCCAAGATGGAAACCTCGCTCCAGGACACCAAGTGCACCACTGGTGTCCCTCCAGAAATCAGATGGGATGACATATACAGAATGATCAGGGACCAAGAGATCCCAGATATGTTGCTGGAGGAGGCACCGATCTATCAAAATATCAGAGCCTCAGGCATAACTAGAGCCGCTACCCGCCCTGAGCTATTCCCCTGTGCTGAAGTAATCGGGTGGATACTCCAACATGCAGATGCTGATGGGAGGGTGATAAATGACAGCAGGAAAGTGGCTATTGCTTCGTTTCAACCCGCGTATGTTGCGGCGGCCTACAGATTTCCCCGTGTCCAACAAGCTCTGACTGACGAGTGGTTGGGCCAAATGGATAACGTCGAGATGGCCAAGAATCTATTAAGGGGAGGGAAACACTTGAGAAAGAAGGGAAATGATGAATATGACGTGCAGAACCTGAGGGCCCCTTTCAGATTGATCGCTTTAATGCTATGCAGAATATTCGGCATGCCCGATGGCACAGTATATAAGATTCAGTGGGTCCCTATTATTCACTATGTGGCATTTCAGGGAACAGTGTTTGACTGGGCCACTATCCTGTCAGATAGTCTGGCCTCAATGATAAGTGCTGCTAAACCCGGGCTAGCCATGAAGAAGGCTGAATTCTTTATGTCTTCATACCTAATAGATTGTATCTTGGCCAAGATAGAGTTCCCCGGATTGGGGTGTACATGGGATAGAGCCACAACCCCGGTCTACATCGCATTCAAGATGTTGTGGGCTCAGAATTACAAGCCCAGCTACAAACTCATCTGTGAGGGGTTCATCATGCCCCTATACCAGAAAATGTTCAAGGAAGAACCAAGTTGCCTGTCACAAAATGCTTTGGAAGTCCTTGAGGATTATGGGGATTTCTACTTTTCAGAACAAGGTACCTACTTGAGAATGTTCGGAGGGACTAAGCCCCCATACATATTGCCGCAGTATGCCACAGACTATGTGGTGCTCAAGGAAGCAGTAAGACAACTCTTCTTGGATGGGATTGGAGCATTCCTCCACAAGCTACACAAGGCTTCCTTCCCCCCCCTACCTTTCTGCATAGGTGCTTACAAGTTTTCAGGGGTGGCCTCTGCCGACGAATTTGTTCAAGAGTTGAAGGCCTTCCATTTCGGTGAGGTCATCTTCCACAGGAACGACAGAAAGAGTAAAGTGGCCGAGCATTGCAAAGGGAACTATGCTAACTTCGAATACTCCCACTACCCCGATGCCGAGGAGGAAGCTTTCAGAGGCATCAGCAACATGACTGAGCTACGGATCTGTCGCCAAAGTACTGGAGCGAGCTCTAGCTCAACCAAAGCCCAGAAGACCATCCAGCAAAAGGAGAAAGAAGCCAAGGATGCCCGAGCTCAGGAAGAGCTCAGATTAAGAGAAGAGGCAAGGTTACAAAAGGAAGCTGAGGAAGCGAGAAAGCAACAAGACGCTGAAAATGAAAGACTGCGGAAGGAGGCTGAAGAAGCCCAAAAGCAGAAGGAAGCAGAGACTGAGCAAGCTGAGGCAAGGAGGAAGGCGGAGGAAGAATTGAAGGCAAGTAAAGATGCCAAGGCAGGTGGGTCCGGTGTACAAGACATGGAGATAAACACCTCTCAAGCCGGTGGCTCTGGTACCCAAAAGGAAGGAGCAGACCCCGCTCAGGAAGTCCGAACCCCACCTATGGAAGAAGACATAGACATCATAAACCGACCAATTGTCCCATACACTCCATCTGGGAAGCGTACGGTGTCCAAATGGAATGAGTTTGTCTATGACAAGAAAAGGAAAACAATGGTCCTCCAATCAGAAGAGAGGATTAAAAGTCCCTTCCATGACGACATAGTTACTCACCGAGAGGTCGCTGTCATGCAGAACACAGATGCGGATCCCATTGCCATGGCCTCCGCAGTTATAGCAACAGCACAAGCATCATTTGCCAATGTAGGGGTTATAGTCAAAGAAAATATATTGACAAAGAAAAGAGCACGTACCCTGCAGCAAAATGTGGCTAATGAGCAAGCCCAAAGAGACCTGATAGTAAACAAGTATAGCTGCTTGTATGCCGAACATAAGGAGCTGTCAAACAAGTACAGCCAGCTGGAGGAGGAAAAGGACCAGCTAACACTTCAAATGATGATTGTGGAAGCAGAGAAGAATGGAGTGGAGGAAAAGGCCTCTCAGCTAGAAGCAGACAAGCAGGCATTAGCTGAGCGTTTAGAGCAAGCGGAAAGCAGAACCTTGGACATGTCCCCCTTCCACGAGCTGTCATGCGATATCCTACAGCAAGTGTATGGCTCTCAAGAGCTAATCACTGATGAGGTATGCAAACTCAAGGCCATGACGGTTAGGCTAAAGGAGGTTAATGCGGAAGCCCACAGGCTCAAAGCTAAGAATACCCGTGTCAAGGCAAATGTCATAAGTCAGATGGCATGGAGGGAAGGGAAAGGAGGTTTCCCCCCGCATCTTCCTTTCAAGGCCGTGGAAGATTTTAATGAAGATATAGCCTTGTTGGAGTTTGGCCGGAACTGTGCCAATAAGCTGATGGCCAGTGTGCAGAAGACCTCAGATAAAATCAACAACCTATACCAAAAGCTCAAAGGAGTCCATGACAACTGCACATTGAGTTTCCCTCAGACCCTAGAAGACTTCCCGGGAAAGGAGCAGCGGCTATCTCAACTGAAAGAAGAGATAGGCGTCCAGATGGAGTATGTGAAAAGCATTGATGTCCTTGCCATGGATGATCTCCAACATTACATCGGTTCATCAACACTTCACAACCATCTGCTGAAGGAAACATATCAAGCTGCTGAAGCAGAAGTACAAAGCATTAAAACGGAGCTCGGGAAGAATGTGACTTCTCAGAAAATCCTGTTTCCTGCTGCAGCAAACATAATCATAAGAGACACAGGTGTGTGGCACAGCTACATAGAAGAGGAGGTCAGGAAAGCTGCAGCGGCAGCAGAAGCATCAGTAGATCCGGCAGCCCCTCTCCCAGCAGCCTCTTGCCCAGCAATGGCAGAAAGTCTGGCCAGTCCCATTCCCCCTTCCCAATTAGGAGCAGCATCAGCAGGGGATTCGAGGGCCTCTTCCCAGGCAGCATCAGTGACCATCAACTTGGGCGACCCTTTGCCAGAAGAAGCTCACGCACAGGAACGAAGAGGCTGAATTCAGTGAGCCATTCTCTGCAGACAAACACGTGCCCAGCAGGGAACGCTTTGGTGTTAGCAAATTTTCTGTTATGTATTTTTTGAATATGTAAGGCGTAAGCCGTGGGACAGCTGTCCCTGATTTTGTCAAAAAAAAAATATTTTTGTAAAGGAAGTGGCCATTTTGGGGGTCGATTATAGTGGAAATTCTGTAAATGACAGGTGGAGAATGCTAGGTGTCAGCCCAGAGGGCAAATTTGTAACTATAAATAGGAGCTAGGAAAGATTAGACAGGACTTTTGTGAGGGAATGAAAATTTTGGGCAAATGATATGAGCTATCTTGTATCGGGTCTGTAAATTGAATTTTCTAATAGAAGCCACGGGAGATGGACGTTTTGCTTGGAATGTTGGGTTGCTTTATGTTGGATTATTCTAATGACTGCAATTCTGCAATGTGAGATCATTCTTGACTTCTGAATTATTTCTTTGTATTAATGATTTTGCTCTCATCTATGCATGCGTTCTCTCTATTTCATGGACAATGAATGCGTTCCATATTAAATCAGGAGCTACCTGCTGATACTTTTATCATTGCTGTAGATTTTTCTTCTAGATCGAATGGCTAACTGTTCTTTCTTCAGGATAATTCGTATGGCTCATTGTTCATGCTTTTAAGTTGCTCCTTGCAGGGATCTTTTAGTTTAATTCCAGTTTCGTTGCATCTAGATCTGTTTTTTATTCTTGTTGTGTAGATTAAATATTTTTTGCTTTCTTCTGTTCATAAGCAATAGATGCGTTCTGTAAGTTTCATTATCCTTTAGCTTTCCTCTGTTTTCTGAGCAATAAACGCGTTCCATTTTGAGTGAGAAGCTATCTTCTCAAGATCCTCATCTTGCTGTAGCTTTGACCGTGAGTAGTAATAGCTATCTGTTCTTTGCTTACGATATCTGCTACAGCTGATTGCTCTCCCCTTAAGCGTGTTCCCCTGCAGGGATAGATAGATGTGTTCCCGTTTCTAGATTTAGATCTGTTTCAATTGCATTTAGATTAAGTATAATTTAGGCATGTGCATCTCATATAAAACACATAAAACCCAAAAGAAAGGTGGATCGGGCCATAACCGGTAGAATCGGATTTAAAGTCCAAAACCACGGTTGCCGGAACCGTTAACCGGACGGATTCCCTACACCAAACGGGAGATAGTCTAATTGGGACCGTCTCTCGGGGAGAATCCCTTTCTGATTGATGCTACGATATCCGAGGCATCAACACAGCGTAATCAAAATCAAAATCCAGTTGTACGCAAATGCCCCTTTTCCTCCCTAGATAGTTACTGCATCCTCGTTTAACTGGTTCATCAAGAAGATTGACTAGTTCATCTGTATGCCTTCTGCGCACTGCTTCGCACATGCCATGACCCCTGAATTGCAGTGGTTGGGGTGGTTTTTTCATACAACTTTGCAACATAGAATCCTCTCCCCAACGCGAACAACTCATTAATACTGTCAGTGCAATAGGCTCGGCCGTTGTGTTCCAAGCTCTACTGCTGTACAAACCTTGCTTCCCACTTCTTTTCATTCTCCTTCCCCTTGAAATATTATGAAGGTTTCGGTCCATCCTTCAGAAATCCCATGATTTCGGAAATAAGGTCAACTGTGATGTTGACTGGTCTGTCCAACCATAAATTTCCACCATGAAAGTATGCCAAAAGCTGCTTAACACAGGCATTTTCCTCTATCAACCACCCAAAGTGCGACATGTAGATTAAGCCCAACAATCCTGCTTTGTCCAATCCCTTTTCCCAATCATGTGGAATCTACGGTGTTGGGCCGACTTCTCCTGCTGCTCACAACAGAAAATGGTCCATCATAACATCCTGCCACGCCAGCAAATCATGATTGTCATACTTTGATTGCATCAGCGCAGGAACAATGGCTATAGTGAAGACCATGCCTGGTGGGAGCGCCGACATCCTGATTGGGTACCGCTGGTTCTTGGTGGGCTTCTGCGGCTGCGCACCAGGTCGACAGGGGGGTATATACCCCAAGATATCCACAACAGATACCCCTACACGAGCTGTAGACTCCACAACGCCTGAGCTCGATGGAATCACCTCAGGGACCCCGCTTTGCCAGATGTGCAGATGCTCAGGTCTACCGCTTCTCTAGCAGCGGGGAGCTCTGCTACCCCCCCTCCTCTTTTTTGGGATCACCAATGACCCGATTGACATATTGGCGACTTCCTCCTCAATAGTGACAGGGATGACAGGTGACTCTACCTCGCTTGAAATCTCAATCGTATCTGGTTCACCCGACATTCCACACTCGATCCCTGCAACGCTGACATGTTGCTCACCCTCGCGCTCAACACAATGAAACTCAGCTGTGCAAATCCACTCAACCCTGCACAATTCAAATCCAACACGGTTTGGTTCAACTCACTCTTTGCAAAATAATGGCTTCTGACCACCCTTAGCCCATTCTTATAGTGACAAATTGATCCCTTCATCATTATGGCCAAATCACACCGATGATTATGACCAAATCCTGCATTAATTAGCCAAATCCGTCATCGATCCAGCCAATTGAACTCTCAAATCTGTAATAAATACGCGTCCCTTCATTGAGTGTCGATAATTAACTGCATTTAACTGTCTGTATTTATTGATGATTTGACTGTGTCGTGACCCTACAATTGTGGCAACATAGATCCCAAACTATGATACCATCGCTCTTACTTGCACATCCTGTCCCTGTTGGTGCCATCCTGCCACCTAGCATCCTGCATTTTTTTTTGTCATGCTTTACACATCTTGTTGTTCCTGGCCCATCCTATAGGGCTTCATGCTGCTACCATTCACCATCTTTGGTAGCATCACTCCATCTAATTGTTGTAGTTGTACTGCGCCTCCTGAAGTTATGAATCTGATACGATATGGACCGAGCCAATGCATCTGTAACTTCCCTGGATGCTTCATGAACTTGCTGTCATACAGCAGCACCAAGTCGCCTTGCTGAAACTGTTTGTTTTTTATATGGAGATCATGCAAAGCTTTGTGTTGATCCTTCTCCACAGTGCTCCTCAAGCTGCACCAGCTGCTCTAGTTGTTCTGCTAATGTTGCCTCATCATTCATGCTTATCGCTGTCGCGATGCGCGGACTCGGAACGATGTACTCCATAGGCATAATTGCCTCTTTCCCATATATCAATTTGAACGGTGTTTGTCCCGTCAACCTTTTACAAGTGGTGTGATATGCCCACAAGACTGTTGGAATCTTCAAATCCTAGTCATCGCAGTTCGCATTGCAAACCTTGGTAAGTGCATGCTCCAACACCTTGTTGAAGGCCTCTACCATGCCATTTTCTTGCGTATGATACAACATACTCTTCTTATGCTGTATCTGAAGCTTTGCTGTCAATGCGCTGACTGTGCGATTAATGAAGTGACTCCCCTGATCACTCATCAATACCTTCCGGCATCCAAACCGAGTGACAATATTGTCGAACAAGAATTGTGCTGCTATCGAAGCGGTGCAATCTACAACTGGTGTAGCCTCTGCCCATCTTGTCAAATAATCTGTTGCTGTGATTATGTATCGTGCACTAGTGCGCTTCCCAGGTGGGTTGACAGGTCCCACGAAATCCACATCCCATTTATCAAATGGTTGCAAGGCCACTGGAGGTATCAACGACATCTCGTCCCTCCGGGAAGGTTTTCCAGTTCTTTGTCAGACATCGCAAGTCCATGCATAATCCATTGCATCATTGTGAAGAGTGGGCCACCAAAGCCCTGCGCGAAGCACCTTCCTGGAAGTAGCGTGACCACCATAATGTCCACTAGCCACTCCTACATGTTCTTCTGACAATAACTTCCCTTGCTCGTGAGGTAGGACACAATGCCTCAAAGACTCATATGGTCCTAGCTTTCACAGCTGTTCGACAATCAATTGGAAATCGATAGGCCTAACCACCAATTTCTTCTTCTGACTGGTGGTAAACTCCGATGGTGCTATTCCTGTTGCCAGAAACTAAATTATTTCTTCGTAGTAGTCATCAGCTACTTCAAATATGAATAGTTGCGCATCTAGAAACCCATCTTCAATGTTGGTTGGTTCCTCCCCTATCTCAATCCGTGACAAGTGATTTGGCCTTGCGTTCAAGTGACCGGGCTTCAAAATTACCTCAAAATAAAACTCCTGAAAGAGAAGTAACTTGTAGGGCTTAATCTACATGTCGTCTGATACATTCCAGTTGCATTTTCACCAATCGACAAAGCTTCTAACCACATCGCAATATCTAGAGCTTCACTCGGTGTTGTAATGTCTTGTTGCATCAACGGAAGTCTGATATGGGGTAGAAATGCCATGATGAATCATTCTTTATGCTGAACATCGCTCATCTCAAAGATGACCCTTTCCATCAGCGTTTTGAACCGTTGGTCAAAATACCACATAGTTTCATTTGGATACTGTTTAATCTCTTTTAGTTCTGTAATATACTGTGCTTCAGACTTGGGTTTTCTGAACTCGGCAATCAATCCTTTTCTAACCTCATCCAACGTCTTCTCTGGAGTGCTTGTAGGAACTTGTACAAACTTCATAAACAAGTCCAGTGCACGACCCCGAAGAGTAGTCACCAATTGGCCTTTCTTGGCGTCATCATCCGTAATCTGCTTAACAATCCATATTGCTTCACATAATAACCAGTATTGTTCTGGGTTGTCAGTTCCATTCCCATGGAACAACGGTAACTTCACATCTTCATCCGCCATCTTGGGATTCCTTCCTACAGTCGCTGAGCTACTAGCAATCAAGTTCTGTTTACACGATGAATAAGGTGGTGTCAAAGTTGCATTCCTTTCTAGTTGAGAGATAGTGAGCGAAGGTGTGGGCACGTTGTTGTTGGGGCTTGGTATTGCCTCTATCCTGGGAGTATCTTGGTTTTCCTTGGAAACACTGTTAGGTCGCTTCATCCTGTGTGGCATTCCTTCATGGATTTTTGTTTCTCCCGCAGCAGGACCTTCTCCTGTCCTCTGCCTCTTTCCTTGTCGAAACCTTTCTCCTCCCCTCATAATACCACTCTCTTCCTCAGCTTCCTTCACAGTCTTGTCGTAACTTGCACCCATCTACCTCGTATCATTCCATTCACTGCCCTCCCTGCTATCACGGTATCCATAGCCTCCACCCACTAGGGTTCTTTTGATCGAGGTGCATCTTCAGTATTCCCTTTTTGTAGATAAGCATCTTAATGGACAACTCTAGTGACAACAGGAACCTGCCTCTCGGTCTGTTGAAAAATTCCCTTTCAGCTTCGCTATAAGACTTTGTCGTATCAACCGCCAACTGGGTGATATAGCCCCCCAATATACTGTCGACCCAGACCTCAACAGCCAACGATTCTTTGTTATCTACCTCTTGTAGCTCCTGGATCAATTCTGGGGTCGAAGATGTCGGCTCACCACCCTGGAAGTTTCGCTTCTGAAAGGTCAATTTCGATAACCACTCATACAAGATGATTGGGAATTCGCAGAAAAAATATTCGTGTGGACCGCCGTGTATATACTTTTCCAACCACCAATCCGTCGACAACCCAGGGTTTTGATTTTCTTTCTCAGCGAACTCTCACAACTTTTGATCGAACCAATCCTGAATTTCCGTCCTCGTCGAATGCCACAACATGTCCTCCTTCCACTTTGTGTTAGGATATTCCTATACTCCATCCTAGTCCCACCAGTATTTTGATCATTTACATTTTCAGTCATGCATGAACCTTTTAGGGTTTGCATGCATCCCAGTCATCAGTCCAACACCTAGCCCTCAGTTAGCCAGCCCCCAGGAGCTTCTCACTATTCAGCTTTAGCCCTCCAGTTGCTTAATGCGCCCTTCTTCCTTGATTTTAGGGAGCAACTCGCCCTCCTTCACCTACCAGTCCAGTTGTCACTCAGTTACACTTAGTTACACTCAGTTACACTCAGTTACACTTAGTTACACTCAGTTACACTTAGTTACAGTTAGTTACATTCAGTTACATTCAGTTACACACAGTTACATTGAGTTACACTAAGTTACACCTACCAGAGTTAGTTTGACTGATGGTTGACAGTTACTTGAGCATTGATGACTCCACTGATGATGATGAAAAATTCCAGTTTTCGATGATCATGAGGACACCTAGTTGTGCTCCGATGACACTCTAGTGATCCTTTGATCACTCCATGAAGGCTAATTCGAATTGCCACCTTAGGCATTCGAATTCCTCATGCATTGTATTATTTATATGTCCATTTGTGATTAATAATCTAGTATGACCGAAGTGTTATTGCTTCTATCTGAGTTCTACTGTACCATATTATTCTGTTGGTCATTATACTGCATGTATCACTCTTCTTCTATTTTCTTGCTTAATCATAATTATTCTTGTGAGGTACACATCATCTCTTAGATCTGCTGTGAGGATTTTCACACTTCGCACTACGTTACCGGCAACGAAACCATTTGTTGACAAAAACCCTGTTGATAGGGGTTCCTCACATTGTCGACACCCAAACCACCATGATTTCCCTGAGCATCGGCCCAGACAGGTTTTACCCTGTCCAGCAACACTAGCGGAGCAGATGAAGTCTCACCCGAGATGTTCAAGGGAGAGCTGACGGAACCATGTTTTTGCCGAATGAAGGACGACTTTGTGCATTAACTCATCAACTTATCGCAGCATTGCATAACATATCTAACCATTCAATTCAGGCATTAAACATAATTACAACATCATTCAACAGATCTCATTATTGATAGAGCTACCAATGCGCAATAGATATAACAATAAAGCATTAGTTGCAGCAAGAAAACATTGCATCATTCACAGATTCATCACATAATGCATTTATCACAAGGAAACAGGAAAGACACAATGATTCTGCTCAAAATCACATCATATTAACCTTCGCAACAACCCATAGATACAACAATATAGCTTTTCTGTCGCATACCCAGATTAATAGACAATAACAAGAAAAATCCTTCATGCTCAACTGTGTCTTCAATTGATCAATTCTCATCTCCAATCCCTCTCTCAACACTTACAATGCTATGTCTATTTATAGGATAGCACATTTACATTTGCGATCCACTTAGGCAACTGTCTAACTGCTTCTTAACAAAATTTACAAAAAGGATGACCCAAAAACCCACATAATGCGGTCCAAATGACCCAAAACCCACATAATGCAGTCCAAATGACCCAAAACTACATAAACTAATCGACTTGCACACTGCTTTCCTTCTTGCGCGACATCTTTGACCCTTCACAACATCCGTGATGATGTGCAACTGACTCATCCAAATTGCCTGCCAACACGCCTTTTACAACGAACCCTCATTGGTGCTGCAACCAAGTGGTATATTGATCATCCCCATGGTATGCATTCCACCTTTTCTTTCCTCGCCTCATCTTTACTACACATATTTTAGTTACCAGTTCATTGTGAAACTAGTGTTGAGGTTCTCCCTTCTTATAGATAGAGTATGGCCACCCATAACACAGACCATATCCATGAATGGCATAGACACCGAAGTTTATGCAAGATCAAATTGGATGATTGGATATTTTTAGATTAGTTCATGAAATATCTTATCTTGGCAATTTCTAAGGATGTGGCATTAGAACATACCCAAAACAAAGAAGAATCCATCCTCAAATCCCAACAATTTGACCTTATCTACGCCTAATCCGGCTACCTCTACATGATTTTGGTTGACACCCCTTGCGGCGATTCCTCTCAGAGGGATGCACCAGGGGCATCTCATGTTGCTGACGACATCATTGGTCACGTTGCATCCACCAGCAGGACCTATGTGCCTCTGCCCCCTGCACCAACTCCCATGTATAACCCCACCCCTAGTCCTACATAGTCTACCATGAGCTGTGGCCCCGATCTTTCGAACACAACATCTCACTCTGGAGCGATACCATCGTATGTTCCTCTAGTTCTTACTCTCAATGCCCATGGGCCCACCTATGCAGAACCTAGTTTCAGTAATAATCCGTGAGGGTATGCCCCCACTCTTGCGCCTACTGCTCATTAACATTGCTCTGGTCCACCAATGGTCACCCCCACACCTGCCCAACCTCAAGATCCTCCTGTTCCCCAAGGTCAAGTTTATTCCCAAAAAAATCAGGCTCAGAACCAACCAGCCCCGCAGAACCAGTAAGGACAATCCAATAGGATATGAGGTAGAAACCATGGTAACAACCAATGACATGGAGGGGGTGGACAACCTCCTAATCCTACAGATAATAATGGCATTTCTCCTGCCAATTAGAACCCCAATCAAAAAACCGAGAAGGAAAAGAACCCTCAGTTGCAAACAAAATACTCATGTTCTTTCTGTGGTGTTTATGGACATTATATGCATCACTGCCCCCACTTGGCTAGATCCAAACAAATTTAAAATGAAGATAACCAACGTCAAGGGACCGTTGTTCCACCGACACCACCTAACCCACCACAACCAATGGCACAATCCATGGTTCTAGAGAACCCCTTACCCATGCAAGGGGTTGTCACCACCCAAATACCCATTACTTATGCTGCATATTCTAGTCAGGTCCCCAAGTCAGGAGTACACCATATTTTAATGATGTCTTCTTCCGAACTAAACCTCTAGAATCATCGTAATCTATATGGTTCTGTTACCAAGACCCTTCCCATGGATAAGGTTGTTGCATCTACCCCCATAGACCAGTCTTTACATCTCCCCTCACCATCGACCGAAGCCCCCCCCAAATACCCCAAATTTCCTTTGCACTGCATCACCAATAACCCTAACGCTCGAGTTGAAACCCAACTACAAAATCGTCAATTATTTGGCCCAATCCCCTGCCGCCATGTCAGCCTTGGAATTTTTGAATAACTTACCATGCAAAGAAAAGAATTATTGTATGCATTAGGTGCAATAAACCCCTTTGACTCACATTTGATGGCATTTCATTTGTATTAGTTCGAACCTCGCATGCCTTCGTTCATCACTTTTTATATCTTAGTTTCAATTAAAAACCTAGCTATACATCAGAGCATATTCAATGAGGTCACCTCTACATGTTTCATGTCCACATTTGTGTGGCAGAAGCTTGGGTCCCCTCCATTGAAGTATTCCACAAAGACACTGCATGCTTATGATGGTCATGTAGCTCAACCACAAGGCCTTCTCCCTAATGTCCTTTTCTAGTTAGTAGGAAAAACCATCATGATCGACATTGAATTCATTAACTCCCAACTCAACTAAAAACTTCTTCAAGGATGCAATTATATGTATGCGATGAAGTTCATTTCCTTGTTCGTGTTCCAACTCATGATGTTCCCCCATGAGGGAAGAATATCCAAACTCGACCAACTTACCTATTACGACCCTAATGGGCCCTCTGATCTAGAGAATTTCCTCCCTATGGTTGAAAATTTTTCCCTTGCTGCATCTATTCCATCAATTTCCACCACTGGTCTAGGTGTTTATTGTGATGCTCCGATGACCACCACATTTACAGACTTTCCCCCACCTCCTTTGACTATTGAAATATCAGAATTGTGCACCATTTCATCAAGCAAATCGGTCCCTAAACCATATCCCACCGCTCAGCCGACACCCCAACCGCAACCTTAGTGGCCACCCCAACCTCAACCACCATCGATATAAATCCATGTGGGAGCCACCTCGATACACACGATCCCCTTCTTGTTCCCACCATTAGGAGTTTTAAGCATGCCTGTAATGGAAACACTGAACCTCCCGAGATAGACATTAGGGATTCATGTCTGGTACTTACCCGAACCAAATCCCAATCTGACCACTCAGGTCTACTCCAACTGATCCATCCAATTGATACTGCCAATCGCCCACCTCTTGTCATGTCTACAGAAACTTCCTCCAACTCCAATCCCCCTCATCCCAAGAATGTTGGGGGGAAAACTACAAATACTAATGCCTCGACACTTGTGAATAAAGCCGTGAATCCTCCTTCTCCTTCCTCAGCTCGAGCACCTTCGCCTTGTGTTTTGTGCGATGTCCTAGGTCACGCTACCCAAAATTGTTCATAATTTCCCATCCTCCGCACTCACATACAGATGTTGGATGATGGAGAGAACATCCTGGTAGTTCAAGTTCCATCTCCTCCTCAACCACATAACAAATCATTACGTACAAATTATTCATCTACAGTTTGTGGCCTTTACGACCATTACTCCCACCATTTCCCTGATTTACCAGAATATCGATTGGTGTTGGATGAGTTGCACAAGCCGTCCTTGGAGTCTTAGGTCATCGTCATTGAATAAATCCACCCCTTGGAATCTTCTTCGAACGAGAGGAAAACCATTTGTTTCATCTAATCCTCTAATGACCCTTCATCATCAACCTGTACCAATACGATTGTCTCGATAGACACAAGTCCCTTAGACCTTTCTATTCGATCATTTCGAACCGATGAGGAATCCCATGTCGAAAACATGTGTCATGCCCCCAATTTTGGCTCATCTAGTACCATGGGTGAAAGGGGACAAGATCAACCCCTAAGGCAATTAAATGGTATTAATTCTATTTGCTTAGAATAACTTTTAGTCTAAGTCTCACAAATTGGAAAATTTATTTATTAAAGGTATTTTTGATAAATAAAATTAATAGATAATGAACAAGTGGGCCAAGAGGGCACCCATGTGGAAGATGCTGCCAAAAATGGAGTAGGGTGTATTTTTGGAGGAAATTATACCACGGGAGTTAATTAATCATTAATTAATTGATTAAATGATGAAGATAGAATTAATAATGAGTTGTATTATCTTTTATTAATATCTTTATTTATTATGCTGAATAAATGGAGAACATGGCCTACTAATTCGAATTGGTGGATAAGGGTGGAGGAACTACTTGGAGTAGAAGTCAAGTAAACACTAGAGTCCAAAAATGTTGCTAAAATGAAGAAAAGAGGCTTATTTTAGGAAAATCAGCATAAATCTTGGAAAATCAGGAAAGTTGGAAAAGCAGGAAAGTTTTGAAAGTAGGAAAGTTTAGAAAAGGAAGGAAAATTAGAAAAAGTGGAAAGAATGGAAAGCCAAAGCAAACCAAGAAAGCGAAGCAAGGAAAGTATGTACACTCATGGGTGATCTATTCTCATAGGTCACCAAGCTAAGTAACTTGCTCAATAGGTCAACACGAATTCTATTTAAGAAGGTTTCCAACTTCATTCAAGAACTTTTGTCATTTGCAATTTTGGTTTTAGAGCTCTGAGCTCCTCAACTGTTGAGCGACGTGCCCCAACAATTCCTCATGGGAGATGTTCCCCAAGGCCTTGTGAGTTTTCGATGAGTGTTATGCAGGTACAACGGACAGTATTATAGCTAGTGACATCCATTATTGAGCAGCAGTGAAGATCTATAGCATGATTGGAGAAGAGGCTTCCATTGGAGGGGTTTTGCATTTAAGATTGAGGAGAAAACACCAAAGATGAAGAGTAATATGGAAAGGTGTTCTCAGAATATTATGTGAGGCCAATCAGTGATTATTTGCATACATAAGAGGCTTTCCATTCTAGCATATCAAGTGCAGATAGAGATCCCCCTCTCTTCTCTCACTTCTACTCTTCCCACTGCCAGATTGGAGGTGATTTTCCTAGAAGATGAGACCAGAAGCTTATGAATTTCATGGAAGGTCTTTACATTCATATTGCAGCAAGTTGAGACATCTAAAAAGTATATGGGATGATAAATACTTCCAGTGCAGATCCACAGTAATACTCTCCTTTCTTCTTTGCTCTACTAGCTCATGTACGGAAGAAAATAGCCTGTGAGGCATTGTTATTTGCAAAGAAAGCACTAGAAGATAAAATAATTGTTCTGAACTCTATATTAAATGTTTATTGGCCATAATAATTAATATCAGACCTAATGTAATCATCAGAATTGTTGGCCCGGTTTTGCAACCAGGCTTAGTGCTATGGGCACCTGCTAACTAGTAGCAGCAGTTTCAATAGAATTAAACAAGAAACTAATCTAAACAAAACTAATCATGGATCTATGCAAGAATATAAGCAAATAATGGAAATATTTTAAAAACAAGAACAAGAAAATGTGAAAGAATAACTTTGTATTTAAAAATGGGGCAAGCTAATGCTTGCAATAGTAATACCTTCAATGGTGAAGGTTGATGTAGAGCAACTCCCAAGATAAGTAGCTCCAAGCTCCAAGAGGTCTCCTTCTCCAAGGTTGCTTATAATGGCCAAATACTCAAGGGAGATTTTGGCAGCATGAGCATAGGAATATGGATGGATGTGAAATGAGGAGCCCCTACCACCTTTTTATAGGTTTTGGTGGTGGGGAATACCATTTGTGGTTTTGTGGAAACCAAATGGTATTGACCAACATGGTTTAGGTACTTTTCCCTCCTTTTTCCTTTTTTTCTTTTTGAATAAAATTAATATTTTAATTCCCTTTTTAATATTTTTGGGAATTTGGACCCTTTTTGAGGGTTTTTTATGCTTTTCAGGAAAAATAATGTTTTTGAGTGGGAAAAAGGGGTGTACTAAGGTCTTTTGGTGACCTTTTATTGGTTTCAGAGGCTCAGATGGTGGAAAAGTGGACAAATGGGTCATGTGAATAAGGGAATGAGCTAGTGAGCACTTTTTAGGTGTTAACAAATTGCCCCCTGATGTGTGAGGGCAGGAGCTCATCGTATGGCCGATAGACATCATAGTTCTTTTGTTTTTTTTCTGGGGTTTAGGGAGAGAAGAGACCGGTTGGATACTGGAGCCACGGCTCTTGGAAGCTGCAAAAACAAAAAATATTACATGGCCTCAATATGAATGAGGTATAATCTCTGATAGTGGACGAGGCGGGAATTCCCATGCTTGTATCAAGACATATACATAACAATTAGTCCCAAGAAGGGGGATCTAATACATAAAGAATCTACTAGTATATCATAATGGTCTAGGGGGGGGGCATTATTTTGGGATATACTCTTGATCATAACTGATCTCAATAACTGATACACTGGAAATAAATGATGAACTGTTGGAACTGAAGGTGTCCAACATCTGTAGGGATGTAATGACTGTGATCCATCTTTGGGAAGTATCTGTAACTGTATACTCGAGGGAGTATAAAACTGGGGTACATCTGAATACTGTCGCCATACGCAACCCGGATATCTATAGGAACAGTGTAACTGGTTGTATCCATAGGTAGACTCTCAAATGTGGAGGAGTCAGAAGGTATCCGGGGTCTGCGACTAATAAGTGAACGAACCGATGCCCTGTGCGAGTCTCAACGATGTGATCAAGGTGTTGAAGTCGAGCATGCGAGAAACAACCATTTGGAGAGGCACTGAGAACTCCCCTCGAAATGATTCGTAGGCACTCATCATAAATGGTGATGAGTCTAAGACACAGGGACCTCTAGGTCTATCCTCTGGAATAAATGTGGTTGTCGTCGACAGAGGGAGACCAACAACTAACAAGGTAATGATGGTTCCTTGATAGAAGCGCGAGGTGTAGAACTGAAGTGTGGTAGTATTGATGGTAGGACTGACATACTTGTGGGGATGGGAAGTAACTGGGGTCATATAGTGGGTAGACTCAAACTTCCTTTGTTCAGAGCATGATAACATGGTTGACCTGCCAGCGTAGGGAACTGACTTATAGGTGTGGGTATCATTGCTTTAATTGACTGAATGGTATATATTGACTCTGGGGGGGGAGGACGAGATAATAGGTGCTGTCGAGGGATTTTCAAGGTGACCAATACTCTGAACAAAGGCGACCAATCATGGGGAAGCTGTCGTATGAGTAGATGTGATCTGTCGTGGCGCCAAGAGGCACCATTGATTCCTTCTTCGTGGTTTTAATGAGCTCCAAGAAGGGATAAAAGTGTGCTCTGAAATGGTGTGGTCCTGTGGATTTTGTGAGCCCAGGACGACTCATGCTCATGGTTGTTTTCATGTTTAGAGAGTCTGAAAACGGTAAGTGGACTCTATTGGTGTTTCTTTTTCGTAAGTTTAGTCTCCAAGGCCCGAAAAAACATAAAATGATGCGGATGGAGAACTCTTCTAGCCGATGTGACTAGAGTATACCTTTTTCGTAATTAGTCTACGAGGTCCGGAAAAGGGGTAAACTTATACTAGGTAGACGCCCTTTCAGATACGTTTAGTGAGCATGAAAGGAAACAAGATTGCTCGGCGATCTTTTCATTGTTTTAGGAGTCAGAAAAGAGCTTAACAAAAACTCCCTAAGTGCTTTTTTTGTAAAAGGGATTGCTCGGCCCGAAAAAGGGATAAAATTATACTGAACAAAAAATGGATAGATGGGAGCGAGAAAAGGTCTCAAGCGTCATCATGTGTGTGGGATACAGGATCCGGTGACATAAAGATTGTCACAAAGGGGGCTACGGCCGTTGTGGCACGCAAACCGAGGCTATGAGAGGGCATTTTGAAAAAATGGCCAAAAAGTATGGGCGTGAGAGCAAGAAATGATCTCAAGCATCATCACGAGCGTGGAAAACTGAATCCGACGATATAAAGACTGTAAAAAATGGAGAACGACGGATGTGGCATGCAAACCGAGGTGACGAGGGGGGCATGGGAAAAAATGCCCAAAAAATCTAAGCACGAGAGCAAGAAATGATCTCAAGCATCATCACGAGCGTGGAAAACTGAATCCGGCAATATAAGACACTTCGAAAATGGAGAACGACCGATGTGGCACGCAAACCGAGGCGACGTGGGGGGCATGGGAAAAAATGCCCAAAAAATCTAAGCGCGAGAGCGAGAAATGATCTCAAGCATCATCATGAGCACGGAAAACTGAATCTGTCGATATAAGGCATGCCAAAAACGGACCATGGTCGATATGGCACGCAAATCGAGGTGACGAGGGCACCCAAAAAATGGTCCAAAAATGGAGCTGGTGAAAACTAGAAAAGGAAAGAACTGACATGAAGTTCTCGTTGCGCTGATTCCAATGGTACCAACGGTTTGAAAAATGGACTTCGTATGATACCGCAATGGTTTTTTGAAAAATGGTGGAATTTCTATAAATAGGGCGTGGGGCCCAAATGACGTGTCATTGTTACGTGCGAGTTTGGCAGAGCAGTCAGAGCTATTTCTCGATTTTCGGGAGATTTCACCATTGGTTTTCGATTTTGTGAGTTTCAGGTAACTCTATTTGCTTTAGCCTTTTCAATTATGTCTTTTTTGTTTCGCGGTGGGCCCCCGAAGGCCGCAAAATTCCATGTTGACCCTCCAACGTGGAATATCGCAGGTTCTGGGTCTATTCCCGCGATGAACCGCGCGGGTTTCAGGCTGATAGCCACGATGTTCATCGTGACTATGAGGTTGGAACCCGCGATGTTCATCGCGAGTTCATGGGAGATAGTCGTGATGTTCATCGCGACTGTCTGGCAAAAATCCGCGATGTTCATCGCGGGTTTTTGGCTGGAGGCCGTGATGATCATCGCGGGTATTTGAATGGAGGCCGTGATGATCATCGCGGGTTTTAGCATGGAGGCCATGATGGTCATCGCGGCTTTTGGTGGAAAAGCCGCGATGGGATTTTTTCAAAATTTTTTGTGCTGGGGCTAAAAATTTCTTCTGTTTTCTGGCAGGATGTTGAGGAGACCATTGTCCTCCTGGGTTTCTGCTTGAGTGCAAGATGCGCCCAGCGAGATGAGCTCAGGTTTCCCTGGTGTCGTGGAAATATCTATTTTTATAATGGGGGAAATGTTGGACATGTTCCCTTCTTCGAAGGCATCCGGTGTTGGGATGGGGTCCTTTAACCAATCGACCTTAGTGGGTATGAAGTCTTTTGATTCAACCGAGAGCTGGTTGGACACGGTGGATGTGGATGCTTCCGGGAGGAAGTACGAGCGATGATGCATATCATCCCAAGGGTAGTCGGGTTCCGTAAGTGTCTCCAAAATTTGCTCATCAGTATTGAAGTAGTCAAACCATAAATCAAGGGGTTCTGGTTTGAAAGTTGTTGAAATCATATAGATTGTATTGACTTCTTCTGACGAGGATGATGGCGGAGGGTAGATCTCCTCAATGAGGGGAGGAGATATCTCCAAATCAACGTTGTTTAACTCATACAATGCTGCTCTATAGTCTGAGAGATCAGGACAATGGTGAGAGTAGTGGCCGTACACACTACATATGGCACAAGGATGATTAGTGCGTAGTGATCTGTCGCGAGGCTGAGGAGGTGGCTCTAGTCTAACTACTGGGATGTTGATGTCATCGTCTAACATATTCATATGCTCCTGGAGCGCCGATAACTATGGGCATTGATGAGTAGGATGGCCTATCTCATCGCACAATGAGCATTTAGGGGAGCTCGAAACACAGGTGGGGGTTTGATTGCCTTAGGAGGTGGTATAGCAGTGTACGGTTGTGGACCTCTGCCCCCAGTGGGCTTGACGAGAGGAGGAGGATTCGTTGATGATGAAGGAATTGTGACACCAGGAAGAGGTTTTGTTGACGCCGAAGGGATTGTGACACCAGGAGGAGGTTGAGTACTGGTAACAATAGGTTGTACCGGTTGGAGGACGACATTTGGTGTCGGAGGTGGAACAGGAGGGGGAATGTACCACACGGGTAATCCCAAGGTTAAACCGGGGAGACTAAGGGTAGCCAAGACCGGGGATCTTACCACGCCCGAGGGAGGGAATAGGAAGGGGATAGTGTGAATAGGTGTAATGCCAATGTGACTAGGTACCAATGGTGGTTTAGGAAACAAAGGCGGTTGATTGTTGGATGTTTGTAGATTGTGGGAAAGAGTATAGAGGTTTGCGACGTGGGTCTCCGGTGACGGTGGTGGAATGGCTTGGAATGTAGAGTTCATTGGTGTATCTAAGTAAAGTCCGGGTCTCACAGAAGAAACAAAGGAGGTGGTTGCACTAGAAGCAGGTTGTTCAACCATGGGGAGAACATTTTCGGGTGCTGCAGGGGCATTGGGATCATAATAGGTGAGTTGGTCGATTTTGACCACGCGTCCCTCGTGGGGGAACATCATGGTACGAAAAATGGATGAGGCAACCGCTTTCATGGCGTACATGTAACTGCGGCCAAGTAAAAGGTTATAATCGAGTTGGGCATTAATGACCTCTATGTCGATGAGCACAGTTTTCCCTCCCAACTGGACGGGGACATTGGGTAGTAGACCTTAGGGTTGAGCTAACTGGCCGTCGTAGGCCCGTAATGCAGTGGTGGATTGCTGGAGAGTAGGGGATCCCAGCTTCTGCCAAACGAATGTGGACATGACGCATGTAGAGGCACCCTCATCGATAATGCATCGATGGATGACAAGATTCTGAATGGAAACAGAAACTTGGACTGCTATGGTGGAAGGCAGACGTGGTTCGGACTGGTCCAAATCAAAAGTCATTAATTTCGAATCATTTGGGTCAATCACCCCAATGGCGGAAAGTGAGTCTTGCACTGCATAGGACAGTTTTTCAAGACTTGTAACGCAGACATGGCTGCGGGGGACTGAGCTAAATCATCGACGATGTTGTAATTTGAAGCAACCCGTGCATTGGGGTTGTTGTTGATACGACGAAGTGGGAAGCGAGGTGCTTTAGAGGTTCCATCAAGTGGAAGCGGGGTTATATGTAACGTCTGATTAGTGGGATGAGCGTTAGTATCCTTATCGGCGGGTGGGGCTTCGGAGGTAGGGCCATACTGGTTTCGATAGGTCTGGATGTTGACATCAGTAGTTGACATCATCAGCAAGTGGTGAGTTCCTGAATCAAACATTGGTTGATCAGGAGCGGCGTAAGTGATTTGTTGTGGTGGCACCTTGCCCTGTGGGGGAGCTAATGGCTGAGTGTTTACCACTCCTTGTGTTGGAAAAGGGTTTTGTAACACCAAAGGTTGAGGTTGTGGTGGTGGAGGGTTGGGTGGCGGCTGAGGAGCCGCCTGCCCTTGACGATGGGCATCATCTGTCCATAGTTTCCGCGCTCTCTCCAAATGTGGGCAAGCGTGGGTATAGTGGCCATAGACCCCGCAAATAGAACAAGGATGGTTTGTTCGTAAATTAGCATTTTTGGCTTGCTTAGGTGGCCGATCAGGATTCTGATGAGCAGGTGCCGTGTTATTATTTTGTGGAGGGTGGGGAGGTTGTGGACCTTGGTTTTGGTGTTGGTTGTTGCCATAGTTACGTCCTCTTCCACGGTTTGGTTGCCCACCCTGGTTGCGTTGGTTATTCTAGTATTGGGGCTGATGTTGTTGTGCGTACACATGCCCTTGAGCATTAGGGGGATTTTGGGGAGCCGCAGGTGTAGGAGCAGTTTGCGGTGGATAATATGCTGGTGGAGCTGGAGGTGGTCCAGCTGCCTGTTGGGGTTGTTGGTACCCCTGAGCTATTGGATGTGTTGGATTGGATGGTGCAGCTTGCTGTGGGTACTGCATCGATTGTGGCGGGAACTGAATGGAGTTATGTGTAGCAGGTTGGTTATAATATGTAGGAGGTACATATGCTAATGGCGCTTGCCCATAGCAATGTTGTGGACAAGAGGGTCCATGAATGTGATGTGTCTGGTTTGTTGGAGCGTAAGAAGTTGTCGCTCCGGAACTGGATGTAGCCCTAGAGAGGTCTGGGGCAGGCATGGTGCTCACCATGCTGAAAGGTTTAGCTTGTGGTGTGATTTGGCCAATAATGCCATCAGCGGCATGTGATGCCCCCGGTGCGTCACCGCGTGAAGAGTCGCCGCGTGGGGCGTCTGGTATGATTGTGTATAGATAACCCGACTGGGTGTAAATGAGATCAAACTGTTGGGCTTTGAGGATGGCCTCTTCCTTAGACTGGGGTCTTTCAGATGCCACATCCTTCGCAATGAGAGGGAGAAGGGATTTTAGAAACCAATCTAGGAAGATACGGTCGTCTAATTTGATTTTGCAGAGGCTTTGGCGTCGACGCCACTCATGAATGTGATCAGTGATGTGGGTGGCTGTGTTCTATCTGCAAGACAGTAGGATCTCGACGCCCGCATCATAGCAGACAGGTAACTGAAAGAACTGCAGGAAGGTCGAGGCAAGGGAGGTAAAGGTGGCATGCGTCCCATGGGGCTGCTCGATATACCACTTGGCTGCAGAGCCAGTGAAGGTGCGCTGTAACAGACGGAGGCAGACAGAGTCATCCACTATGGAGTTGGAGGAACACCATAGATGGAAGGACATGATATGGTTCTGGGGGTCCTCACCTGCCTTGCCCTCAAACTTAGGGATGTCGAAGGGGAGTTTGGTGGGCATGTGAGGCCACGCAGGATCGTGTCTGATAGGGTCATTGGTGAGCCTGGCTAAATATGGCAAGTTCAGACTTGCCATATACGGTAAGCTAGCAGATGTAGTGACTGGGACTGGGACATGCCTAGTCATGGTGGTATGGGGTCCAGTAGCACCTAAAGGTATGCTAGGTATTGAAGGTATATGTCCTCTAATAGGTGTGGTCTGGTAAGGGCCAGCGCTTCCTAGTGCAACATGGGTTACACCAGGGTTAGGAATAGTAGTGGTGATTCCTGGGATAGGGTTTGTGGAAACCAGATGGGGTGTGACCCCTATGTTGGGAATACCCATAACAGGTGGTGGCCCTGTGTTGGAAATTCCTATAACAGGAGGTGACCCTGTGTTGGGAATTCCTAAATGTGGAGTGTTGCCTATATTGGGCATACCCAGGGGGGTGGTTGTTGCCATGGACGGCATTGCAGTAGAAGGGTCTGTAGACGTCTCTCCTATGGTGCTGGTAAAGAGTGGATCAAATGGTGTTCCAGACATAATGTTGGTTGGGAATAACGCAGTGGGATTTTCGGATTCTGCCTCAGAATCAGAAGTGAAGTGAGGCGTGTCAGAATCAGATGACTGTCTAGTTGACCGACGATGTGTCGAGTCAAGGGATAAGGATCAACGTCGGTGACATGGCGAGCCAAGTAGACTGAACTCTGGGAGTTTTCCCTGTAGACGACGAGAGCGTCTAAAATTCTCAATGGTGAGAAAATAAGTTTTTGTGGAAAAATCTGTATGTGTAAAATGGTAATGTATAAAAAACTCAAAACCCTAATGCAACCAAGGGTGCAAGAAGGGGAGTGAAAAATGAAGGCTCTCAGGCCAAAAAATCAACCTCAAAAAAGGCACTTATTCTAGCAGTTGTGCTACAATAAGTGGAGGGATGCAACAAATGGTCAGATTACCAACATGCAAACAGCTTCTAGAAAAAATAGGTGTAACTAGACCAAAGGTGGGTTGAATCATGCAAACACCTAACTAAAAGTATTGTGAATCAACAAACTATATTCTCTGCAAGGTGATGAAATCCAAGTCAGACAATATTGAGTGTTAAGTCCACGGCTAGATATCCCCCTACCGGGAGGGACACCGGGTAATCAATCCTAAAGAATGTCTACTAGGATACTCCGTTCATGATGCGTCGAGAAAAGGTAAATCTACCGTTTGGTCCTTTGATCGCAATATCCCAATACAGGGATATCCCGAGAACTGCGAATGGTAGCCCTTCGGTTACTGAATGGATTTCGGTATTCTACTCAGGCTTCCGGAACCATCCTCGCGACTTCAACCCTCCTAGGGAAGAGGCCTTCCCACAAACCGGTTGTGACCGCGCCAATAAATACTAAGATATTTTAGCTCCCTAAATGGACAACTTCTATGTCTCAGATGTAATAACTGAGGGGTGTTATTGGAACACCTATCCCCCCAATACTACCTAGCTACAAAGTTCTTTTAGTGTTCCTCAAGTGAGGTTAAAAGTGTGTTGAAATTAGGGTAAGTTTTAAAGCTTAGTTCAATTAAGTGTTTGAGTGGGTGCACGTGTGGTATTGTAAACTGAACTTGAAAGAAGTAAATGCTTTATAGGAAATTTTCAAAAAATAAAGGATCTTTCAAAAATAAAAAAGCAAATATTTATGACTTTTTTCTATAAATGGAAACTAAATGCTTTGCAAAATTAACTAAAAAAACAAAGGATCTTTGGAATCATGAAAGCAAATAATAGACTTCTTTAAAGAAATAAATGGTTTTCTTTTCAAGGAAATTGCTAAGGGAAAGATTTTTAAAGAAGTAAACAGGAAAAAAATTTAACCTAGATAAACTGCAAAATAAGTCTTTCTTTCATTTTCTTGGAAATTTTTTAAAAAGACTTTCTAGATGTGCATTTAAATAGTAAAAAAAAAAAATTTCTATGGCTGTAAACTAGGATGAATTTAATACTGTAAAAATGTGCTATGTGGGCAGAAAGTACAGTAAAAAATTAATTTTTTAGACGATTCGGCCGAATGAAAAAATTAGCATCGCGGGTTTGGACAGAAAAGCCGCGATGGACCACGCGGGTTTCTGTCGCACAGTCGCGATGGACCGCGCGGGATTTCGGCGTACTGTCGCGATGGGCAATGCGGAAAATGTCCACGAAGCCGTGATGTGCAGCGCGCAGATAGGCCGCGAAGCCGCGGGGGACCGCGCGGAAAAGGGCCGCGCAGTCGCGATGTGCAGCACGGAAAAAGACCGCGAAGCCGTGATGAACCGCGCGGAAAAAATCCCAAAAGCCGCGATGGACCGCGCGACTGTCAGGCTAAAAATCGCGAGGTGAAAGCCGTGCACGGAAGCCGAAAAACGAACCCAAAAATTGATAATTCCGGGCTGTTAATGGCAATAGATGGGGCCAAAAACTAGAGCAGCAATGGATCTGCTGTCTAGGATGGCAGATCTATGGATCTAAAGGCTAAAAACTAATAAAAAATTAAGATTGAAAGAAAAACTAGAGATCTATTGTTCAGAGCCAACGGAGTCGCCAAAAACTGTTGGCCCGGTTTTGCAACCAGGCTTAGTGCTATGGGAACCTGCTAACTAGTAGCAGCAGTTTCAATAGAATTAAATAAGAAACTAATCTAAACAAAACTAATCATGGATCTATGCAAGAATATAAGCAAATAATGGAAATATTTTAAAAACAAGAACAAGAAAATGTGAAAGAATAAATTTGTATTTAAAAATGGGGCAAGCTAATGCTTGCAATAGTAATACCTTCAATGGTGAAGGTTGATGTAGAGCAACTCCCAAGATAAGTAGCTCCAAGCTCCAAGAGGTCTCCTTCTCTAAGGTTGCTTATAACGGCCAAATACTCAAGGGAGATTTTGGCAGCATGAGGATAGGAATATGGATGGATGTGAAATGAGGAGCCCCTACCACCTTTTTATAGGTTTTGGTGGTGGGGAATACCATTTGTGGTTTTGTGGAAACCAAATGGTATTGACCAACATGGTTTAGGTACTTTTCCCTCCTTTTTCCTTTTTTTTTTTTGAATAAAATTAATATTTTAATTCCCTTTTTAATATTTTTGGGAATTTGGACCCTTTTTTAGGGTTTTTTATGCTTTTCAGGAAAAATAATGTTTTTGAGTGGGAAAAAGGGGTGTACTAAGGTCTTTTGGTGACCTTTTGTTGGTTTCAGAGGCTCAGATGGTGGAAAAGTGGACAAATGGGTCATGTGAATAAGGGAATGAGCTAGTGAGCACTTTTTAGGTGTTAACAAGAACAGATTTTACATTTCTTTTAAGCAGTTTACCATGTAAAAATCCAAGACTAGCTAGTTTGATGCCTAAATTTGATTAGTTTTGCCATTTTATGTATAAAACTCATTATGTGCACTCTTTTGTTATTCCGTTAGTTGGAGTAGGTCCTCAAAACATCCCAGTATCCATAACAGCTCTCATTTTCAGAATTTAATGGCCTTTAGACAATGTTTGTGAAGTTCTGAAAAAGACTAGCTCCACAATCCCAGAAGACACTAAAATCCCCAATTCTCTACAAAATATTCCAAGATTGATAATTTATCATTATGAAAATAACCAGAAACCCATTTAATATCATAATACTTGATTATCTTTCCCGATCTTGTTTGTATATGTAGATGTACCTAGAAAGCATTGCGGTAGGCTTCAACGGTAGTTGAAGTCCGAAACATAAATGGTCTCTGTACATTGTACAAAGGATCCAATTTTCCATTGTCAAAGTTTCTGTTGCACATTGTCCCATATAAATTCCAGAATTGAAATTTCATCTTACCAAACTCAGTTTCAAGTCTCCTTACCCGTCACTGACTTCATGCTCTGTTCGATGAATTGATTAAAAATGGACAAGTAAAGATTATTTAAATTTCTGAACTTGAGTTAATATCTAGGTTAAATATTTCCTAGGATATTACAATGGTATCAGAGCACTTTCCTCCACCCCTGTGGAAATAAAGAATCTCACTGATGGAAGGAAGATTGAAGATCTTCTCATAGAGGCAAAATGTGGCTCATACCAGTCAGTGAAGAAGAAGAATTTATTTTTGAGCCATATGAAGAGGAGCCTTTAACCCCTGTTGGAAATTCTTATTTGCACAAAATTGAACATGATTTCCTTGATGAAGAAATGGTTGAAGAGAGCATAGGAAATGACCTACCTATGACTAATGGGGATTATGAAGGAATACTCAAAAGAGGTAACCCTAATAAATCCTATGAGTACTTCATGGAGTACTCTGCCTTGAAGAAGGAGGTTCAGAAGTCCCTGAACTTTAGAGACTATTGTGATTTAGAAATTCAAATTTTGTTCAAATACCTTTACAATAGTGATAGAAAAAGAAGGATTGCACATATGGTTGATGGTGTGTGCAAAGTAGTCAAGGTAAGATCTTTACCCCTAGGAGCTAAGATAGAAGGGAGGAATAAAGATGTGTCCACACAGCTAGGAAAAATCAAGGGAGGAAACCAAGAGCCACCTAGTTCTTTTGGTGGAGAAGAAACCAAAAAGAATAAAGATGAATTTGCAGCCCTACATATGGATCCATCCCAATCTCAGGGAAAAGGAATCAAGAAGGAAGTTTCATCAAGGCCACTTGCAGGGCCAAGCATTGCAAGACTGTTTGGTTTTTCTTCAAGAAGGAAGTCCAAAGGTTGTGATTTGAGCACAACACAATGTGGAGAGACATCAAGTTTATTGGAAAGAAATGACCAAGAAGACCTTGCCGGTGCCCCATTACTCCAAGAAGTTGATGAAGAAGGTCAATGCACAGTAGAAGATCCAGCAGTCAAACACTTGATTGTTGGTGATGAGGGAGGTAAAATCACTCTCGATATTTTAATGGTTGATTTCAAAACAAGTGCGGAAGAAATGAGACAGATTGATGAAGGTGAGACATCTTTTGGATCTGATCCAAAGGAGGAACAAAATTCATATTTACACTCACCCCTGAAGCCTCGCTAGTAAGCAGAAATTTAGCACATCTCAGTAGGGTTGGAAGCAGAGAAATGGGTGTATGGACAAGCCATCAAAATTCTACCACATAAGGAGAATAAAATGACACATGGTGAATTAGTAAATTCTGATTTTTATGTGCCATTATGTCAATCTGATATGGCAGCCATTTCCATTGAAAAATTTAGAATGGTTGACCCCCATAGTGATGAGGTTCAAAATTCTGGTGTTAAAAATGAAAGCAGTATGAAGGATGAAACTTTAAGAGAAGATCTTTCTGTTGCATCAAGGATGAATGAGCACATATGTTGCAACCCAAATTATGTTTTTGAGGACCTAAAAGATGAAAATATCGCAGCAGGAACATATATATCAGATTTCAAAACTTCAAGTGCACTGCATGGAATTGATCCAGCGATGGAAAATGAAGAGGATGAACATATGAAAGAACCTCATGTTCTTGCAGGAGCTTTAAAGATGGATGAACAGAAGATCCAAGAATCCCTTCAAACCCTCAATTACACACATTCCTTAATGAATAACCTTTGTTGAAATTTGAGGGAGCTGTCTTCCATGGGATACATGGAAGAATTTCAGAAAGCCATAGCAAGCATAAAAGGTAAATTCTTGAACCTGCTTTTCGATAGAGATAGTTTATTGGAGCTTGTAGAATTGTTTCATGGTACATCCTTGAGGGATGATGAAGAGATCAACAATTTCACTGATGAATTAATGGCCACCCAAGATTCTTTGAGAAGCACTTAAAGTGCCCTCCAAGAATCCAAGATAGAAATATTGCAGCTTCATGAAAAGTTGCAAAGATCCCCCCTACCCTCCTACACACCATTCAGTCAACTTCATTTGGCTGAAAGCATTCTTGATCATAGGGAGGAACCTCATGATATGGTGGATCATGAGGATCATTCATTTTTATATGTGCTTGAAGAGTGTGCAGAATAGTTTGATGAGAACCAAGCACTTGACTTTTTTCCAAGGGAACTTGAGCTATTCCTTGAAGACAACCACTCTCCCATGGAAGAGTGGGATGAGAGAACCAAATTTGGGCCAGCCAACAATGGAGAAGTTGCAGCCATAAGTATTATTACTGAAGGTTGCAGACATGCAAAGAAGGTTCACAGTTCTTTCCCACATGTCCTAGATTCAACAACACCAATGGAGAATGAACAGTGGGTGAAGAAATTTTTCTAGTTTGTGTCACATGTACAACAGGAGGATCATGATTTGTCCCCATGGGAGATAGATCCTATTGTAGAAGAGATGGCTGATTATAGCTCATATAAATCAGCAAGCAAGATCTTTGATTCATCCACTGAATGGATGAATAGAGGCATCACTGAAATGGAAAATTTGGAAGGTAAAAAATTCACTTGTTTCTGCAATAACTTTGTTGTTATAACTGACATTGTCTTGAACTGTGAGCAGAAACAAAGATGCATTTTGCAGCCATTTGATGTCACTCATCCACACATGGATTGGGTGAAAGATTACCTGACAAGCATGAAATCTCCTTGCAAAAATGTTTCTGCTTATGGTCAAGGGAAGGCAGCTAAGCAGGAAATGTGCCAAGATAAATTAATGATTACTTGCAAAAGTTGGATTATGTGGAGGGAATCCACATGTTTGGAGATTGGGAAAATGCAGTTGATACTTTGGGATCCTGGCATTAATGGGAGTGACAGATTGCCAAAGGTGACAGAAAATTTTTAGTCCTTGCAGGAGAAACAATGGGATCCAGGAATTCTACTCAAGTTATCCTAATTGGGTTGAAAAATTTGTCCATTGCTGGTTAATTGTAGATATAGATTACAGTGCAGTTTTTCTTTTCTTCCATAGTCATTTTTTTGAAGGCCCAAATTTAATTTTCAGATTGTTTAGTGGATGGGGACATTTATAATCAGAGTGGTGGAGCAGAAGCTTGGTGGAGTCCTAACATTGCTTGAGGACAAGCAATCTTGGGAAGGGAGGACTGTCATGTCCCCAATTTTGGCTCATCCAGTACCATGGGTGAAAGGGGACAAGATCAACTCCTAAGGGAATTAAATGGTATTAATTATATTTGCTTAGAATTAATTTTAGCCTAAGTCGCACAAATTGGAAAATTTATTATTAAAGGTAATTTTGATAAATAAAATTAATGGATAATGAACAAGTGGGCCAAGAGGGAACCCATGTGGAAGATGTTGCCAAAAATGGAGTAGGGTGTATTTTTGGAGGAAATTATACCATAGGAGTTAATTAATCATTAATTAATTGATTAAATGATGAATATGGAGTTAATTATGAGTTGTATTATCTTTTATTAATATCTTTATTTATTATGCTAAATAAATGAAGAACATGGCCTACTAATTTGAATTGGTGGATAAGGGTGGAGGAATTACTTGGAGTAGAAGTCAAGTAAACACTAGAGTCCAAAAATGTTGCCAAAAAGGAGAAAAGAGGCTTATTTTAGCAAAAGCAGCATAAATCCTGGAAAATCAGGAAAGTTGGAAAAGCAAGAAAGTTTTGAAAGTAGGAAAGTTTAGAAAAGGAAGGAAAATCAGAAAAAGTGGAAAGAATGGAAAGCCAAAGCAAAGCAAGGAAAGTATGTACACTCATGGGTGACCTATTCTCACAGGTCACCAAACTAAGTAACTTGCTCAACAGGTCAACATGAATTCTATTTAAGAAGGTTTCCAACTTCATTCAAGAACTTTTTTCATTTGAAATTTTGGTTTGAGAGCTCTGTGCTCCTTAACTGTTGAGTGATGTGCCCCAACAATTCCTCTTGGGAGATGTGCCCCAAGGCCTTGTGAGTTTTCTATGAGTGTTATGCAAGTACATCAGACAGTATTATAGCCAGTGACATCCATTATTGAGCAACAATGAAGATCTATAGCATGATTGGAGAAGAGGCTTCCATTGGAGGGGTTTTGCAGTTAAGATTGAGGAGAAAACACCAAAGATGAAGAGTAATATGGAAAGGTGTTCTCAGAATATTCTGTGAGGCCAATCGGTGATTATTTGCAGACATAAGAGGCTGTCCATTCCAGCATATCAAGTGAAGATCGAGTTCCCCGTCTCTTCTCTCACTTCTACTCTTCCCACTGCCAAATTGGAGGTGATTTTCCTAGAAGAGGAGAACCAGAAGGTTATGAATTTCATGGAAGGTATTTACATTCATATTTCAGCAAGTTCAGAAATATAACAAGTAGATGGGTTGATAAATACTTCCAGTGCAGATCCACAGTAATACTCTCCTTTCTTCTTTGTTCTACTAGCTCATGTAAAAAGAAAATAGCCCGTGAGGCATTGTTATTTGCAAAGCAAGCACTAGAAGATAAATGAATTATTTTGAACTTTATATTGAATGTTTATTGGCCATAAAAATTAATATCAGACATAATATAATCATCAAAACAGAGTTTACATTTCTTTTAAGCAGTTTACCATGTCAAAATCCAAGACTAGCTAGTTTGATGCCTAAATTTGACTAGTTTTTCCATTTTATCTATAAAATTCATTTTGTGCACTCTTTTTTTATTTCGTTAGTTGGAGAAGGTCCTTGACACATCCTAGTATCCATAACAACCCTCATTTCCAGAATTTAGTGGCCTTTAGACAATATTTGTGAAGTTATGAAAAAGACTAGCTCCACAATCCCGAAAGAGACTAAAAGCCCCAATTCTCTACAAACTCTTCCAAGAATGATAATTTATCATTCTCAAACTAACCAAAAACCCATGGAATGTCATAAAACCTGATTATCTTTCCTGATCTTGTTTGTATATGCGGATGTACCCAAAAAGCATTGCGGTAGGCTTCAGCGATAGCTGATGTCCGAAACATAAATGGTCTCCATACATTGTACAAAGGATCCAATTTTCCATTGTCAAAGTTGTTGCTGCACATTGTCCCATATAAATTCCAGAATTTAAAGTTCATCTTACCAAAATCAGTTTCAAGTCTCCTTACCCGTCACTGATTTCCTACTCTGTTCGGTGAATTGATTAAAAATGGACAAGTAAAGATTATTTAAATTTCTGAACTTGAGTTAATATATAGGTTAAATATTTCCTAGGGTATTACAACATGGGAGTAGGAACCCACACTTTCCTACTCATCATCATCGTCATTATCATTGGAGATATTGGGGGAATCGTCCCCGCAAGGGGCATCCCCCATCACCATATCATCAATTCAGTGTGCCACCATGGTCAATAACCTCAGGGAACCCCCCCCTCTAGCTATTGATCAATGCCCTGTTGATATCTATCCAATTTAACATCTGCACTGCAATGACACCTATAGGTTGGGGAACATAATAGACTACCTTGAACTTGGGATAAGGGGCATGCTCAATCATTTTGACGTTGCCCCATCACATCTATCTCAATATATCAGTGATCCCATCACTCAAATCAACACATATGTGATGCATAATCACAAACCCCATGCCCATAGCATGGGGGTAGGACCTTAAACCTGCTCACCTTTTCACATGCATGATCTCGACCATTTTCGAGGTCACATCTCACTTGTATATTTGGGTTGATTTACAGATGCACATTTTACACTTTGGTATCATTTCAATGTGTACAGGTCCAGGTCCTATTAAACTCCACTTGTTTCTGTAAAAAACTGGTCCTTGTAAGTATAATCTCTTAACTGACATCTAGTTCATCTTCTCCCCCAAAGTATCCGATGCATTGATCCAATTTATCCTTTATCCCTATACAAACCCCCCTGTTTGAGTAAGTGGCCCAACTCATCCACCACTGCATTCACCCTTACTCGAAAGTAGATCCTACCTTACACGGGTGACAATTTTAGTACCCCTTGCATTTGGAACCCATGCAGTTCATATCCCCATAGGATCGGGAGTCCTCATAGTTTTACATCCAGAAATGAAGCCACATATATTCCATTCACATCGTCACTCATTGGCCAATTCCTATAAACGAACTCCCAACAGTGAGTTTCTGTTAATCTGTTTTCCGAATCCTTAAATAATGATAAGATCGCCGAGCAATCTTGATTCCTTTCATGCTCCTTAAAGTATTTGAAAGGGAATCTATCTGATATAAGTTTACCCCTTTTCTAGGCCAGATGGACTAATTATGAAAAATGAATACTCTGGTCCCTTTGGCTAAAAGAGTTCTCCATTGCATAATTTTATGCTTTTTTGGGATTTGGGGACTAATCTATGAAAAAGAACACCCGTGGAGTCTTCTTCCTACTTTCAAATTCTCTAAAATTGAAAGCACCAACAAGCATCCACCATATTGGGCTCATCAAAACCCACACAATGGTACCATATCGAGCACACTTCTATCCCTTATTTGAGCTCATTAAACCATGAAGAAGGCCCAAATGGTGACTTTCAGCACGCCTGCAGATCACATATAGTCCCATATTATGGTATCATTCCCTAGTACAAATTCCTTTGTTCAAATTATTCTGCGATGAGTCGTCCTTGGAGTCCCCTCAATATCACCTATCAGTTTCCCCCTCTGAGTATCCCCCATTGCAGTCATGGTTCTTGATCCCTTAAGCTATGATCCTCTTCCCTTCATATCAATTTTATATGTTTCCTAGTCATCCATACCATCATAATCTGAACATAGGAAGTTTGAGTCTCATTACTAAGAATCCCTCGCATCCTCAAACAATGTCTTAGTCCCATGTCCAGCTCCATCACATCTTGGTTGTATCCCTCGCACTCCTATCAAGGAAACCTCATTCCCTTGGTAGTTGTAGGTATCCTTTTGTCGATGCCAACACATCTATTCTAGAGTATAGACCCAGAGGTGCATGTACATTAGCCTCATCACCATCAGTGGTGAGTTCCTACCGACCACTTGAGGGGAGTCCTTAGTGCCCCTTAGAATAGTTGTTTCTCACGTGCTTGACTTCAGCTCCATCATCGCACTATTGATATTTGTACAGGGTGTTGTTCCTTTCAGTTATTGGTCGAAGACCTCGGATGTCCCCCGAATATAGCAAATTGGTGAGTCTCTTTGGAACCCATCCAGTAGTTAATTCCTGTGGATATCCGGGTTGCGTCAATGATAGTGTTTAGATTTCCTTCAATATCTAGTTCATATGCAGTCCATTGCACCTCTAAGATTCCGACTCTCAATTTTTTACTCCATCTAGTTGTTGGACCCCTTCAGATCCAACAGAGCATCAGTTGTTGTGATACCACATTTAGGATGAATGGCATTGTTTCTAGTTTCAGTTCTTCATATCATCCATGGTTGGACCATGATTACATCCTAGATTTGTGTCCCCTTTGGACCATTATGGTGTACACAACATTTATGTATGTATTGTTTCGGTCCTCTTTGGGCCTCACCACTATTTTTATATCTTGATACATTGATACGAGCATGGGTATGCCTACCTCGTCCATATATTTGAGATTATATGTACCTCATCCATATTGAGTGTTGTATCTGTAGATTCGTCCCTTGTAGCCCTGGTGAAGCACTTGTCCTACCCTTTATTGTAGCTATGTTTTCCATACTACCGTCACATCCCTTATCCTGGAAAAGTAAGTACCTATGATGTCTATCGCCCATACGATGAGCTCCTTGCCTCACACATCAGGGGGCAATCTATTAACACCAAAACATTCCTCACCATATTCATCCCCTAGTTATATCAACACATTCCTTATTTTTTCCCATTAAAATCCTTCACTAATCACCAAAGCCTCAGTCAATAACCCACAAATTGGGTCATAATTATTTTCGCTCTCCAAAATAGGGAAAAGTCGCTTTATTTGCTCCAAAAAAGAAAAACGTTCCCTAAAATAGGAAAAATTTACCCCAAAAGGAAAAAAATAAAAATAAAAAACGAAAAAAGGGAAAAACATTCAAGAATTCAAAAAGGAGGGAAAACCGTAAACTCCCACAGAAAACCATGAGCCAATACCATGGTTTTCCAAATACCATTGGAAAGAAACCTTGGGAAAAATTACTATAAATACATGGTGAAGGATCCCATTATAAACAATATAAATTCACTCATGACCTTACCGTCACTCTGTCAAAATTTCACCTGAAACTTTTGAAGCCTCCTTTTGACTTCTAGTTTCCCCATTGTGCATTTTGGATACCAATAGTGACACCTATGTGGAGAACAACCGAAGCTTATTGGAGACCAAGGAATCTGTGCTTCAACCTTCTGCAAGGGGCCCCTACTCACTCCACTTGAGGTAACTCTTATTGTATTTTCATCATTCATTTAATAAAATAAAAAATATTCTTTCCCTACTCTTTTGTTTGTGTGAAAGGATGCTAAAAGTTTAGTTTAGTTTTATTTTATGCATTTACTTTTATTTTACTGTTTTTACCGCAAGCATGCACCATTATGAACGTTACTAATATTTCCACAAGTCTTAGTAAGTGTATTTTTGCACTAGCTAGCGTGAATAACCTAGCTACATTAAGTGTCTTTGCTTATGAAATTTCTATGGTTTTAGTGGAAGGCTATTCTTCCTCTATGGAACATAACCTTTTCCAAATAGGTTCCTCCATAAAGGAATTTGTAACTTCCCATTCAGTTCCAATAACCACACACTAGTACAAAACAGGTAATAAGTGACTAAAAAATTACTAAAAAACATACATAAATGACTAAAGTTGGTCACATGACTACTGGTGACAAATTAGCAGTCACTTATCTCTTGACCAAATTGGTCATTTATCACTTAGTCATAAATTGCTTGAATTGCTTCATGAGTTGGCCATATATTTGGTCATTAATTGTCTCTCTTTGATAATTTATTTGGTCATTAATTGTTTCTATTTGGTAGTACATTTAGTTCTTTATTTAGTCACTGTTTGTTGTTAAGTGGTCATGTATTTAGTTATTGATTGTTGTTAACTGGTCATTTGTTTAGTAATTTATTGTTTTTCATTGGGATAGGGCACGGAGGAATCGAACCACAAAACTCTTACCTGTAAGGTAGGTTCTCTTCCATTAAGCAAGCACCGTTAAATAGAATCAAAATTTACACTGAATCAAATTTCACACTATAAATATATCACAAACTCTTACAAACATTAACACACTACGATTCCAACTGTAACATGAAACATATCACAAACTCTTAAAAACCTTAACACATTATCAAAAAGAGTATCTATATGATATATAAGTGTAGTATCTAGAAGAAGCCAATGGTTTTTATCCTTGGGTCTAGTTTGTAGAATGTGCTGGATAGGAAGATATATTTTGAAAATGGGGCTTTGATTTATAGTATATTTGCTTTAAACATAAAGCTCTCTTCAAAACCTATCCCACATATAATTTATTTATTTATTCTCATTGCAATGCAATTATTAAAAATAATAATTCCTGTAAAGTATGAATACCTTGAAATAGCATTTCACTTACCCTCAACAATCTATAGTCTGCATTCAAGATGATATAGTAACCAAAAAATGATAATAACTACAATGATCTCAACTAATACACTATAATAACTGTGTAGATATAAAATGATACAGTGATTAGACTAAATTCTAAATGACCGCAACAAAAAATTCTAATGAAAAGGAAATAAAACAAAACAAAAAATGTAATTACCATTTATTTTTCCAAACTAAATAGATTAATTATCATACTGCAATAATATTAGACAACATCTCCCAAAAATAATTTTAACTAAATATTTTGTTTCATTAGAAATTTAAAATCTATAGTAAAGCTAGATTACTAAACACTAAATTATCTTAAACTAAAATCATAGAACCTATGACACTAAAATATAGGCTTACAGGAGGAAGTAACCATGCTTTAGTATTTTGTTCTCATAGACCATAGAGCTTCCCTTATCTTTATCTCTGAAGATCTCTACGAATACCTGGGAAGCCTGTCCACTAACTTGCAGATTTAACTATAAGAAAACATAAACCTTATTCAAGGATATAGGCAACCACAAATGATTGAGATTGTGTCTAAGAAAAATGTTACTCACGGCAATAACTCAAATGTGTCACATCCCATGATCCTTGGAAAAGTGGTATTCGATCAAATCATCCAACATTATTATTTATAGCAAATGCCAGTCTCTTTTAATAAATGATATTCATAGAAATATCCATTATGATTCCTCGAGAGAGTTGTTCAAAAACATCGAACTATTATTTACAAAAACATATCCAAGAGGTACAACCATACAAGGACAGTAGATCTGTCACATATGCGAGCCTTTGCTGGTTGTACATATCAACAAGTCTCTATAATAAATTCAACAAAATATTGAAATATTTTATCCATAAAATATTCATGACACCATTTATAACAATGATAATAAACAAATCACGTGTATATATGAAATTAAATTTAGATATAGTTAGAAATTGAGCAAAATAAGAGCCTGATAATAGTTTTGGGGAAAACATCTCTAAATTGCAAATTCCATGACTCATTGTTATATTTAAACACCATATCATCAATCGAAAAACACTAGTAATTTTATTTTGAAAAAAGGAAGTAGCATCCATAAAGTACAGGCATCATTCATTGAAATTGTTTCATCCATAAAGTATGCCCATAAAGTACTGGATTGTCTATAAAGTATGCCCATATAAAACTAACCAAGAATACAAAAACAAAAAATACATGCTTTCCACCTAGTTCAAGCATTCCTCCTTGGTATTTTATCTCTTCTACAACCTGCTCAGTGTCAAAAGTAATAAAACCAAAACCCCTAAAATGACTAGTGCTTCGATCTTGCATAATCTGATGCTCTACAACTTCACCAAACTTGGAAAATTATTCCTTGAACTCATTTGTAATGTATAACAATTATCCTTAGCCTAATTTTTGCTTAAGCGACCCCATTTACTGAATTATGCATTCTAAAACCATCAAATAGAAAACAACTACATCCAAGACCAGCAGATTAAAAATTTCAAGATGAATTTGAATAGATTTGTTACAACGAACTTTACATATCTTGACATGGTTAACTTAAGTTGGACAATGGATGCAACCAGTGGAATACAACCATCTCCCAGATATAGCCACATTCTCTCATCTCGAAAGAACAAAATTATAGTCTTGGGTGGTGAGGATTCATCAAAATCTTATTTGTATGATGTTTGTATCCGTGGTGTAGATGCACTTTCACGGAAATATCTCAACAAATTGACCAGATAGTAGCACCTCGAGCAGGCCATGCAATTTAGCTGAAAAGACACAAATGAAATCTTCATCTTGGAAAACTGAACTCAATAAGCTCAATGAAAAACTGAAATCACTACAAGATGACCCCGAAGCAAAAAATGATAGAACATTATTTGAACATATGAAAGTGGAGGAGCTTGAATCCCAATGCTAGAATCGACCAATTAAACTGAAATAAGTTGAGTGGCCACCCGAAGCAGCTGCAAGTGAGTTGCAATTATTGCAAGAAAAATGCCGAGAAATGGAAATGGAGTTAGAAAAACAATATAAAGAAAAGATGCAAGCCGAAATAGAATTTCTGATATTAATAGGCTCAGCTTAGAATGACATTGCTTTGGTGGAAAATGAAGCATCTATTCTTCAAGAACAAAAAAGGCTAGTTGGTGGGAAACTCCAAACAACTATAAAGCTAAAAGAAACATAAGGATGTGCTCTTTCATTAAAGGACCATTAAACTGGGGTGCTTCTTTAAAATCATAACCAAAATTTGTCTTGATATGTTGTCCATGGGTATTTGCTCGACTTGGATTTTAAATTTTAAAACCTACTCTCTACTTGGATTTTAATTTTTAAAATACTCTCAAAGAGTATTTTAATATTTAAAATATACTCTCAAAAGATGCCTTCAGTGTGTTCACAGTGGTCTCTACCTTGTATTAATTTTGGTAACAAGAAAAGGGTGGCCTTTGTGGAGAGAGCCGAACACTACCATTCATTAATTTTCTTATTGCTTCTGTTCTAATTTCATTGAGGAGTAAATGAGTTAAACTAAACCTAGTATAATATGAAATAACTTAAAGGTTTCCAAGAGAAAAGAAGTAAAAGAAACACCTGGTCCGATTTAAAGAAAAACTAAACCTACAGAGGTTTCTCAAACCCTTTCTGATATCCATCTAGAAGGAAAGAAAGAATCAAAACAACACACAATCTGCTATGCACCTAGAAGTTTTAAAGCCAGGGAAAAAATACCTTTTGGCCATGGGAGGTAGAATCGTAGATATAGTACCGCGACATAAGTTTTGAAAAGGTGGATATACCCTCTTGCTTGATGATGATGATGGTGCCGCTCTCACATTTGTTGTGCCTTGCAGAAGTAGCCTATCAATGCAATCACTAGTACATATGGATCAAAATTTCCATGAAATATTGCCACGAATAAGTTAAACTCGAAACTTTCGTGGATAAACAGATAAAAATTTTGAAAAAAAATGTTCTAGCCCATGATAATCGTCTCTATAGCGACAAAAGTAACATTTCATCGCTATAGCGACGATAAAATTTACACATGCAATGTCAAGGGTTATCACAGAAACAGTCATTGACTTTTTGTTATTTTTGAAATTTGATCGTTGTGCATTTTCACCAGAACTGCGGTGCTCATTGATCTATAAATACATGTTCTTAAGACATATTTCCACAAATTATTTGCTATAGTTGCAAAAAAAATTTGTAACGCCCCCTTCCAGCAGTCTCGTGCAAGGAAGGGAACGTTAATCAAAACTACCGGGCTTATCGCAGACTTAGCCCCAATAATTCTTGCCCATAAATTCCTAAACATTTTAAAACTTCTATATGCAGATTCGTCTCCATATAAAACACAGCGGAATGAACATGCTAACAAGCACTCAAACAGACAGTAATTGCAATCATATCAATCACAGCAGAGAATGATTCAACATACAGAGACCCAATCTCATTCGTATGCCATGCATGGATTCCATATTAATTCATTTCATTAAACATGGGCAATTTAACATATTGCAGAACACAAAATGGAATAATTTATAATCCACAGAACACTTATCTTGAGAAGTTGATGTCCAACAACTGGCTACGTGAAGGCAACGTTCCTCCCAACCGTAGATCTCTATCCAGCCTATATTCCTTCAGCTGAGAGATCACCCCCGAGCTGGGCTGTGTATCCACTAAGGAGGACTAGCTGGGTTCACTCACAACCATGGCTTCAGTCAAGCATCCAAGAATATAGAGGAGGGTAATGCTAAGCCAGTGAGCTCAACCACAGAGCTACAGGCATCTCAAGTGAGTTCAATCAGTCAGGCACCCACATTACCTACCACATCCAACACAAGGAAGATTCCCTTCTCTGTTACACAGTCCCTCAGGCAACTCTTCCCTCCAGTGCTCTTCAGGATGGGCATAGAAAGGTCCGGCTGTTAATCCTTGAGATCCTAGCCTTCACTGGGTTTATCAAGCACACCCAACCCCTGCATAGTCATTCCCAACTTGATTTCTCACCATCCTGCTCACCAAGTAGCTCAAATCCGTCACTCGTTTTCTGGGCTGCAAAAACTGGGTTATCCTATTGATTTCGGGGTAGCTAATGCTCCCAAATTCGCCCCAAGGTTCATGCTAATGGATTCCCCATTGGATTCCCCTGTCCCATGCCAAATCTGGGCGTTTTTGGTCTTTCAAAAACTGGGTTATCTCAAGGTCGCGATTTTCTGGTTCTCTCACTGTTGGCACTCGTTTTTTGGATGCAGAATGATGGTAGGTAGTTTCACAATGGAATGGGGTGAGAATGAAGCAATCTCCCATGAGGTTGAGTGACTTCTTGCCCAAGCAAACAGAGCCCATGCCCACCCCTACGAATTTCAGGGCTTCCCATGCTCCATTGAAGCCATGGGCTGAAATCTCAACCACTTTCTTACAACAGGCATTAATGTCACCTAGGGAAGTCAATGGGTTCTCATAATGACAAATGGCAGCCTAGGGTTTAGTCCCATAGCCCCCTCACCACTCCCTAGTGGATACACGTGGCCCCTTCTCATTCGTTGCCTCCATAGCCAGTTTTTGGTATTTATTTCAATATTAAATATTTACATCAATTTACAATATCCCATGGCTTAATAGCACGTGGGTAACAAAATATCAAGCGTGTCTAATTTAAATAAAAATCCAAGCATAAACTAGTGGGGCCTTGGCCTTGAGCTCCACGCTAGGGAAACATACATCGTGTGTTTACAATATTTACATTAGAGCCAATATTTCCTAAGGGTTCAAAATTGGGGTATTACATTTCAAGAGTCCAGTACTGGTTTAACACATCGTATTTTTGATCCCCTTCAGTTTCCAGGTTAGTATTTTTAAATTCTTCGCCTCCTTTAATGTGTAGGGTCATACGTAAAGTGAGTCGACTATTCATTTTCTCCTCAATACTAATGCTTATATAGATGTGTCGCTTAGAATTTGATAGATACATGATCTATTTTTAAAGACCATATATATGGATGGACATTTACTAATTAGATTTTTCACTTTCCATGTCACGTCCTTTAATTTTCTGTCTCCTTTAATATATATATACTCTATTCAATTCACTTATATATTGATTGGGTTTTTTTGGTTCTTATAGGCTACTAGAATGTCAAATAAATATACTTGGAAGAAAATAATAAGAGGTATGTTGAGTTTAAGGCAGCATTGGAGGCGAAGGGTGATGAAAAGTGTTATTTCCCTTGCAATGATTGAATAGGTTTGCGAACGAGAAGAATCTTAAGAACAACAACTGAAAAACATTGTAAGGAGAAGGGGCATGCTGAAGGAGGGTATGAATATCATCCCTTGGTAAGACGTTATTCATTACATAATGTACTTCTTGTAATAGTACTAATCATGTATTCACAAAATGTTTTATCATTTTAAATATATGTGTTGTATAATATACACTAATTTTATTACATTGTTTGTAAATATAAAGACAATGCCCCCAAAATGTGGACCTCTAGAGAGCTATTTGCCACATAATAGTAGAAATACTACTTTACAAGGTGAGGAACATGGAGATCAGGATATTGAAGATCGAGTTCTTAATGATCCTATGGACGAAGATGACGTTATTGATACAAATGACGAAGATGAGATAAATAGATTGCTCTAAGTCACATTTGATCCATTGGATGAGGACAACCTCCATGATATTCATGATCGTCCTCTACTCAAAAAGTGCCAATAACCTCTTTATGAAGGATCAACAACCAATATTCTATCTGCTATATTGTTGTTGGTGAACTTGAAGGTTTTGAATGGTTTATCAATCACTTGTTTCACATAGCTCCTAAGGTATGTAAAGTTAACTATTTTCCTCTATTTTTAGTGTTAATTAACTCGTAAATTAAGGATCTGCAATATTTATGACTTATATTGTTTACATTTCATTGTTTTGTCAATGTTCCAGATTGTTGGTGAATTTCTATTACCACCATCAAATAATTTACCACGCACATGTCGCGCGGTATTCATGATTATGAAAGAAATTGGAATGGAGTATCAAGCTATTGATGCATGTCCTAATGATCATATTATATATTATGGACAGTATGCATTAGAAAACAAATTCCCACAATGTGAAATTAGTAGATATCGAACTGATCAAGTAACAAAAAAAGTTCCTTGCAAATTTCTTCGTTATATTCCCATAATTCCATGTTTCCAATGACTATTCAAGTGCCAAAGTATAGCATAGTTTATGGATTACCATACAAAGAACAGAAATGAAGATGGTGTTCTTCGAATACCTGCAGATGGTTCTGCATTGAAGAACATCGAAAACAAATGGCCAATTTTTAAAGATGAACCTCGTAATGTTAGAATTTCATTAGCAGCTAATGGTTTCAATCTATTTGGTGAGCTTCGTTCTACTTACTCAGTGTGTCATGTTTTCATCATAAACAATAACCTTCCTCCTTGGATAATGATAAAGAGAGAGCACACAATGTTGGAAATGATTATTCTAGGTATTTTTTTGAAAGTAATTATATTATTTCATTAATTTCTTTTTTTAATTGCTGCATGAGAACACCTTTTATATATTGGGACACATAACTAAATAGCATTGTATGTTGAATGATCAATTAGGTAAGTACCAAGTTAAATATATGAATGTATATATTGAGCCTTTTATCGATGAGCTATTGAATTTATGGGTTGGAATCACTATGTATGACATCTCCAAAGCAATAGGGCAGAAACAATTTTAGTTTTATGCAATACTTGCATGGACAATTCATGTCACTCCTGGGTTAACACATTTTTGTGGTATGTAACTTTTTGTTGCACTTCATTAAAATTATATGTTTTTAAGGTAAACATCATGCAATTTTTTTTAAAAATTAATAATATTTTGATTCTAGATTAATACATATATCTTGCAGGTATTCAAACAAGGGAAAATTTGCATGTCCAGTATGTGGTCCTAGGATAAAACCTCGTCATTCAAGAAGTTTAGCAAAGGAGGTGTTTGATGAGTAAAGGAATTTCCTCCCTAATAACCATATGTATTGAACTACCGAGAAAACAAAATTCAATGGTAAAGAAGAGAATGGAAAGAAACCACGAAGAATGAAACCTCACCTATGGAAGTTGGAATATAATAGAAATCGTCGAGGTATGCAAATTGTATATGTAGCATATATAAACATGTAATATTATGATTTTTATATTTTTACTGAATTTTCTCTACTATGGGTATCATGAATTATTGTTAATGTGTTTTCCTTTATGTTTAATGAATGTATTTAAGGCATGAATGGGATGCCACGAGGAATGCAGAGTTATCCCATACAATTCAGTAGGTTTCCTCACTACGAGCACCTACAAATATCTCATTTCTTCAATACAATGCATATCGGGAAGAATGTAACAAAAATGATACGGAGGATATTATATGGAAGGTCTGACAAAGATAAAATTGGAAAAATTTGTAGTGACATTGCAGAATCCAATCACGCATTGCAAAGTGTAATTATTTCCAATGCCGGAGATGGGGACCAAAATATTAGTCTTCCACGGTTATTGACAGAGCAACAAAGAAATGCTATAAAAGAGGTCATTCAGAAAATAAGGTTTATGATGGGGTTTTCGTCGAACATAAAAAATATCTTAATGAAAAAGGTGATTTTGGTGGTGTTAAAATTCATGACTAGCATACATTCATTAAGGTGATTATTTACGTATATAATTTCCATTTAGTACATCTTTTTAGTATTTTTTCTCTCTTATTTGGAAACAATAAATAATTATTTTCTTTTTACTATAGTACATTCTACCTCTATCTTTCCCAGATAGCTTCGACGACAACATAAAACAAGTTATATATGATCTTGGTAAATACATGTGGTAAGTAACAATTTATATGCATGAAATTGTTTGTTTTCTTTGTTGCATAGCTTATTTACATATTTTGTTTTACAGCTTGGAAATTTATTATATATGCCTCAATCTTGTTGATCACTGTTATTTTCTTGCATCTTTTGTAGATGGATTTCATATAAATAAATCCATAAAGAAGATATTAGGTATTGGAAGAGATAAATTCCTCATCTAATGTGTGAAATGCAAAAGTATTTACCTCCAACATTTTTCATTGCACAAGAACACTATCTTATACACCAAGTTGAGGAGATTTAATTGTGCGGACCTGTAAACTCAAGGTCAATGTGGATGGTGGAAAGGAATTTGAAGTCATTCAAGCATTTTGTTAGACAAAGAGCACGTCCTGAGGGTTCTATGGTGTAGGGCTATATGGTATATCAATCCATGGTGTACATTAGTCAGTATCTTCCAAATTTAGCAAAAAATATCAATCTACCTCGCATTTGGCATGTCAAATCTATCAACAAATTTGAAGGGGAGGTCTTGTTGGGGAAAGGTAGAACAAGGAAAGTGAAAGGTAAAGTGAATGATGTAGATTTAATTTATTCTACAATTAATTTTTCAATTTCATATATATATATACTCATGCAATTTTTATTATTCCATCAGTAGTTTAAGGTAAACTTAATTGCCTTTAATGATAGCTAATTTACAATTCTTAATTGTTATTTTTTTATATAGTTGGTCGTGTGTGGGATGCGCTACATTTATACATTACAAACAATATTGATTGGATGGAGGAATGGATAGAACGATGTACATAATTCTATGGTACCTTATCATGGGAGGGGGTTAGTAAATTGATTAAAACAGTGCATCGTTATCGACAAGAATATGCTGGTGAAATTACGAAAAAGAAAATTTATTTAGCATGTGGTTTAAAAGATAAAAAGGAAAGTATATTTACCCTTTCTATTTTTTCGTTGTTTCCCATTATATCAATGTATTTATTTCGTTTATTTCTTCTTATATAGTTATTTACTAAGAGGGGCATGCTGAAGTTGATACACCACAAGGCTATGTGGTGCAATGGTCGTAAATTTCACATCAAAAAGTTGGATGACAAGAAGAAAACATTCGATTATGGGATAACTGCAGTTTTTCAAGTCACTAATGTTTCCTCTATAAGTGACAAGCATCCATAATTATATGAAAATAGGTGCTATGGTTATTTGGAAGATATAATTGAGTGTGACTTTAATTCCTTTAAAATAGTTTTGTTTGAGGTCAAATGGTACAGGCTACAAATGAATTAACGTGATCCCGAAAGAGCTATTATTGAGCATTCCAATGGATTTACCATGGTTAATACAAGGGAACTTGAACTGGGTACAGAGCCTTATGTTATTCCAATTCAATGTGAGAAGGTCTTTTACTCAGAGGTTCCAGGTAGAGCAGGTTGGTCATACATTGTTAGATATGATCCAAGAGGAAGCCTGGTCAAGTATAATGCAGAGGAAAAAGACAATATTGAAGAAGAAGGTGATGCAGATTAGGAGCAGTTGGATGTCGACGTAGATGTGTCAGATGAAGAATCCGATCAAGAAGTTGATCATCCAAATGATGTAGCATACAATGATGTAGTCAGTGATGATATTGACGATGAATACATAACCAAAAATGACGTTGATGATTAGGATGATATGAGCAATCCTTTCAACGATAGCGATTATGAACCAGATGATGATACACATGTTGAGTCAGATGAAGAAGAATATCAATAACATTGTAGCAATGTTGGAAGCTAGGAGGCATGTGAGTATATATTTTTGCATAATGTATTATGTTTAAATTATTTATTTATGTCATTTTTTTATTTAGTATGTTACATCATCATCATCATCATAATCATCCTCATCCTCATCATCATGATCATCGTCGCCATCATTGTCATCATGATCATCATTATCATCATCATCGACATTTTCATTATCATCATCATCATCATAATCATCATCATCATCTTCATCATCATCATCATCTTCATCATCATCATCATCATATTCATCATCATCATCATTGTTGTCATCGTCATCACCATCATCATCACCACCACCATCATCATCATCATCCTCATCGTTATCATCCTCATCCTCATCCTCATCCTCACCCTCATCCTCACCCTCATCCTCATCCTCCTCCTCATTCTCATCCTCATCCTCACCCTCATCATCATCATCATCATCATCATCATCATCATCATGATCTTCATCATCATCATGATCTTCATCATCATCA